>VXBN01008505.1:241984-268513 GCA_013397395.1 Sinosuthora webbiana
AAAAAAAAAAGGTGACACTAGCCAGCACTGACAGAAGACAGTAAGACAGTTATATAAATTTTCAAGCACTACCACAGTATGGATTTGCAGACATTCTTTAGGGATTTTTTAGGAACCCACTCTCATCTCATGTTGATTTTTTTTTCTTGCTTTGACAACTTCTGCAGACTGACAACAGAAATATTACATCTAATATAGGATCATAAAATAATCTGAAGCTCACAGCGTCCAAATAATATGTCTTCATATTCATATATTCTATCATGGTCTACCCATCATTAAACTAGAAACTGAAGTGGTCTTTGACTCATGAATTGCTCTTTGTTCAATTATTACCTTAAGCAATGAGGAAAACTGAACCTGACAAAAAAGGAAGTAAAATCCACATAATGCACATTTTTATTAAAAAGCTTTTTTAGCTAGTATTAGATGTTAGGAGAATGGGAAAGTATAACCTTATTTATAACTCTCTGCTTCTCTGTAACTGATCATAAACAGAGTCTTTGATATATTACAATGATTTTTACATGCTCTGATTCTCAGCTTTTGATAATTTTCCTACTAAGCTTTTGCATTAATTTCCCATTTCAACATTTTATTTCTGTCTTGGGCCATAAAAACATAATTGTTATCACTGAAGTTGTAGCTCTTCTATTCCCAAGAAGCCAATTCATTTTACAAAGCACGTACCCTGTACAGCTTATTGGCCTTCATTTTCCATCATCAAATGTTAACGCTAGTTGAAGGAAACTTTAAGTTAGGAAAATACCAATGAATAATGAAGATAGCTTCCATAATATGGATTTGCTGCCCAGCATAACAAAATGGAGCTTTTATTGGAACCATTTCCCAGAGTTGAGCTATTTGATCTACAAGCTATTAAAAAAGTAGATTATGTTTTCCATGGCACTATAGGTATTGGAGAGTTAATTTCCACTCCAAACAATAAGAGGAGATGAAGTAGACAGTAGCTAATATGAATTGCTTCCCAGCCAGCAAGCAGCCCAATTTCCTATACATCCTCAATATTTCTACACCCTGATGCATGACAAAAAGTAGCAAAGTAAGAAAACAGTTTATAAATAATAGTCCTTTGAAAGTGTACATAGGTTCAAAATAAGTTGCTGGAAACATGCAATGTAAGATACACTCCATTTAACTATAGGGGGGGAAATGGGTAAGATCCATTCTTTGGATCTCCTTATCAAGAGATTAAAATATTTTACATTAAAGATTAAATTATTTTATTTTTATATTTGGTGTAAATCTGTGTAACACTTTGGCTCTAAGGGTCCTAGAAGCATTGGGATCCAAGGAGATGTATGTTTGTGGAAGTGATACATGAGATTTACTGATACAGAGAAAGAATAGGAGCTTTTCTCAAAACATTTCATAATATCAAATGTGGGTAAAGGATCTAATCTTCATGATGCGCAATGATCACCATATGTTTTAAAAATAGTCATCATGAATCATATCAAGAAAGAAGTATGTACAGAAACAAGAGAGAATGACTGTAGAGGGAAAAAAAGGCACAGAAAAAGAAAAAATGGCAATTGATAACTGAGTCTTACCATGGTGTACAAATTCTCAAGTGACTTTAAATCTCCTGACAAATAGCATCAAGGCAAACCTGTAAAAATGAAGATCTGAATTTTAAGGTGGATTGACTTGATTGACTAGTACAGGGTTTAAAAATGACTTGCACCTCAGGATAAATTTGGATAAACTAAAACTTAGTTAATGTTCTGTGAATATCAGTGATAGATGATGTATTTTTCTATTTGTTAGAAAGGAAATAACCAATGCCTTAGCAAATGCAACTTTCAAGGCTCATGTTTCAGTTAGATAGAAATTAAATGGGGGAAATATCAAAAATGTGAAATAGAAAATGTCTCAAAAAATTAAAAAATCAACAAAAACACTGCAACAAAGATGAAACCTAAGAGTGTTCTGCCCATTTAGTGTAGTTTCTGCAGCAGTTACAGGCAGTAAGAGTTTCAGCAAAAGATGCAGCACTATGTATTAGTTATTTACAGAATAGCTTTTCCTCGAGTAATATTTCTTCCTTGTTCCAATGCTACAGGTTAGTTTATGACCATGGGAATTTTCTTTAAACTCTGGACTCTCCCTCTTTCTTAAATGTGCTTGTATGTGATTATGTTTGTATAGATAGGTAGGAAAGGAGATAGAGGAATCTAGCTAAATAATTTAAAGATTCCAGTTTGTTCCACATGTAGATCCATTCCACATCCCCCAGTTTATGATTTCCCAGTATATTTCCATAACAGCATTCACCATAATTTTCAGAACTAATCCATTTACTTTTATCCATTGATATCAACAACCACTAATATATATTTTCCACCACAAAATTGGCATTTGTATCTAGATACAGGAGGCATTTACTTGTCCAACACACATTTATTGTCCAAAAGAGAAAGCGTGTACAAAATCTTGGCCTTTGTCAAAAAGTCACAAGTCAAGTGAAATCCTCTAGGTCTATTAAAACAGTGGCATAAATTGAACAATTCTTCTTTTCCCTGATGTACATTTTTCTATCTTTAAAGCTCTTTTCATACTTTTGGTCTCCTTCTTTTTTTTTCTTCTTTTTTTTTTTTTTTCCTATGTTTTTCACTGGAGAATAAAAGCATCCTGTAAACTTCTATATCAGTTATTTTCTGCATGCCATCTACTATTATTAAACTATTAGTTATCCTTTGAGAGTATAAGTAGTTTTCTGACTTTTCTTGCCAGCCTTGCTACACTCAATTTACAAATCCTTACTGTAACAGCTATCCTTTCCTTTTAAAAGTTCATAGCCTTGCCTGATGGGCTTATTTGGGGAGCTTTTTGTTTCTTATAAAAAAAATGATGAGAAAATATAAAATGTAAATCCTTCATAAAGCTAGATTAATGCACACAGTGAAGCCCAGGAAGACTAAACACATTGCAAATACTGTTCCCATTACAAAAGCAGTTGGGAATAAAAACCTGAACCATTATGATCCCAACTCAATTAAACACAGCAGATAAGTAAACACTTTTTTTTTTTCCCTTAAGAACATATACAAAGGCTTTCCCAGCAGTGTTTTTGCTTCCTACTCAAGTCATCCTGACGTTGCACATAGAACCAGACAGATCCAAACTCCTCCGCTAGCTGAATTCATGTTCCTAGGAAGAAAGCAGATAAAAATCATTTAACACTAAGTCTTTGGGTCAAGTCAAGAGGCATGACTCTCCAACCCTGAAAACTGATGCCTTTCACACAAATATATCACAGGGTGGTGGTAACCATTCAGTCACTTCTGTGCTGGTAAATGGGAGAAAGACATACATTTAAAGCAAAAAACATTGCCACATGAGAAACACTGATTTAGTTGTTCAGTTATTCAAATCACACTCCTGGGGTGGTTCTCTGTACATAATGTGTGTTGTTTACACAGACTTTGCTTAAAGGACTTCAGGAATTAAGAATGCTACCTTAATAATCTGTGTCTTCTTTAATTACATATTTTCCAGAAAGGCTTTTAACAGCATCTCAAAAATTTAACTCTATCTTTCCAATATTAGTAAGTTAGGAAGTTCTCATGCACTTGCATATTCAAGTATAGTTAAACACATTTTTCAAGAGGATTATTTCTGCAGTTAACTTTTTGCTAAATCTTCTTTCTAACCACCAATCAGTCCATGAAGGAGTGATGCACTAGTTGTTGCTCAGATCAGCACTCTGAAATCACCAGACAAGGGGGCATGCTTGAGTACTATAAGTAATCACTGGCTTTTTTTAAGCAAGGAAATGTTAACTTCTATGCTACTTTGACACTAGATAAGTTTAAAAAAATGTAATAATTTGGCCCTGAGCAAGATATTACATTTCTTTTTTTTTTTCTTTTTTCTACCCAATTTAGGATGGAAACCATTTCAGAACTAAAAATAAAGAAACTTCTTAAGAATTTTAATTTTCTGAAATGAAAATTATAGGGATAGCCACAAAATGAAGCATAAGACAGAAGAATGAAGAAGACAGAAGACTGAAGAAAGCAGTTCTCAACTATAAGACTATTATTAACATTTCACAAACATTAGCATAAAGGAAAAAAATAAAAACACTTTTTTTTCTAATGTTGTATTTCAGCTCACTAAACAAATTACTGTAATTGAACACTAGTAGGCCACCTCAAATTGCTATTGTACCATCTAGCATTGCCAATGAAAATTAGCTAGACCTTAGACTACATTTTAAAAGCTATTATAATTAAAGTATAACAAGAATAACCTGTGGGAAAAACAGTACTTTTATAAACAAGATGCTGGGAATTACAGATATCACAGTCTGTAAGACAGATCCAGAAGGACCAACCATGTTCTTTACACTTACTTCATGTGGATGACACTGGATTACACAATGCACCAAATGCCGTCTCCCTGCTGTTCTTTGGTTTTCTCCCTGGGAAAATAAATTGCTACAGAGTACAGCAGGGGAGGCAAGAGGGCACTGGATGGTGGAGGGAGCTCTAAAAAAATAAAAAGGAGAATACAACACTCTGAGATATCCCACTGATCATGAAGGAAAGGTCAGACAGGATGCTCCCTTTGCCTTTGCTGGCAGTCTCATTTTTCCTTCAAATCTCAGCATCCTCCCATCCTTCTATAAGAACTTCAACTGTGGCAAAACTTTCTCTCTCCATCCTTTCCTTCCAAGTTCATTACTTCAAAATAAATTCCAAAGCTTCAATCACCTCTGGAAACATGAGCTGTTCCTTCAATATCCCGAACAGACAAAAACACACATTCCTACTCTCAATAAAACACCAGGGAAATTGCTTGGGAAATGGCTTTTTATTGTGGTTTTGCACTCTGAAAATAGACTTTCTAATGTATTTTGAAGGAGATACTTATGGTAATGAATTTTATCCTGGACTTTCATGCTGGAAGGTCCATATTGAGAATATATATATACCACTTTCTGATATATGCATACATCCTCCATTCATTGCAATTTCACAGTAAAAATCCAGCATCTTTAACTCCCAATCTGAGTGGGGGAGCAAGCTGTCCAGTGTCAGACATAAAGAAGAGACACATTTATGGAGACTGCTACCCAAGTAATACCCTTTCCTACCTCCTTCTTCGAATCCCATATTTGGATCTAGACTTTTCAGTATTTTCCCTCTGCCCTGACTGAAGACTTCCAGAATCCTGCGAGCAGCAGCAAAGTTTTGTCTTTTTTCTTCTTTTTTGAAGGAGTTAGAGTCCTCTTTATCACTGTGTGCAATCTGAGAAATGATGTGTAGAGGCTTGAAACAGTCTATCATTGCCTGTTGAGCCCGAAGTCAGCTCCATCTTCACACATGCAGTTAATCAGAAGATGTGATTTGTCACTGTGGTCAAAACCATGGGTACAGCAACAGTAAATGCAATGTGTCTGCTATGTTAACAACTCAGATGGGGAGAGAATGATTATGTGATGATCAGTCAGAGCATGAACCCTAGCCACTACACCACTTTGATAGCCATGTCACAGACGGATCCTTCAGCTCTTTTGAATCCAGTAAGCTCTTTGAAGATTGCCAAATGCATATAGACTGCTGTAATCACGTGGATGGATGATTTGTAAATTTGGCAACTGTGCATCCTTCTTGTGATCTAGAGAGTTTAGTTTGTTTGGGATACAGGGGTTTGATGTGATAAAAAAAAGAGGGTCTCATTCGGTGATGATTTGTCAGCTGTATATCGGACAGCCAAGAACATCAAGCCAATGTGAGTAACTCAGATTAGTCAAGGATCTTTCATGGCATCATACAGGCCAGAGATTTTTGCATCTCCCTCCCGACTGTAATTCTCATGACACACTGCGAGTACATGTGACTCATCCATACATAGCCAGGGAATGTAGACTAGATGTCTAATCTAACTATTTAAGTGCATCCATTGAACCACTTTATTTGGAAATGGGACTTAAACATCAAAGCCAAACAAGTGGGGAAAAGTTGTACATAGGTAACTTTAAAGAGTGAATCTTTTCAGGTGTCCACCAAAGTCTACCGAGAGATAAAGCAATTTTTAAGGAGCATATCCTCTCCTTTGTATATTCTCCTCCTTTCTACTGACATACAGCTATGTGTTCAGAAACTAGACTGATTTCTTTTTTTCTTGATATAGGATGATTACACCAGATGATTACACAGGAAACAACACTAAAAGCTCCAGAAGAGCATTCTAAGCAGAAAATACTCCTTCTCAAAGCATATTCATGTTTGCATAGACAAGGAATCTTAACATCAAGTATATTTTACCTTCATACGTGTGAGAAACCTTCCTATGAAGAGAAAAACAGAGAAAGGGAGTGCAAACCTCTGCAGTACACAGCATTTCACATATTCCTGAAGCTAGGTAAGAGCTCTCAAATATTTAAAGAGTTAATTAGATCTTCTTGGGGTTTTTTTTCTGTTTGCTTTGTGCAATACCATGCAAAATGCAGAGGTGATTCTACTTTCAGATTTAGCAAGCAACATCTTGTGCAGATTAAAAAGCAGAGTAAAAATTTCAGAAGTCCACAGCTGACTTTGAAGACAAGTTGCATTAATGGTCAGAATAGAGAAGCTTCTGCTGCTCTGTTAGTATTTGTATCTGTTTATAAGCTATTTGTTCCCTATTTTGTCTTAAAAATCCACCTATTCTTCTTTGTAACAAGAATGAAAACTAGAAGCAAGTTTTGATTCTAAGAAAAAAATAAACTTGATGTTGACAAAATCTCATTGGAGTGTTTGTTTGGACTCTCTTCTTTGTAAACAGAGGCTTTGCTTTGTAGAGCAGTGTCTGAAGATTTTTGCTATGACTTGTAAACACCCAGTTAATATACTCGTAATTTATTTATAACATTTCTGTCCTTCAAGTGCAAACTTCAAAATCTCTCTCTGAGAATCAGAATACAAAACAGAACTGGTTACAGCTCCAGAAAAAGGTAAGCATCTTTAAAATATGATTGCACCAACTTGGAGTCATAAGTTATATCTAAATTTGTGTCTGTCCCTATCTTCAACACTATGAGCAGCTCTTGCCCCCCTAACAAAGATAGTAACAAAAAAATCAGAGAAGAGAGGTGAAGATGATTACAGGAGTAGAATGCTTTCAAGCATAGAATAACTAAGTAAACAAGGATTTTTCAGTTTAGAAAAGAGATGACAGGAGCCAGGGTGAAAACAAATGCTAAAAGATGGCAACTAATATAAGGAAAAACAGCCTTGTTGAACTCCTTGCCAGAAGACATAATAGATTCTAAATTTTACATGGACTCTGGGGAAGACTGAAAAACCTAATGGAAAATAAATCTATTTAAATTTGCTAAATGCATCTAGTTCAGTGCTGAGGCAGGGAAAGTGCTCAGAGGAAGAAACCTATTTTTACACTGTTTGTACTCTTACCTAAGTGTTCATATACAGCAACTACTGGAAATGGCACACTAAATTGAATGATCCTTTACTCCAGTCAAGTACAAGTTTTTACTTTCTTATAATCTTAAACTCACTCTTTTTTCCTCTGTGTTCTGTAGGAAACTTATTTTGTCTGCACCATGTTACATTAAGGTGCTTAAACAAACTCATATCTCTATGATACCTGAAATCTTATTTCTTCCTTACTCATGTCCTGATGGGACAATTTCATTCTTGAAGGACAAGTAACCAATAGAAAATCTGTAATTTCTTCTTGACTTCTCTTTCTTCTTTTCTTTTTCTTTTTTCTCCCTTCTACAAACTATTAATTTGGAGGAGGAATTCCGGTGGAAATGTGGTAGCTATGGGGCTCTAAAATGTCATGCCCTAATTTATCTATGTTAAGGTACATGCTTGGGGAAAAACAGGTTAAAATACATGTCCCTTGGACCTGTAATCTCAGCTCTATTTATCAAATGGGATAGAATTTATAACTGTAGGGATCTCAAAAGTAATTTTCTCATAGTCACCCCTCTTGCTGATGGCCTAATGTTAGGTACAGAAGGCTGGAAGCAAGAGAGGTATCAGCTAGCTCATGCACATTAAAACAGACATTTAGCTTTAAGAGCCAGGGAGAAATTCTACTGACTTTAAAAACCACCTATGCACAAGTTCTAAAAAGTCAGTATCAAACTTGGCCAGAACAGAACACCTGCAATTTTGCTGCATTGTAATTTCTCTAACATCTGCTACAGAAAAATTGCCAAGAGTAAGGAAATCTTACTTTGTATGATGCAATTCAGAATACTGTTTTTCAGGTGCCACTATCATAAAGTAAGCCTGTGATAGGAAATCAGCAAAGCATTACAGCTGATGTGTCTACAGATTCGAGAAAATATACGAAGGATGCCTCTTTCAGAACATCTCAGCCCTCACTAAGGAGTCAACTTCCTCCACATAGGCAAGAGTCCTGAAGTTAATGCAGGTAAATGCTTTGCAATTCCACCCAAAAGTTAGGCTAATTAATTCATTCTCTTATCTTGCTTGAAAGATCACTTCGAGTTCAGGCCAGGATTTTTTGTTCAAATACTTTTGTCTATTTGGTTTACTTGGCTGGTTTTTATGATGTTTTCTAAATAAGACCTAATCTCATTGTTGATCTTAACTAGATGTTCTATTCAGCTGGCTGGTACTGAAACACAGGCAGCACTGTGTGTTCGTGCAGCAGAAACAGCAGCCATGGGCTGCAGTGCACTTTAAAAGAAAAAATGAAATTTAGTAAAATGAAATTAGTAAAAACAACAAACTGCAACTACAACAAACTCCCTTACCTTTACTTTTTAACATATGGAATGACAATCAACTTTGATACTGATGTAAACATTCATTTGAATGTAACTTGGGTTTCAAATCCAAGATTATTATTTTTAAATGAAACTTGAGTTGAAACTGCTGGAGTTATTTGATTTCACCATTTAAAAAAAAAGAACAGGTATCGTCCTTTCTTGTACTTCTCTGTAAAACAAAATACCTCCACTGTTGGCAAGTGGATAGAAACCAGCCCCAGGTATATGCTGCCAGGAGTTCAGCATATAGCTATGGACACAGCCTAAGATACTTGATGTCTCACAAAACCATAGCAGGCATGCTAAGCAAAAACCCTTTATCATTATGATTTCAGTCAGGTCTTCAAAGGCAGCTCTAAATCTAAAGCTTAGCAACCACTTGGCCTATCTTTCAATCTTTTAAACCTCTGTGATCTATTTTGCTATCAATAGGTTTTTCACCATTCAGGTACCCAAAGCACAGGAATAGGTACACAGCTAGTTCTTGCAGTTTTTAGACAAAGGTTCAATATCCTTCTTTATTTATTATTAGAGCAGGGACTGCCATACTGCCTTGTAAGTGAACAAAGTAACCTGTAGTTCAAGTGCCAGTCAGTATTTTCCTTTTGTGCTTCTGACTGCAGGCTGATTACACAACACTAATGGGAGCTTTTATTTATTAATCTAAATGAACAGAAGCCAGCATGCAGAAAAACAAGAGGTTAAATCTTTAAAGAGATTACTTTTCCAAGTTGTAATGAGGCTGTGGACAGTGCTCTTTTTTCAGCTACAGAAGGAAAAGAGCAGAGGGCATATGGAGGGAATATAATGCATTGCACAGGCTGTTTTACACTGGCTGTCTTCTTGCTCAAATCCCAATACATTATGCTACTCTCATCAAGATGAAGTCCCTGTCCCACACTGACTTTTTTTTTGCACAAAGAAGGCTATCTACACTCAGCTGTTACAGCCCTTCTCAGCTTCATTATCTTCAGTGGTACTATGCTAATTTACAATGGTTTTTAAGGATACATAAATATAGCTATTCAATGTTTATTCATAGCAAATAAAAAATGGCCCAAATGGATATAAGATAAATGACAAAATTGAAAACAAAGAATACACATGATGAGACATAGTAAGATTTTGTTACATATTATTATTTTGCTACAATCTAATTTCATAATACTGAGGCAGGAGACCTAGAGATTTTGCCAATGGCATCCCAGTTTTAAAGTATTTAATTTGAAATGCTTGGAAATAGCAAAGCTCTCATATCCCTCACTGTTACATAATATTTTTCAGTAGTTCATGGAAGTACATATTTTATTCATCTATTCCTAATGGAAATCTGTGATTAAAAAAAATAAATTAAAACCAAAACTAACCCTCAAGATATTACATTCTGGGACCTAATTTGTCATTAAACAAAAAAACATATGACACTAGTAATTGGCAATTCTGTAAAATGCGCTTAATTACAAAATTAAATGAGGCTTCTTAACAGAACCAATTGTGCTATTCTCCTTTGCAAAAATCTGAAATGATGGCACATTGCACAGCAGATAACGTAGAGAAGTAGTATCATTACAAGAATTACAATGGACACTTGTTAACATGCAAAACTTTTTCCTCCTTGCAGATGTCTGGAATCTCCAGATCTCTACAAATTATTGGTATCTCACACCTTTTCCTTCCTGTTGTTCATCTCAAGCTGCCACTGCCTTTTCATCCATACTACATGCTTCCCTCTTCTCATCTCCACTGTCAGCCTGATTCCCGAAACGTGGACTTGTACATACCTTGGCAGACTGCACTCAGAACAAATGCATTAAGGACGTATGGACCTACAACAGCATCTTTGACCAACACGGGCAATTAAGGAAGTGGAGCCTCTATGCTC
The DNA here is from genome assembly GCA_013397395.1 of Sinosuthora webbiana. Taxonomy (NCBI): domain Eukaryota; kingdom Metazoa; phylum Chordata; class Aves; order Passeriformes; family Sylviidae; genus Sinosuthora; species Sinosuthora webbiana. The sequence goes on from VXBN01008505.1 coordinate 252,649, forward strand.
TAAAGCCACCTGAATGAGGCCACAAAACAGCATTTGTTTTGATCAGTATCTTAATCAGTGCCCAGCCTTTGTGCTGACTCTAGCCACAGCAATCAATCTGAACCAGCACTAGAAGCTGTCCAGAAATCTGTGCTGTCCATTTACTTATCTGTTCCTGAGTTGTGTTGTCTCATACACTTAGAGCCTGATGATCTAAAATATTGTATTTCTTACATTCCAGGAAATTACTTTTTCTTTTACATGACTAATAATCTCCATCTGGACATTTTCAATCTCTTAAGAGCCATCAGTCAAGGTCATTGAAGTTGTGTGATTATCTCAGATGTCATGACATTAAAAGTATTTTCAAGAGTTGTTTTTTAAATGACTTGCCATTTCTGAGTCTGTAGGGTGCTCAAAAGTAAGAGACTTACAAGATTTTATCCATGACTTAGAAAGAAACAACAGACTTCCAATTTTAATTTGTGGTTGCGCAGCCAAGGTGACACTTCTGAGGCCCATCACATTGCAGGGACATCCTGGCACACATCTTCTCCTCCAGCTATGTCCTTTTGCTCTGCTGTTCTGGCAGCAGTGAAAGACAGCACACAAATAAATCTGTTAAGCCTTCCAATGAAGAAAAATATCATTCTTTCCACAGCTTCCAGTATGCCCTGTGAGCAAAATCAAATTTTCCTATTTACAGTGTATTTTTGGCAACACTAAAATGCAACAAATGAAGAACTCTAGGCTATCGGCTATCCTGCATTGACTACTTCTTCTGCCAGTGCATAATATGAGCTAGCATATCATCATGTTTTCCTAGTGACAGAAGATACTGACCTCAGTTAGAAATATAGACCCCAGCAAAATGTGATTCTAATAGACATTCAGGCAAAAAAATATTACCACATATTGATTAAAACTACTATTTTTCATTCTTGTCACAGCTTTTGTGTTGGTATCAGGATATCAAAGAACATCATATCACTTCATCCTAAAAAGACAATCACACAACAACAGGATGAAAAGTCATTTTGTGCCTTAATATTCATGGTCCAAGAAGAGTTCTCAGTTTGATGTGAAAAGCAACTATTTTTTATTTACTAATCTCCTGGGTAAAGATCTTAGGCCACTTTTACAACCGTTTTGCAGTAAGAATTGAATGGTCAATGAAATAGATTTGAGGTACCACTTTTGAGAATTTGTTTTTGGAGAGGTACACTTGTAACTAAAAGTCAAAAGAGATGTAATCAGTACAGGCCACCCGCAAAAAACATTTAAAATAGTTCAACACTTGTTTATTTAAATTTCACATTCTTCAATGAATTAATCAAAGTTACACTTAAATGAAAGAAGAAAATAAGAGCCATACTAGAAATCTGTCTCTGCAAATTCTGGACGGGAACAGATACAAATACAAATATAAAACAGATACAAATTTACAGGACAGTTTACACAGACGAGTGCATTTTGAAATCAAAATGTAAGTAAAATATTCAATTGTCGTTTGTAAATAAGATCTACAAGACTAAAATATGATAAAATATGGTTAAATTATTTTTTCTTGATGTAGTTGCCAGTGTTTTAAGTGCTGTGAACAGATTTTGCCCTAGAGCAAGAGACCTGTTAAGTATCTGTTGTGGCAGTTGAATTCACAAAGGGTACAGGAGATATTGCAGGTTTGGTCTACCACAGAATTCCAGCTATGAGCTAGTCATAATACAGTAATTAAAACTGTGAACTGTATGTATTTGTTTTAATGAAGGCAGTATTTTTATTTTAAATAAAAAGGGTGTACTTGCCATATTGATGATATATTTGTATCCCTAAAGTTGCAGCAGAGAAAATAAAGTTAATTCTTATGCTTCTTTTTGTTGGTATAACATGATATTTTGAAATGTTTGTGGAGTTTGCAACCACAGTCATATTCTGACTGCTTTCTCTAATTTCTGACTTTCAGAAATTCTGATGGATTCCTTCACAAAGTGCCTGAAAGTATGATTTCTATTTTTAAAGCAACAGAAAGAAAAACTGATGAAACAGTTCATCAAATTCACTCTTGATAAACAAATACATCTTTCTAAAATAGATAAATAGAAGTCTTATAGGGAAACTACACAACATGAAAAAAGAAGATGAACATATGATGGTCAATCTCAGAAAACTTTCAGCTAAAATGCCACACCAGGAAAAAAGAAGTGCTGATTTGCAAGGAAAGCCAGCCACAACCTAAACACCTCCCAGTAAGCTTCAAGTATCAGAGCCTGTTTTAGTTCTGAATTCAGAACAAATTCAGTGTACTTGCTGAGAGCCTTCATCACCTTCCAATCTCTCTGCACTTCACTGCATACATTTTCTGTGAAGAGCTACTTCAACACCATATAGACATTGCTTGCTTTCCAGCATTTTGACTCTTTCCCAGAATTAGCAGGATTTTAGGAACCTGATGCTATGCATGCGCAAACATACGTATTACACTAGACAATACTTGATTTTAGACAAAAGGCTGAGAAGCCCCCCACTTCAAGAAAAACACTGAGGTGTAGAAGTGCATCCAAAGAAGAGCAACGAAGCTGGCGAAGAGTCTGTAACCATAAATCTGATGAAGAGTGGCTGAGGGAGCTGGGGGTGTTTAGCCTGGAGAAGAGAAGGTTGAGGGGGACGTTATCATTCTCTACAACTATGTCAAATGAGGTTGTCATGAGTTGGGATTCAGTCACTTCTCCCAAATAACAAGCAACAGAACAAGAGTAAATGGCCTCAAGTTTTGTCAGGTAAGGTTATGAAAAAAAAAATTCTTTACCAAAGGGACTGTTGAGCATTGGAGAAGCTTGCCAAGGGAATTGGTTAAGTCACCACTGAAAACATGAAATAAAAGTCACTAAATACATGAGGAACTAAAAGGTATCTAAATATCTAAGACCACCTTTTCATGAGGTTATTGCATTTGCTTCCAGTTAAAAGTCATTTGTGTATCTACCTGATGCTGTTTCAGAAACGCAACAAATGCAAATTGGTGACATGTGTATCTGTCTGGCAGGACACATTATAGAGCATAAAGAGGAATAATTTAACAACACAATTAATAGCAGTTTTGCCAAACTGACCCTACAGATTTTTTTTAAAACTTAAATAATATCTGATTTTTTTTTTAATTATATCTTTATTAACCTGTCAAGGAAATGTTATTTTCTTCCTTTCAATTTCCTTGCACCTTTAAATCAGAAAGAAAATTTCACCTACATTAACTTAAGAGGCCCTAAACGAATGACAAACACATTTAGCTGTTTAAAACTATACCTTTAACTTACAATTTTCTCAAGGGAAATTCTTCAAAGGGTGCTATGAGTCTGTTGCTATGCAGAGCCAGCTGAGCTAAATGCAGATGAAGCAGATTGCTGGCATACACTCCCAATAAGATATGAACCATGAAACCCAGAAATCTTTGTTTATTGTCTAGCCTGCCTCTTTACTAATCACTCTATTCACTTTATGTGCTAGGGGTACTAAGACATGGCTATTGTCAGAAAAGGATAAAATACAAATAGGTAAATTCCTGCGTGCTGAAATCAACAGGATCATTCATTATATAGAATTTGCAAATATACCCTAGAGTGATTGAGAGATAGAGACACACATTCAAGTGACAGCAACTTCAAGAAGCCCTAGCATATCAACAAAGCCAAGGCATCTTCATGTAGGCTTGCTCTTTTATTCCAGCAAACAGAAGGAAATTCATCTTAGCCTGGCCTGCAAGTAATAGAGTAATGAAGGTTAGTAATTAGGCTGAGGAAGAGATGAGAGCTACATCCATATTTTTAAAGATCTGTTTATGTGACTGGTTTAATGATGACTAACTGATAGCATTCTCACTACATTATGCAGTTTCTCATGTCACCTCATTTTGATCAGCAACAATGTGTTCCATTTTTTTACATGAAACAATTCATTTTAACAGAAGTAAACTTTTCTTTCAAATCTGTCACCAAAGGACGCTGGCAGTTGAGAAACGATCAATATTGAATCTATACTCAGCAGGTAAAGCTGCCTCCTATCATTGAAAAGTGTCCTTTGGTATCAACAATTTTGTTATAGAGATGCATTGGTTAATAGCTATTTTATTGCAAATGAACACCTCTTGGGAACACAAAAGAATAGCAGTGTTTTGAAGAAAAAAATCAATATATATATACACAAACAAAACCTCCTTTTAACTTCACTTTCCATCAGTACTCATGGTAATTTGAAACAGACAACACTCAGCTGATCAGTTAAAGTGAATAATAAAGTCTATTATTCAGGCATGGTTTGTTAGCTCATTAAGATCAAAATACTACAACACACATTTTAAAGTCTGTTCTCTCCTGTTGTTTCTCCTGTTTCTCAGTTAATTTCTGTGTACCTATACCCCTCACTATCTTTGAGATAATGTTTCTTGAAATCAAGTGGCAGCTGTAGGACACAATTTATAAAGAGAACAAACTTGAAGATCCTGAAACACAATAGAAGGTTCAAGAAAATACAGGAAAATCAACATTTCAAACTAAAATCCAGAAAACACAGGAAAATGTCTATTTCTAGGCAAGCTGTAGGATGGAAATAGAAAAAGGTTAAAAATGCCCCAAAGAAAATATAAGCAACTAGTCTCTTAGAAGATCAATTAAAAGTGAAAATATTAATGGCTTTCACAGATCCAAGTGTGCATTTATTATCTCTGACAGCCTGCCTTTTGTCATGCTCTTGGTATTAGTTTTCTCTCAGCTTTGTACATAGCATATATTCACTTTCAACAGTCTTTCAGAAAACAGCTGGAGACAAATATTGTCAAAGAATTTGCAATAAACAGCAACCTTTTTTTTTTTTAGAAAACACATTTTTATTCCTATCATAACAGGCATTTTCCATGTAACTTTCTCAAAAGCCAAAGTTGGCTTTCAAGATTCAGAAAGTTAAAGAAAAACAAACAAACAAACAAAATTGTATGAGTAGTGACATGACCTAGGATGAGACACAAAGCATAAGCACACACTGCCCACTGCAAAATCATTCAGAGAAGGCACTGGGCTAACGTGTTCCAGGAAAAAAAACAAAACCAAAAAACCAAACAAACAATCAAACAAACAAACAAAAACCACACCACAAAAAACCAAACCCAAACAACCATATTTATCTGCTTCACAGTTAAATATCATGTGAAAAAGACTCAAAAACATTCAAACCTTTTCTTTACAACTGAAAGCTGAATTTCACAGGAAAGATAGAATCAGGTTCTTGCTCCTGTAAGTTATATCCCAAACATAATCTGCAAAATTAAATGAATAAAAAACAGTTAAACCTGCCAAACTCAGCTGCACAACACTAGATGCAGCTCAGCTGCACCTCCTGTGGGTTACAAATCTTTGCAGCAATAAGGAGGCTGAACTACCTGTGCCTCTGGATCTGAGAGATGCTGCCTGTGCCAGCCCACATTCAGCAAAAGATATCCAGAGGGCTTCATTTATTTCACTTGATTATGTGTCTTTAAAAAGAAAAATAAACACATGGGAACATTCATGGCTGCTGCAATTTGCTTACCTGCTTACATTTAAGAATGGTTTCTGTGCCAAATATCTGTCTCTGACAAAACTCCTGTGTATAGTTCAGGAACTAGAAGAGGACTACTTTAAATACACAATTTGCAAATAGTGTTTATCGACTAAGAGACTTCAAATTTATGGATTTCACCAGCTGTCTAGTTCCCAAAATCCTGGGTGAGAAATCTCCTTTTCTGTTCTAGGAATACAGCCATTTTGTGGTATTTCACTTAACACCAAATGTACTTACTGTGCTTTCAAGGGCAAACAGGACTTGAACTATGCACTTCAAGTCTTGCTACCAATACTTTCTGAAAGACAACAATGGTTTCTATATTCAAAACAAACAAGAAAAGCAGGATTTTAAAATTTTAAATATATACACTTGACTGCATCACAAAAGTTTTGTGATATCTGAAGTGGTGAAATAATATATAAGAAAAAAGAGGATAACACAAACATACTGTTTTACTAACAATAGTTTTATTTTATGCAGGATGTTTCAGAAAATTTTGTTTGGACAGTGTATACACTGGAATTGTTCAGACACAGATATCTACTTAAATGTAAGATCATACACATTTAAATCCAAATTCATTCTACTTCCTCTGAGGCCTGTCAGTGGGTATCTAAATTAAGGGTTTCACCATTCCTGGCTTTTGAGTATTTAAAAAGATAGCAGCAATGCGGGATTTACCTTTGAGGGCAACACCCATTTTCCATTGATTCTAGGGTGACAAGACTCCTTATTTAGGCATGAAAGTTAAATTACCTAATGTGACATAGATTAATTCAGGTTGTGTTCTTAAAACTCCACAATACCTTTCTCAGTAAAGGCAGTAACCAAAGTGTTGAATTTATACCATCATAAATGAAGAAGCTTTCAGAAATTATTCTGTATGAATGAGATCAGCCTGTCTTTGTTCTCCTCCATCACATAATTCTCAGCACACTGCCTGCTCAAAAGATGTATAGTTTAATTTAAAACAGCATCATTTCAGCAACATGAAACAGCACTTTCCCATTATTAAGTATTTTCTGAGACAGAACGAGACTATCCATTCAAAATCCCTTCTGAGAATAGTGTTGATCACATACCAGCAAATATCTCCTCACCAAAAAAAATCAAGGTCCTGACATTAGAAAATTGTGCTTTGTAGATTATTCTAAGTATCTGTTTGTTTCTATACCACTTTTTATGGGCTTGTAATTTTATTAGACAGCCTACAGGTAGTTTTGATTAGAGTTACAGAGCAATTTATATTTTTTAAATTATTAAAATACATTTCTGTTTGTCACCAAATATCAAGAAGAATAATCTTTAATGATCACTTAAGGTATTTACTTCCTGTCATTTCCTCTGCTTTGGAATATTCAGGCTAACTAGCTGATTATAATGTTATGATAGTAGATGACAGTATTTTGTTCCTGTTGAAATCAATGGCACAACATTCACTGAGGTCACCATGGCATCATGCCACTTATGGTCCAATTCTGAACAGCTCACAATTTACAGATTTGATCCATAATTCATAGTCCATGTTCCACACTGGGATATGGTATTTGAGACTGTAAGTCTCCAGACAGACTCTTCACTTAGAAAACAGCCCATTCATCATGAGATTTAAGCAAATCAGCTTTTAGTCTGAACAAAATCTAAAAAGGAGTACAGAAGAAGGAATGAAAGCTTATGTTGCCCTGACCATAGAACTGTTAAGATCCAGTACTTATTCTCTTAAATAAAATTTATATGTAAATAAAAGGAAATAATTTTGATAAATTACTAAGTCACATAAACAAGTATCACAGCTTCTAATTACAAAATGTTCTCACATATGGAACTCAACATATGGGCCACTTGCAAAAGGGATAATTTCTGTAACTTACAGAAATATTGATAATATGTTTTCATCCTTTATCTTGAACTATGCACTTCAAATGTTTTCAGTAAATGCAGTACTACATTCCAGTAATACTAGTAATCGACTGTAGGATGGACAGGAGTTTGCTACCAGTTATACCATTATGTTTCAACAACAAATGAGACAATTTTCAGTTTAAAAAAAAAATTCTGACCCATGACTGAGGCTTTAAAAATCAGTTAACAATAACTTTACAAAATCTGAAATACAATTTTTGTTTGAATTGCATTCTAGCATTAATAGAATAGTATTACACTGTCAAATGAGTTGTCCCATATATTTTACATAATTGAGGATGTTGTAAAGAAATTAAACTCTGGATCTGCCAAATTAACTGTTCAAACATAAATCTGATGAGGACTGCATGCCAGCTGTGTGCAAAAAGGTTGAAGGAACAAATCTGACCATGAAACTGAGGATCATGTCCACAGACATTGCTCTTGGAAAAAGCCTACTGGGAGCAAGAGAGGCCTTTAGATGTGCTCAGAAACTACAGATTTATCCTATTTGATAGAACTCTGAATGCCAAGACCTATGTGCATCTCCCCAAGGCCAATGTCACTTGCTTACAAAGTAAATAACTGAAATGCTTTCCTTGGTATTTATTTTTTCTTATGCTTCCAAGTATGATTTAGAGATAAGTATTTAAATAAAGCCTGCATTTTAAAAAAATACATCAGAATCTTAGCTGTGTCATAATTGGATAGTTCAAACTACAATATAGTACAAATAATTATCAACATTTAACGGAGTAAGAAAAAGGAAGAAAAGTTGAGAAGATTAAGTACTGAGACTAGTTTTCATGAGTGTATTTATGAAAGTGTAAATGAAAGTGTCAGAACACTTTTCAATACAATGTACCTAAACAGACATGATTTTCAAAAAATTCAAACAGTTCTCAAAGTTTATTGACAGTCTTAAACATTACTATATGGAGAAAGGGGAGGTTAATGCTTGTGTCCATGTGGTGACCATTCTTTTTCTGAATTCTAGTAATAAAAGAGAATTTTAAGAATAACTCTATATACCCACAAAATCTTACCTTCAGCTGCCCTAAAACATCTGACAGAGAAAAGCCTTTTTATTTGTTCTGATTCTAGACTGTAAATCCTGGAAATAGAAAGTAAATGCTGAAATTTATTCTGTCAAGTACAAACTGTACAGACATCAATACTTTCCTTTAACATACAATCAAAAATGGCTCCAGAGAGAAGTCAGTTTGAGAGCATGATACTTGGAAGCAAAAGTTTCACTAAAATGTCAATATATATTAACTTGTTTAATATTTCCTTTAACATGGCACTCCACCTAGTCAAGGGTGAAATACAGGTTTGAAAGGGAAAATACAGCCACTGCTAGTAAATGACAGGTAATTTACTGTGAGTGAGAACACAAATTATCAATAGCTTTATCATGGTAGAGGTCTGTTTTGCCATACTAATGACTGTCTGAGAAAGGTACTTTTATCTAGGTTGTAATGAGGTATCTCAAGGACAGGCAATGTACATTTGGGAGGGACAAAACAGCTGGACAAGACAGGGACATAATGGTAAGATTGGAAGAAAAAAGAACTCCTCTATATTAAAATTCAGGGAGGGTATCTGTAATCTCTATGAAGAAACTCACTGCACTTTTGACATTGCCCAACACTTACCACCCAAATAAATAACAATTACACGCATATTTCAATATAATAAGCTCTGATTCCAGCCCCCACAAACCAATTGAAGCATATTTCAACACAATTGCACTTGTAAAAAAACTAGATGGTAAAGGAAATAGATGTCTCTTTGTGATCTGATATACACATCTGCAGACATTTACAATATGCATGCATTTCCAGAGAATGTTAAGCATGTTAAATTGGGAAATGGGAATTTTTTTTCTTAATGGATATGTGCAGATGAAGACTGTGACTCAAGAAGAAAATAAGCTGTGACAAAGATGCCTGTCCTATCAGGCCTATCTGTTTTTAAACAAATATCATATCACAGCATAATGTTAAGGAAACACCAATCATGATAAAAATCGGACAGCTATGGAAATAGCTTGCTGCAGGGAAACATCACTCAATTGTGAGGTGGCTGAGGGTCAGGTGATTTTCAGATCTCTCCCCCCTGTGACAGAAAACCTGAGGTTAGCAATGGCTGTCCTTCAGAAATTCATTATACAGACAAGCAAAACATCCCACGGCAACACAGGGCTAGAGATTTATTTGAGGTCTTCTAAATCTCAGATTGCATTTTATGCAGACATCAACAATACGCCACTGCCAATGGCATCACAGAGCTGCACTGGTCCCAGGGAAATTATGCACAAAAAACAGCAGAGAAATGTGTTACAACAAAGATGGATGGAAGAGTCTCACTCAACCAGAAAATCCTTGCAGAACCTCTAAGACAAGAGGTATAGACTAAAACAGTTCAAGAAGTCAATATGTTAACAACCTTCAAAATTAGGTTACGTTGAGGCAGGTCAAAACTACACAAATTTAACTGCTCATTTGAGGGATCCTGCTAGTTTCTTAGATTTCATCCCACTTCTTTTTCTCCAGATAATTTACTTCAGGCTCACAAAGGGTACTACATTGTCAGGAATGGAGAATTAAGATTTCTCTTTTGTCAAACATCAAACCCCAATTTAAGTACCACATCTCTGACATGCAGGAACCATATCCTAGAACAAGATTTAATATTCAAGTCCATTCCAGTCCTGGGCCTGTCTGCTCAAATGGTAAATAAGAAACCAGATTTACTCAAATGTTCTGTTTCCTCCCACTTAAGGGGATGTTGAACAGCCCAAAATCTCAGCTTGTTTATTTTGGACAACTGTAGTGACCAGTGAGACAGAATGTATCAGTAAACCTGTCCAAGGGGGCCAATAATCACCATTGGGAACAGGACCAGTTTGACAAGCATATTTTCATATAAACCATCATTCAATCATCAGATGGTAAATACTCTCTGGAACTAACCATTTGGGCTGGAGTCAAACTGGTGAGCTGGAGGTGAAAAGCTCTGTTCTATTACCAAACCCCTGAGCTATAGAGGCCCCAGCTGGCACTCCTGCAAAGGTTCACACAGCTTTTTTTGAAAGGCCGCAGAAGTAGTTACAATATCTTTTAAACAAAAACAAATCAAAACAAACAAACAAAACTCTTCCACAGTTTCAGGAACAGTTACATTTTTCTTAAAATAATCTCTCTGAAAATAGCAGACTGTACACATTTTACAAGAATAAACAAACCTATCTAATATTTGTCCACAAATTGAGAGTAAGAGATCATTAGTGCAAATTTCTGCTGACCAGCAGCATTTACTTTATAAACTTTGGGTATCCTAAGTGGTCCATCAATGAACAACAGATATCTTCAATCTGTCTAATCTCTTCATGGGGCATGTTTTGTTTCCAGGCATGAATGCTACTTGGTGAAATTTCCCCTTCATAAGGAAGATAGAAAAGACTGGTGGAGGTGGCAAATAATATTTGGTTTAAGCTAGCAGGAGGAAGAGGAATACCAAGAAAGGCAAAAATTGTTTCAGCCGTCTTCTGAGGAAAGCTCACAATATCTTCAAACTTGACCAGCTGATAATTTGTTGGCAGCAAGTCCCTGTTTATTCTCATTGCTGCTGCTGTGTTTGCTAGCCATAAATAAGACAACACAGAAATAGCATTTGAATTAGAATTTGAAATTTCTTTTCTTAGTGATTCAAACTCAGAGGCATAGCCTTCATTTAAACTACATTTTTCTTTACCATTCTCCCCTTTAAACATCGCAGCCAAGCGTTGTGGAATATTTTTCAAGGAGTAAAGGCTTGGCTTATTTTTGTACAACATTGAATAGACCCATGCCCGTGGGTCCCTCACTACATATAGTGCTCTCATGGATGGTCCTAAGATTTCCTGAAAAAAGGGAAGCTTTAATGTCCAGCTCCCACTGCTTAAACTAAGCACAGGTCGTGCATTAGGATAATAGAAGAGATGTCTTCTCAGTTCCCTAATATATTCAGCATCTTTTTCTTGACTCCCTCTTGCCCTGCTTCTTTGCTCTAACAGGGATTCTCTCTTTTTGGACCTTTTCTTTTTGTCTTTGCTTAATGCAGAATGTTGAGCAACTTTACTCCTGCTAGCTTCATATAAATGAATGTTTTGCAAATGCAACTTCGTGTCTCGAACTAGAGACTGGAGCCACCCTTGGATAAGATGAAAATTACCATTCTGGACATCAGAAACCTTCCATTCACATGGATCTACAAAGGAATCAATTTCAAATTCAGTCTCAGGAATTTCAAGATAAGGTGTAGGTATCCTGATGTATAAAAAGTCACTGGTATTAAAAAACAGCTGTTTTAAAATTTCTGCACCAGAAGCGGGAAGTGAAGTAATGATAACATCTGGCAAAACAACGGGGTTTCCTTCTAATTGTTTGGCTTTATTGCCCTTATCACGTTCTAGCCTTGCCATGTCACTGCTCCACTTTGCACAGATGGGTTGAGTACACACGCTCCACACATCTACCAATTCAATAAGCCACAGTGTGACAACCAGTATCAGGATCCAACGCAACATTTTACCAAAGGATATGTAAAACTGCCACTGAAAAGCCAGTATGACCAAACTGACACCCAAAATTATCCCTGCAATTATGTTCACTTTGAATCCAAATGGGAAAACTACCTTATTATTTTTCATATTTTTTTTCACAGATTCAGTACCAAGACCAAACTTGGTCACTTTATTTTCATGAACTACTTTAGCAAAACCACCAAATCCCAAATAATCAAACCTTGCCTTTAAATTCTGGTACTCAGTCACAACAGAGATAGTATTTTCAGTGTTGTTGACACTGAGTGAAATCTGAAATCCAGATTTTGCATTATCCATGAGTCTACAGCTAGAAACATTGACATACGGGCCATAGAAAAGGTAAACAATCCTTGTAAGCGTGTTTTTCATTGGAAAGGTAACATTTACAAACTGAGTCCATCGCTTTTTGAATTCAGCAGCTTGTTCAGCCTCCTGTATCCTAGCAACAGGACTACTCCCACGATGATCAAACCAAAACATCTTGTAGTGGGCATCCCACACATCCATCATAGCTCCATTGTACTTGTTCTTAAACTTATAGGGTATGTATTTAAAATCAATGTCAAGATTATGAAAAAAGGCACTGACTGAATTAACAGGAGAGTCTTCCTCCTTCTCGATATGGTCAACTACTAACAATGTCTGAGAATTTAGAAGCAGCAAAATGCGGTACACACTTTTCAGTTTCATTGCTGACGTGTAAGCAGATACTGCCTCACCACTCACAAACATCATGTCACCAGCCTGGGAGGCTGTTATAATTTCTCCACTTGAGTCTCCAACCTCGTCACCAATCCACTTCAGCCACTGGGCACACTCACCAAGCTGTCCTTCCCAAGGCTGGTTGCACTGGCTTGTCGGAGATGGAGCAAACACCAAGACGTTGTTCAGGTGGCTGAGTTTAGGTCCATAAAGAGCCTCAGATACAAACACCTGTCCATTGGGAGCAAAAGTGAAGGAGTTCTGATCGGGATGCTCATGCCCTGGATTGAAACTTCTCCACCCATCAATCCATCTATAGGGCTGAAAGTGAACAATATCATAGACAGCACGTCCACCGAGTTTCCCAGACTTGAACGATACAAAGGTGTTTGTCTGACTGTTTGGCAATCCAGCCCCATAAGTAACAACTCCCCAGTTAGGAAACACATGCATTTTAGCAGTACCATAGTCAGGAGGTGGCTGAGGAGTGATTTCAGCAGCATACCATATAAATTCTGTATGCAATGTGCTCCACCTCTGTGCAGTGGATGGCACCATTGGCCCATCCTTGGGTCTGTGTTTTCTAATTTGCTGTGCCAGCCAGTTACCAGCTCCATTCTTCATGATGAACTTATCCAAGAAAACCAGTTGGCTCTCAGGACCATAAAACCAGTTGTAATTAGAATCTGCAACACCCACAGTCCTCTGGAAGCCTGGTAGTAGAGTGGCATAGTAAAACCAAAAGTGCATTTTCAGCCAGTTATTCTCCAAGTTGTTAATACCGAAGTGGCGCTGGGCCAGGAAAACATACTGGGTTACTGACTTGGCTGTGTAACTCCCGTAAGCTACTCCCTCATCCAGAGACCCATCTACTATATGATTGAGCAGAAACATTGTTTTCTCCATCACATCAACAACAGTGTGTTTCCAAATATTCGCCTGAGATCCTTTGTCCACTCCGACAACTAAAGCCCCAATAAGCAGAGCAAGCATATTGGTTGCTTGGTGGTTATGGAGAATCTGCTTTCCCCAGGAACGAACCTTGGAGTACTCATACATTTCCTCGCTTACAGACCATATCTTCTCCAGGTATTTTTGCCTTCTCTCATCTTCCAGTGAATTATACAAGAAGTCAAAAGCAGTAGCAAATCCTGTTAGGGAGTGGCCGAGTGGCACTTCATCTCCAGGTGCATTCTCAACCAACCAGTTTTTGTAACCAGCCATTCTATCCATATATTCCAGGGCAAAGTCAAACGCAGCTTTATCTTCGGGGCACAGCAAACAGTAGAATGCTAGAGGTGGCAGGTTGTTACCATAAATCTCATTCCACTTGGCCGCAAAATCAATGTGCTTGGGTGGAGGTAGGTAGTACAAAGGGTTGGACAGCATCACCATCACCGCACTTCTGATGGCTCTGAAGAGATGCAAATGGCTTGTACGAGCCTTCTGCCTCAGTGCCTGAACATCCTCAGCATCGAAATACAAACTTGGATGAAGAACTGATCTTTTCAGCTTCTGCTCAGCACTAAGACCCTCAAGTTGCTGCTTTTCATATTGATCTACATTTTCTATGAAAGTCGCCCAATCAGAGTAATTGCTTACAGATTCTTCAGAAGTGAAGACATCAAAGACCATTAATGCTAGAAAAAGAGTATGCCCCGTGAACATCAGAGCCATGATCCATTAGGCAGCTCCTCTTCCCCAGGCACACATTTCTTTACAAAACAGTGTTCACTTATCAAACTTTCATCCAGTTTGTTAAAAAATTAGTATCTTAAGGCATATTTTTATGAGAAAAGACTTACTGTATACTGTGCATTACAACAAAGGCTCAGACTACTTGTAATCTGAGACACAACACTGAAATGACAAGGCTCTTGAAAAGTTAAACCTCAGGTGCCTTGTCTCTTCACACTTTTCTCAAATACAACACTACAAGCATAAACACTAAAATCAGGCAAAAAGTGAAATCTCTAAGATATGCATTTAAAGCACGAGTCGACTGCACAGTAACAGACTGAAGCACTATCTCGTGGTAACTTGAAAAGCATGATCTGAGAAGGGAATTGGAGTCAGATCTCTGCTTTTCTAAAAAGCTTTCAATCAGGCCAAATTCCACTTTTACAGCTGATGAATACTCTACTGATCACAAAATGATATAATTTATTCAAAACAATGTGTTATATTTGATAAAATAAATGTGTTATATTTGATAAAATAGGGAATATACAACATCTGGAAAACAGACTCCAAAATTGAAGTTATAGTCTTCAGTCTTTGCCTTTTCTCATTTTCCTTACACACTCTTTCCATCTTTCTCTTTTGGGATTCATGGAGGGTTGGAAGGAAAATAATTAAAAAAAAAGCAACATAGATACTCCATTAGATCCTTTGATGAAACTGCAGTGCTTTTAACCACTATTCCTCTCTGTTTGTGAATGATGCATCTGGATTAAGAGTCATATTGACATATTTTCAAGTCTTTTAAAATCTTTTCTTCAGCTAGTGATGCCCAAATTTGGCCTCGATGATTCAAAAAAATCCTGCTCCTTCCGTTATGATGCAAAAGGAAAACATGTGAAAAAGGCAGAAAGCTAATACTTTCTTATAAGAGCAGTTTCAGGTTTCCTTTCACTTCGCATGTAGGTTCTTTCTGTGGAAACAGAAACAAAAAGTTCTCTAAAGCTGTGTAGATGTCAGAACATACTTAAAGTACTTTGGTTAACAAAGTGCTAAGTTTATAGGAAAGGTGAGTTAATTCACCTTTTCTTTTAAGGAAATCAAAATATAAAAGAAGGAACATTTTACAAGTTCCATAAAATTTACCCTTGGCAAAAGAGCAATTCAGACCGGCTACTCGAGCTCGCTTTATTTCACCATTTCCAGCGCGAACATGAGGTCTCAGGGAATATCTTCCAGTTGCGCTACCAGCAGCTACGCATGGAAATAAACCTGACACACGCCACCGACACTCAATTCAGCTCGAATGAGAACAAAAGCACGAGGGTACGCACACCCCGGAGCGGCACAGCGGGCTCGGGGGCGGCGGGCAGCAGGAAGCCAGCCCGGCACACACCCGGCACCGGCCCCGGGGCCCCG
>VXBN01008505.1:269460-279874 GCA_013397395.1 Sinosuthora webbiana
GGCGTCAGGAGCCGCCGCTCCTCTGGGTGACAACTTTGTGAGAGCGGAATAACTACCTGGCCGTGCCTGTGGCTCAGGGACCACGGGGATGCGCACCATCCCCTTTTGTTTGTGGCCGTCACACTTCTTTATAATCGCGTTCCTGCGCTGACACTTGGTTTTATGCGATGCATTAAAATGGTTCACATTCAGCTTTAGCTGAAGGCTTCTGAAGTAAAATACTTGAGGAGTAAAATCCTCGCCGCTGATCTTGGTCACGGTCAGTGGTGCCCTGAAGGGCCAGCAGAAAATACTGGCTTGCCCCCCTAGTGCTGTGGTCTGCCCACAAAATCCAAGAGGTATAGCACCATTCTCGGCTTTGAATTGCCGATGATGGCATTCTCAGTTTGAGTCTCAGTTTGGATTGCCGGTAATGACTGAATTTCAGAGCCTGTTTTTGTGACCTGATGTTTGTGACCGAGCTTTTCTTCTGTAGTCGTGTGCAGGAAACAAAAGGGTGTGAGATTTTGGGTGTGTTACCACTTACTGTGTTTATAGTATGTACTTCAAAGGATGTGGGTTTTAATCATCTCAAAAGACCTAACTTTTTCCATGCCTGTATTCTTCTATTTTTGTTTGCCCTCATACCTAGAAAATACAGTTGCATATTTAAGTATTGCTTAAGCTACTTAACATGTAACTATCTTGAAATGAATATATGAATATAAAAAGGCCATACATTATGGATACTGATTCTGTTTCTTTGTGCTACAGAGTGTACCTTAGAAGGATTAAATTATTAAATTATGCACATTTACATTAGTGATGAACTGTGCCTGGAACCATCCTAATGTCTCAGATGTGCCCTATAGACTTGGCTTAAAAGGGAAAAAATACTGATTGTCGCTTGGATCATATCTTCCCATCAAAAGAAATTTGCATAATGAGCAAAGATCAGCACATAATTCCCTGACCTTGAATCTTTTGCAGTTGTGCCTTTTTATGCTTCCAGGGGAGTTATTCCAGGAGGAGAGCAAAAGGAAATGTAAAGCAACAATAGGCCATATTCCCCTTTAAGTCTGTAGAAACTGAGTGGAATACACTACAAATGAAAACCTCCCAAGTCTTTCCTTCTATTCTCATTGTACCCATTACCTTTTTTTCCCAAGGCTGGCCCATTCTGGAACATATTAAAGTCTCAGAGAATGACTTTCCCCATAAATTGTCAGGCAATTCAGCATGAGCAGAGAATGTGTAGGACTTATGTTAGGTTAAAAGCAAGAGTAAAGCTCTCCCAAGAGCTTTTCTCACTCCCTGGGAGCTGTGCTGAGATCATTACATATACAGTGTTCAATTGCAGTGTGATATTTGTGGAAAAACATGAAAAAGATTTACTGACTGGCCCCATATATTCACAAATGGTACCATTTAGAAAAAGTCTTATTTATAAGGCAATGAAGGCATTTGTATAGTGTTTCTCTTCTTCCATGGCAGCTTTTTTCACATTAACAAAGATGCACTGGCAAAATAGTTCAGACTAATTTTTTGCTAAGCAAATTGCAAAGTAGGAGTGTCTTGAACCATGTATTATTCCAAACAGTTTAGGCTACTTAGTTTCTTTCTTTTTCAAGTTGCTTTGCTTCAAATACAAACTAAAAAAAAAAAACCAAAACAACCCCCCCCCCAAAGAAAAAAAAAAAAAACATGGAAAACCAAACACAAACCAAGCTCAGACCAAAACAAAAAACTAATGGTGGTAAAACTAGTGGGTTTTTTTTGTTTTTTTTTTTTTTTTTTTTTCTATTGGTAGTTTTCAATAGTCAGCAGACACACATAGTAACTATACTACAATTCAAGAACAAAACCAAAAAATTGGATACAACTGGTATCAAGGATAAACAATTAAGTGAAGCAAAATTCAGAGGAGCTGGATTAAGGTAATTAGAAATAGTGACTCTGGTTTGTAACCTACTCTTTTTCTCAAAATGAGTCTGAATTATATTGGCATTCCACCTTACCTTATTGCATAATGCTGTTTAAAGTTTGGCCACTAAAATCAGGGTCACTTTCAGAACAACTGTTTATTGTGAAAGTAACTATTAAAAGTTACCATTTACATTTTCATTTATAGAGACACTGACCATCTGGCAACAAATTGCATTATATTATTACATTTTCAAATACTCTTTATAACTATGAATGGCTGAAAAGCAAGGCTTATGGGCTATCAGCAAGAGAAAGATACTGTAACAGAGGAGTAAGTTTTGAACCACATGAAAGTGACCTCACTGTCGCATCAATTTCTTGGTGTAAGAAATCATGGGTCATTGTTGGTGATACACTCTGGTGTTCTGCTTCAGGGATAGCATTCTGCGCTCATACCAAGATCAGCCATCTGAATGATCTTGAAAATGCTATTAGTTGTTTTCCTCGAGTACAGGCCAAGTGCTAACAGATGGAAGTGAAGAATAGAACAGTCAGCTGGACTGCAACAAAATGCTTGGCAGTGTCAAATAGAATAATAATTCAGAAGTTCATATGTGAATGCTGTGCTGCTTTCAAATATGAGACATTAATCAACATTCACAAAAATAGCCAGGTATTTAGGAAGGATCTGGATTGAGATAATTAGGTTCCAGTGGTAGTGAACTCTTGAAACTTCTGTCTAACTCCTCTAGTAGCACAAGTACATAAATTCCTAAGTTTAAAGTAGAGGTTTTATTTCAGAGGCATCAAAAGTTTGGGTGAGAGTTCTTGACTACTCAGAAGTCTTCCCATATTGGCAGGGCTTGGCGCTTATTTCATTGCTCCACCTTACTATAGATGGAAATATAGACTTTCTGAATCTAAATCTACTTGAAGACTTAATTCACTGTGAATTCTTGAAACACTTATACACAGTTCCTTCTTTTACAACAGACA
The DNA here is from genome assembly GCA_013397395.1 of Sinosuthora webbiana. Lineage (NCBI taxonomy): Eukaryota > Metazoa > Chordata > Aves > Passeriformes > Sylviidae > Sinosuthora > Sinosuthora webbiana. Next base: position 272,362 of record VXBN01008505.1, read on the forward strand.
GATGAAAAAATATTGGAAACTAATGCAGTGGTGATAAGGATCCATTTAAAGCATTAGTCTGTTGTTGGAAGAACCCACCTTTCACAAAGAAAACATGGATGAAATGACCTTTTCCCCTTTAGAGATGATAACCACAATCTCTCAACTCTCAAAAGACTTAATCTCTTGTCTGTTTCAGCAAACAGGATCTTTTTGTTTCAAACTAAGGGCATCCTGTGAAGTCATGTTACCTTTCAATAGTGTAAGGTAATCACACATAGAAACTTGCGCACATAAATTAATTCTACTAGAGGGAAGAAGTTAGACCCTCTGCCACCCAAGAATAGCTCACATGTTTTACAATAAACAGGTATTGGAACAAAGTGTATACCACATTCTCAGAGAAAGGAACATTCCTCCAAATTGTGTCTACTGCTTGACTATGACACTTATTTTTGCAATATCCAGGTCCATTCCCTCTTTGTGTAATGCCACCTGACAGGAAGAAATACAAACTCCACATTGTGGGACCACTAATTTTAGAGGGAGAAATCTGATGTTACTGCTGAAGATGTGATAAATAAAGGGAGTGACAGATACAAATCATTGTAAAGTATATAAATCATTGATATCAAAGCTTCTGTCTTTTGAGGATCAAGTGATTTCTGAGGAGTTGGAGAGTAGAGTACACAGAAAAGAGCATGTGGTGACACTCTATTTTTGTAATATATTACTAAGATTTTTTTTTTTTCTTTTGGGAATGGTAACTAGCTAAAAGCAACAGCAACAAAACACAAAAAAGCAGGCAAGAATATCCTGGTTTTAGTTAAACTGAAAACATGTTTATCACACTGCTCAAACAAGCTATAAAAGGCAGTGACGTGTTTATCCATATTGCAAAGACTCTTGTGAGTGCAGTTCTCCATCACTGTGTGACTGAAGAGGCTGAAAAGTGCCTGGTGTCACTGTCAGCGGAGAGAAGGAGGATGGAGCCACTGCCAAAAGCTGTGGTGCTGCACTCCTCCTCTGTCCCAGCTGTGTTCTCCTGCCAGTCCCTTTGTGTCTGAGCAGTAGGCAGTCTCTTTGCTGCAGAATTGGTACTGCAGACTCAGCGGGGCAGCACAGTTTTAGGCCAGCTTAAGTAGATGCTAAACTGCCCCTTAAAAATGTCAGCTGCATACAGGGGTAATTTTAAATCCATTTGTGAGTACCTCAGATGCTGCATATGAAGTAAATGGGACTGTACTTTATTAGCACTTTAATCAAACAATCTTCAGTGGAAGTGGTTTAAAATCAGGGATGATGTGTGCAGTGGTGGGATCTCGAGAAGGTTCTCAGCAGTTGGTCCGAACATCACAAAGCTAGATTCTTAGGGTGTCAAATTCATGGAATAACATCTGTGGATATCTACATTGAGGCAAATGTTTCACTATGAAAACTCATCAGCAGGCATAGAAATAAGATTAATGCTATAAATGTTGTATTTGTGGAAGCATTTAAGTATTCAAGGCTTGCTGATTGTGTTTTTCAGCCTGCTAGATATTGACATATTAAGGACAGTATGTAGGTAAATTAATCATAATACAAAACCCAAAAGAGTGCAAGAGGAAAGAGTCCCCTTTTCATTGACCCAACATCTTGACAATCTACAAAGTTCTTGGCATTTTACTCTCCACTGCCAAAGAAAACCCATAAAAATACACTAACATAAAAACTCAATACTAAATTTACCAGGCATTAAGTTTTAAACATCAGTGTGGTACGTTCACCAGACATATGCATCATCAAATATATGCTACAATTTGGACCAGAGAAAAACTTAGCATTAGAGTCCTCTGAGGTAGGTGAGATTTATTTAATATTGCTGTAAACAGGGTTCTACCCTTGGACTGCAGGTAGAGGCCACATGTGAAGAATCAATGCATGGAGGTACACCTCTCCGTTGATTTTGGTATCAAAGTAATAAATATTGGTAACAAATCTGATTTTTTTCATTCATTTCAGCAGAGGTATCTCAGCTGTAGTTTTGCAATCCTAATATAAACCCCATCGATGATGTGCATGCCTTCCTACTGACTTCATAAGCTCTGTATTTGGGCCTGAATCCCAGTACCCCATCACTGGGTTCTTTTCACCAGCAGTTATTAGTACAGTGTTTTTACTCTCTAGCAACCATAAATTAGAATTAGCCCAAACGTATTTTTAAATATATTGTCCAGCCCATGAGGAATATATATGAAAAATGTTCTTACTGGATAAGCAGGGCCTACAGAGGTAGCAATTAAATCATAAGACTGAAAACAAAAACTTATGATCTACACTGTTGTATCCAAATTATATGACTAAGGAGATACTAAATTATACATTATAGTGAAAAGGTACAACTACAAATCTTAACTAAGCATATTTTTTGTAGTTCTATTCATTATACTAATGTACTGGCTTATATTTAGCAGCTTTAAAAGCATTAGAAAACAGGAAAGCTACAGATTACAACCCATATGGGTATGCTCAGGTTGGCAGCAGTGATTAATAGTATCTCCTGGGTTTGCTTTTTATAACTTAAACAATATTTAAGACCGATATTAAGATGATTTACGTCACAGAGAATTCAAACACTGTATTTACTTGAACAAAGTGTAATATATTATAAGGAATGTCAGACAAAGTAGCAGGTATTAGTTCAGTCATTATCACAGGGAAACAGGCAAGGTCTCAGGTTAAAATGGGGTATCTCAGTTTGCAGCACAGCACCCTGAATTCAAATTAAACTTTACCCATTTTGCCTAAATATCCTACGTGATTTTATGTCAGTAAAGGCCACATTCATCCACGTCCATGAGATATCTTAGTTTCCACAGTCCTATGAGATTTAATAAAATGACTATGAAGTACTACTTAACAGAAAAGTGTGTTTCTACAAGAATTTTAACATTGATGAGGTGATCTGCCACTCCTGTCATACCTGGTTGACTATTCTCATCTCTCCCTTTTTCAAGGATTAGATAGCTGTGATGAACCAGGTAAGGGGACTGGTTTTGCAAAAATCTTACCTGACAAAATAACTATTTGTTTTCAGATAGAAAATCTCCCTCAGTTTAGTTCACCTGGCACAGGCAATAATATATCTGAAGGCAGACAGTAGTAAAGAACACATCTTTGGAAATTACTTTAAGGTAAACGATTTTGTAACTTGGTTGATGCCTTCCACTCTTAATTCTGATGTTTTGCTCCATAGGAGGAGAGGTTTAGACTGCTAAATAATTTTAATCATCCAAGGAAACTTGAAAAATTTGAGTGTCAGGCATGTAAAAATGTTGAAAATACCAACTTTTGAAGTAAGAGCTCATTGTTGTAAATACTTTTCTGTGGTATTGTAAAAATTCCATTCTCAAGTTCTTAGATGTACCAGTCAATTTTAACATTTGCTTTGCTAAATGTTGAATAGATTGTCACTGGGATTCTTTGAGTCATGCCAGGAAAGTGGTGCAGAAATATTAACATCATAACAATATACCAGTACCTATACCAGTGTCTTAGGCTGTATTATAGACAGCACAGTTACTCTCACAACCTAGGACACAGGGTTTGTATTACATTTCTTTGAAATTCACCCAGATCATTCAAAGACTAAATTTCGGGAAGTTTCCACTTCTATTGCCATTTTCCCTGCTAATTTATTTTGGCCTGTAGGTCTCCTTTAATGTATCATTTCCATCAGTACATTTGTTGTTTTGGTTTTTTTGTTTGTTTTGTTTTGTTTTGTTTTGTTTGTTTTTTTGTTTGGTTGGGGGTTTTTTTTGTTTGTTTTGTTTTGGGTTTTTTTGTTGTTTTTTTGGGTTTTTGTTGTTTGTTTGTTTGTTTGTTTGTTTTTGGGTTTTTTTTTTTTTTTTTGCATATTCTTAANCCAGAGAGTCTACATATGTCTACATTATGTCTACATAATGTAGATTATGTCTACATAACACTATGCACCTCTATGCCAGTTGTAACAAGCTTAGCTAACTGGAATACGTAACGTGCTCTATTAATGAGGCTGTTCCTCCTGGGATCTAAACTGATACATCAGAAATTAGCCTGAATATTACTTCAGGGCAGTGGATGGTTCTTAGCTGACCCATGTTAAAGAGAAGACTCTTATTTAAATTTTGGACGATGAAGTTAGGATGCAAGTTAATCAGTCTATAGATCCCTACACAGAGAGGTCACACTGGAGGGTTTATGTATTAATAGCAAGAGGAATAAAATTATCAGATAGCTGAAACCTGAAGCTTGAACTTTAATGATATATGAGTTTTACATTATTAACAGTGTTTGTAATTAAGACTGGAAGAGTTTTTTAAAGTGTATGATGGATTAGCTGTAATTGTAGTCTTTAATTAAGACCAGATGTACTTCCCAAAAGATATTGTCAAATTTGATGCTAAAAGAACTATCAGGAGAAATTCAAAGGTCTTAAAATATGAATTTTTCATCACATTAGACTTTCTTTTACCACATTCATTCGTCTAGAAAAGTGGAAAAATACAGTGGACATTTATAATGGTCATATAAATAGGTTTCTTGTAATGGCAATTGAATTGCTTTCTGTTCTGCCAACATAACTGGTTTGGGAAGCAGCTCGAGACCTCTCTGGAGCATAAGACAAAAATTAATTTTGCCACATCTAAGTGTGGGGAGGCAAGTCTGGCAGTAAAAGAAGACACAAGGAGAAGTAGAGCTGAAATGTGGCAGCAGAATTTCATGTCACTCTTACTGCCTCTTTTTTCGTGCCTTGTTTCTGCACAGCAGTAACTCCAAGCCCATACACCCTGATTAGCCAACCAAAGTGTTTTTCCAGACATGTAGCATAGCTATAGGAAGAAAGTAATTAGATATCTTCTTCAAGAAGATAATTAAACTATGGATATTTTCCTGTCCATTCCAGTTTTACTGCCTGGGCAACTGCCTCTGCTTCCAATGCCTGAAGTTGTCCCTGAAAATACTAGTAATTCATTAATCTGTCTTGGGCTCATTCAGAATCCCACCTTAGGAACCATTATGAGGGCATCCATAACAATCTGCAGTACAACAGCAATTCGTTTGTTGCATAAATACTTTGTTTTGTTTCAGGGGCTTTATGAAGTTACAAACATCTGTACAGAGGTGGTGTATGTCAACTGACAATTTTTTTTTTTTCATAATACATACAACAGATATCCTTGGCACATGTGAACGGTATTATTTTGACTCACAGGAATGAAGTATTTACAGAAAGATAAATGCACTCAAGAGTGCTTTCTAAACAGCACTACTGAAAACCAATAAATGTAAGAACAAAAAAATACTCATCCATTTAACATGAGATACTTGCCATCACAAATGCTTCAAAGGAAAAAATTAGCAGTTAGCATATTTCTAGCATTTTTTCATTTCCAGAAGACATGGCAGTTGGTAGATTTCTATCTAATTGCCAACAAATGTGAAGCCTTCAGTTTCAAATATTTTTCCCCTTTATTTTCTAGTACACAAAAAATCTATCTTCAGATCATTTGTAATATCTTTATAATCACAAGAGCAGCAAGCAAACAAATACACAGACAATGGCTGTCAAAAACCAAGGTGAGTTCAATTGTACGTGCTGAACTATGCCTCTCCCACAAACATGGGATTACCTCTGGCAGCCAGGAAGACTCTATAGCCTTCCTTCTTCCTCACAAATCTACATTGTTTTGCAGTATGCCCAGAAAACTATCCAAGTTCCAGCTCTTATGGCCCAGAGTTCATTAGGCTTGTGACAGATAGGCACTGCTGCTGCCTAGAGTTGCAAAGAAATTACTGAGAATTGTTCAAAATTTTCCTGACACTTTTCTGTAGAAGTAAATGATTTATTGATATCACTGATAGGTGGGATCAAAACATTTAAGGCAACATATCAAATCTTTTGAAACTGTGACAATAACTGAGCAAATATCTAATCATCTTAGTACTTATATTCCTCATCCCCTTGGCAGTTCACTTGTCAGGAGGAAGGTGCCCAACCTTCTCTTCACCTCTGATTCCTTAGCAACCTAATGAATAAGAAAATAAAATATTTCAGTCTGCTGCTAAATTACCGTGAGTGCTTTGAATATAGTAGAAAATAGCACAAACCTCTTCAAGCAGTTTTTCTATCTTTGTTCTACCACAGAATAAACCTTTTTTTAGGCTTCAACACCTTAGGTTGCCTGGAAACATCAAAGAGGACAAATTAAATAAAAATACATATTATTTCCATAATCAGAACACGTATTACTAAAAATATCAAAAAAATCAAAAGACTTCCCTTCAAAATATAAAGCAAAGAACCACAGTCAGAAAAAAAAAAAAAAAAAAAAATCAGAAGTTGCATATTTAATTATGTCAAACATCAAACAATTTTAATATTTCAAAGCAAATTCAGCCTTTTTTTTTTAACCGGAAAACTTTCCTTAAATCCTGATGTATTAAAATTTCTTTCTGTTTCTGAAGGCCTGCTCTAGAAAAATAAAAAAAAGAAAAAGAAAAAAAAAAATAAAGGAAAGGGTGCTGACAGGTATGTCTCCTAAGTCATCTGTCTTAGAATATGTGAAACAGTATACAATAAACACCTCTTTTACTTGGTGGAAGAAGCCTAGGTAACGAGTTGAGATACAAGTTACTGGTTTGGATATGTGGGTTTAAATGGAGATGAATCAAACAGCTGATTCCCAGCCCTACACCATCTGAAATCTGAAGTCAAGGAGAATCCATTGTGTACTTCTCAGACATTAAATTAACCCCTTTGTCATTAACAGTGAAGAAAATCAATGCCTATATCAGTCTTGTGATATTACCATTTGAGATGTACAGCATCCTTTTAGAAAAAAACATATGAAAGATACAAAATATGTGTAAAGATACAAGCTAGTCTATACCTGTGGGATTTCTTTGGCATAAAAAATCTGGTGAAATAATGCAGTACATCAGTCATACACTGTGCAATATTTTAAAGGTTTTCTTGACATGTTGCAGCAAATTTATTTTAAAAATGGAATAGTAAGGGGAATATCCTGCCATAAAAGTAGTTTGTTTTCATCCTAACAGTGACATGAGACTGCAGTAAAAAGACATAAAATCGTGATGATGTAATGTGTGACTGTCATCATCATTATTTTCAAACACAGTTTTATTTGGGGCTGTGAGATTTGCTAAGTACCATTCAGTGGCAGCTCTATAAACCCATATGAGAAAGAGGCAGGAAAAAGAAGAGGTAAAAATCCTGGAAAGAATTCTTTAATAAAAATGCTGAATTGTAGGATAGACTACAGTAAAAACCAGTTATAACATATACAAACAAAGCTGTATGCAATTAAATTTATCATTTGATTTCTTTAAATGTAGAATATTTTTGTTCACAAGAGTGAAAGTGGAAAATCACCATTACCTGTGGACTTTGTTTGACTCAAAGTGAGGAGCAAGGATAAAAAAGTTTTCTCAGTATATGTGAAATAAAAAAAAAAATTAAACCCCCAACCAACCAACCAAAAAAAAAAAA
>VXBN01008505.1:279879-304848 GCA_013397395.1 Sinosuthora webbiana
AAAAAAAAAACCACAAAAAACCAAACCAAACAAACAAAAACCAAAAACAAACAAAAAAATTAAAAACTAAACCATCAGCATTCTTCATAGGATGTTTCTCTGCTTTTCAAGTTGGATACCACTGAGAGAAAGAAAAGTAGCATATTCTTCTGAAACTGGAATCATCTGAACCTCAATCAGAAAAATATTGTTGTTCATGACACTGACTTGTCCAGTCAGCTCTCTGAAGAGCACTTCTGTATTTTTTATTCTGAAATTCCAACCGAAGGGCAGAAGCAGAGAGTTTGCTATAATGTTTTAAAAGTGAATGGCAATAGCTTTCCAAAAGAGGAGCTTGTTTCTGCTTATCCCCACTTATGCGGAGGCTTTGGTATCTCTGGAGCTTTGTCTTAGTAAGCATTTATTAACTACACGGCAGTTTTAGAGTGGACTTTGAAGCATTCTAATTTAACACAGAAATTAATCCATTTCAGTCTATTATTGAAATAAGGAGTGAATTTCCAGAGGGTTTGTAATGTGTGGAGATAAGGGCACAAAGCCTAGTTCCTTTCTTCCTGAAGTTGGATACTGTTGAGAGATAGCATTTCTCTAGTCTTCATAACCAATCTACAAGCAGATATTGAAGAAATTTGCAGAAATTTTATAATTATTTTTGCACACAATTACTTTCTGGAAAGATATGTCTAAATATGTATATCAGAATTTTCCCCTTACATTTTACTCTAGAACCAAATGTGCCCTGCTCTTCCAAAATGACTTCTGAAGTATCCCAGATAAGATATGGTCATACATCAAAATGAAGAGACTACAATAATCACTTTCAAGAAAACAAAATCAACAATAGAAGAGTGGTCACTATATATATATTTACATTACTTCACCAAGATATAAACTATTACACACAGATTTTCATACTTTATTCCTACCATGTGGTTTCTCTGTCAAACTTATTACTCTATTGTTTCCTTAGGAATTTCCCAGTCTTGTTTATACATTTGGTAATGGATGTTTGACATGTTCTCCATAATGTTGGGCTCCTGAGAGAGGGTACCTCAGTGCTGTCAGTCTAAAGGTTAGGATCTGCATTCAGACAACAATAAGCACAAGTGCAAAATGGTGGCATTAACAAGCATAAGGAAAAAAGTATCAGATGCTGACAAAGTGTTCCATATGTATGTTCCAATACAATTTATGTATTTTAAGGTTTCCTCTTGCATGGAATGGGTTTGTTCTTTCCTTCCCCCTCTACCCCCCGCACTAGAGAGAAAACGTGCTGTGGCATGGTGTGGGGATAAAGTAATTTTTATTCCAATTTCATAACTCTTACCTAACCTTCTTCTATTCCTCAAGGGTCCTATTTTCCAGCATCATAACATCTGCTTTTTGTTTCTTGACCTTGCAGTCTCCCACTTTCCCTGTTTCCCTCCAGGCTATTCACTTATTTCCATTCCACTTCCTCCTCCTCAGCAGGACATCGGCAGGGGGAAGTGCAGGTTAAGCAGAAGGCAGAAGTTCTGTGTTTGTAGTCTCAATTTTTATTTGTCATTCCAGAAAAACTTTTGCTTTCACTCCTCTTACTAGAGAAGCTAAGTGCTATGCAGTTTCAACTTAATATATGAAAAATCCATTTTTTACAATCATTCATTTGCTCTTGTGTTTCTCCTGACCTCTGTAAGCTTAGTCCAACCTTTTAATTCCCACATGAAATGGCACAATAATCATACTAGACAGAGAGCACTGTATCAGCCCTGGTGAGTTCCTTTGTTCAAAAGAAAGGGAATGGTAGAGTTTTATAATGGACTTTTTTAGCATCAACTTTTTTTTTTTTTTTTTTTTTTTTTTTTAAGAAAATAGGCTATTTTAGCTTAAAATTCACCCAAAATACTCAGCCTGAGGCAGACACATCCCATAGACGCCTTTCAGTGCAGACCTTTTAGTTCAGTGATTATGAAAAAGTGGAGATAGTGTTTCTGTAACCTCACAAAAATTAAACACAATGGAGATGTAAGTTTTTTAGTGTAATGAATTAATTTGAACTTTTCTCCACTATACCTTTTCCGCAGATTAAATTGCATATTACTTTAGGGTCCTCAAACTTCAATAGTTGTAGGGATAAATCTGGGACCTGATTGATTTTTGCTTGGCTTTTTTTGCTTTTTAAAATGTGGATGCAAGACAGTAAAAACTTGTCAGTTTTTACTGACAAAATACAAAAAAAGCAAACAGTCATTGCAAGAAACTCTCATTTTCTTTCACAAGAAAAACAAACAAACAAACAAAAAAGCAAACAAACAAAGAGATAACATTTTCCCAACCAGTCATATACCAACTTTTGCTCATTGTAAGGGGATTGATTTCTACCTCGCATCTAATGGTAAAAAAAAGTAATTTATTTCAGACTGTTGTGAAGGCTATAGGTGTTAGTGACAATAACAAATGTTCTAGTGTACTTGTTATAAATTATCAAGTTCCAGTCTTAATTTTTTGATCCTATAGGTGCAAGTAAAGGGAATGTATTTAATAAATTATTTAGCAAACAAAGATAATAAGACTGAAAATTGTATGATAAATCAGATAAAGGCTAAACTAAACATTAAATTATCTTTCTGCCTTGTCTTCCATTAACCTGGCTGAATATTTTGTTTCAAGGTAAATGCATATCAGACAAAGCAACATTTTCAGAATTTTTGATTGAATTTATAGTCCTAAATGAAAGGAAGATGTTAAGCATAAACTAAACTTTTATCAATGTTTATCAATGCTTTTGTAACAAATAGTTTCTTTCTAAAAATTTGGAAACTGCTTGGCAAAATTTTTCTTGATATAACGAAAATAATTCATAGCTGAGAATTTATGTCTCAAGCTGTGGTTGACTGACTTTTTTAAACAAAAAAGGAGAGGCTTTTACTTAGTACGTAATAACTGTTAAAACTGGAATAGTCTATGGTAAAATGGTGTATCATTTATATTTAAATATGCATATTTTTGAGGCAGATGGATGCTCAAAATGCAATCTAGTTATTCATCTGAAAGCTATGAGAATATCTAGAGATATAGAGAAAAAGACACTCCCACTTTTTAAATAGAAACTTTTTGTACCATATTCCTTAAGAACAATAAATATCAGTAAGCATCTAGAAATTAAGTGTCTTTGGACATCCATTGTGTAATGGAACTTAATTAGTTATGAATCAGATATAAACCTTGAATTTTCAAAATCTTGCTAATAGGGGGAATCAGGAACTCCTCAACTGAAGATGAATGTCTACAACCCTTAATCACCTTTGGAAATTGCGAGATCAGGTTTATGCTCCAAATGACAAGCATTACATCATATTGGCAATGTTGATAGGAAATTAATGTTTATGACAGTTCTTGTTGACTGTATACCTCAGTTTCCTTAAGAACTCTGGAAAACCAGCCTCACTCCTGGTGCTGCCATTGAGGAATCAAATGTCCTGGCATGTCAGGAGCATGCACTGTGGATAGGCAGGCAGCCAAACCAGTAGAATAATTCCCCACTCATATGTGTACGACAATCACTGGCAATGTCCATGACAGCTTCCCTAGAAATGCATTCCCAAGTAGCTACAGGAAAAGGAAGCCTGGGTCTCCAAGGATCTTTTCCCAGATCAATCATCTTAGCTTTGCCCTTTTCCTCTGCCCTTTAGCTTCTCTGTGGTTGAACAGCAAAATTCAATTTTGCCTGCCCTGCTGAGAATTCATAGTCTGCTCTGTCTGAGTGCTAAGCACATTCATGAAGAATAGCACCAAAGTATTGAACCAGTGCATAATGAGTCTTTCTAATCATGCCCTTGCCCTTCATTTCCAATAGTCAACAGCTCTCAGAAGTGTGAAGTGTGAGGTGTACAAACACATGAAGAGCTTGCCATAATTTATTTGTGTTTGCTGTGAATAAAACAAATAATGTGGCAAATAATATCTCCATGGCAAACAGACAGTTCCCTTCTTCATTAGTAAAATATTTCCAAAAGGTTAATTAAACAAGAATAAAATGCAGTTCAGCATTTAGACACTGTATTAATACATTAATTATGTCTTAACGATCAGGGTCTGTAGCATTTCTGGGGGATTAATGACCATCTGGGAGAGTTCATAGCCCAAGTCTTTTCCACAAGTCATTTATTCCATCTATTTGTTTATTTTCTAATAAATGATCCAGAGTCAAGGTCGTTACTGATAGGTCACTTGTACAAAAATGAATTGTAATAACAATCCCCCCCCCCCCTTGTTATGCTTTTATTATGGAATGTTTATCCAAAGCAAAATATATACTGTCTCTTTATCAATTCTACTTCTTCTGGCAGCAAATATTTAAAATGGTAGGAAAGCAATTACATAGATAAATCTTGAAACTCATTTTTGTTGTCACATAAAGAAGACTGTAAAAGTTTTTTGTTCCTGCTCACTCTGAGAAGAAGTGGGAAAAAAAGTTAAAATCTACTCTCAATTTTTTTTCAGTTAACCATCTTGTCCTTTTATGGATATAGAAATAATTCAAAAAGCTAAAATTCATAAACTCATTAACAAAATAAAGTCACCTGTGAAAACAAGCAAAAATCCATCAACATATCTCTCCAAATTACTTTTTTTCCCTGTTGTCTATCTTGCAAACACATCCTGTAATATGAAAATCAAGTATAGTTTTCTTGATTGAAAGCATGAATATCAAGCTGCAGCCTTTACTGAGAGCTCTGGAGTCACAAAGTCCACTATCAGGAAGTTATACCAAATGGAAAGGAAGGCAAAGCAGCATTCACTGTCACAAAATTACCAATCTAATAAACATTTGTCAGAGACACTACTCCACACATCAGTGATCTTGTCAATTTGTAATTTCAGCTTTCTTACGTAAAAAGCTAATATTATTATTTTTCCAAAATTTAGTCTTACAGTCATCACAAAATTTTGTTGAAATTATTTAGGTTTTGAATCCCATGTCATAGTGGGTAGCATCAAGAGACTTGATGTTTCCTTGATAAATGGGGATTTTTATCATGCTGGTAGTACAAAAAACTACATTTATTTGCAGATATAAAACTCAATATAACATTGCATCTTAGGAACACCATTTCCTAATGCTTTGATGCTTTTCTTTAAATTTAATTTTAATCTTGCATAATTCTTAATTATTGCATCAAGCTTTGCATTCTCACTTTCCATATACTATGCTAATTTCCCATTCATTTCTGGAGGTAAATCTTTGCACTTGTTTTTCTCTGTAGTTATAGTTTCCACATGGCTCAGGACCTGTGTTTCGCCCTCCTGCCATGTTTTTGAGGCTATGTCTGCATCATGACAGCAGGGATTTCTGAGCTTTCATGTGGTAGCTGCAAAAGTGAAAGCGAGATGATGGGATTTATAAGGCAGCATTTATTTGGTTCAGCATAGCTCAGTTGTGAAAGTTCAAAAAGCCTTGTTTGCATGGCCCTGACTGTCTTCACGGACCCTGTGGTTGTCATGATTTAGGAATCTCTGCCACCAGGAACTGTTCCCTAATGCAGACTTGGTAGTAGCTATTCCTATTAGGTAAGAAGATTCAATGATGTTTAGATTTGTATGTAAATTCAACTGATAACAATGGGCTCAAAAATGTCCAGATAATTAATATTTGATTAACTATTGTTTAATAATTAACTGGTGTTTTAATAATTGATCTGTGGAGATGATCTGAGCAAAAAGAATAATATGTGAACAACAGTGGAAAGTGGGCAATGTCCCTTGACTGTAGTCAGTGTTAGGGCCTATGACAGTGCTTGAATGTGTGCTTATTCTCTTTATTTGTTTTCTTTTGTGTTTCTTAAAAGGCTTTCCATAAATATGAAATAAGCTGCCTTCATATCAATCAGAAAATGTTTTTAAAAATTAGTTGAGAGAGCTCAGATCTCCTCAGAGGCCGAACTCTTTTGACTTGAGAGATACTAGTAATGAAGCTTGAAATTCAAACACTGCATTAAAATATTGTGGAGTCTCCCACCTTTGCTAGGTTTTCCTCATCTCTGTTTTACACAGCAGCTTTTTCTGCTGTGATTCCAAGTCTCTTTGCAAGCAAGGCTTTGTTTCTGTAAGCTGCTATTATGGTCTGATAAGCCAAGGGAAGCTGTCAGATATTTTACTTTGATGCCATCCAGATCCAAACAGAGGAGGAAGCCTTTAGTACAAACATATTACCATTTCCTTGCTGCCCTTTGTCAGTGGTTGGTACATATGCTAGTGGAACTAAACAAGCAGAATCTCATCTAGTTTTCTCTGTTTTTTTGGTTTTTTTTCTGTTTGTTTGTTTGTTTGTTTGTTTGTTTGTTGTTTGGTTGTTTTGGGGTTTTTTGTGGGTTTTTTTATTTCCTTTTCCAATAATAGGTGAGAACAAAGTATCTATTTTCTGTTTCTATCATAAAATTGCAGTTGTTAGAATATTTTGCATGTTGGGCCTGATGATGAGTTTTCTAAAAGTAAAGTACTACTGTTTTAATTTTCTCAGACTTGCACAAGTTTTTAGAATACATTTCCAGAAGCTGTATATTCAACTATGATTAGTTTCTGGGCTGAAGACATTTCCTTCTATAGATGTCCAGTTGTATGCTGAATCCAGATTTTACAAGGAATTATATTTAGGGTCTTATGAAATTTTATTGTACACATATAGTTCAATATATCTTTGTTACTTAACAGGTCCCATTATATTTTAATTTTTTCCCCAAACCTTATTGTAAAATTAAAATTAACAGAAACAAGAGTCAGCACTGGTAACTTTTTTATGGTCAAATAAATTTTTGAAATCAAAACAATGGAATTTGGTATTTTTCATTTCACTGTTTTGTCTCTTTTGTCTGCTATTTTTAAATATACATCTACATTAGATAAAAACAAACAAACAAACAAACAAAACCACCAACATGAAAAGCTGGTTGAAAAAACATTACTTTACATTTGTAGTTAAACACAGAGACAGGAAATGCAATTTGATGTTTGCTTCTGCAGTCTCCATTCAGTCTATATTTGCATTCCCTCTTGGATACTACAGTAATTGATGTGTTCCAATAAAATATAATCCTACAGAATGATGTCAATAAAAAGTTCAAACTGTGCTTGCACCCAAAGAGGCTTATTCAGCCAGTGTAAATAATACAACATCCAGCATTTCTGAATTTTGAGTGCTTCCCTTGAAGGCTGAGTTGGAGTGATCCAAGTGTTGCATCATGAGCTGACATAAACCCATAGGAATATTCCCCATCTGTCTTTTCCCCACAGAAGGGAAAATCTCTGTTAAGGAGGAAGTACTGTGCAGAGAGTCAAATGGCCTGTTCTACATCTGCTAATAAGCCTCCCCAGAGAGAGAGGTTACTACTGCTTCTATCACACTGGGAGGAGTGGTGAAGGAATGTCTGCCCCAACAAAATCCATCTGAGTCACTCAGAGCAGCCCACTGCTGCTTCTGCCTCCTGGAAGGTAGAACCTAAGAGAGTTGTGGCACTTACAAAACACCTGGCTGTTCCTGAAGCTGGGAACCAGCTCTGATGTAAATTATGTCCTCCGGTATAAATATAGTTCAACTTATTAGTTCTCAAAAAAGAAAAATTTGATGAGAAAAATCTCATCATATCCTATAAGGATAATGCCTTAGGCTTATAGCACAGGCTTTTTTCATATAAGATACATGACTGACTACAATGGTTGACATCCAGATACCTCCACAAGAGGAAAAGATTCTGCTTAAGCCACAGGCATTGAGCTGATTTTTTCACAATATTGTTGCATACCTCACGGCTCTTCCCAGGATGACATACTGCTACAGCTATATTGGTTGGCAAGATAGTCCTGTCTAAAATGAGCATCCTTCTTTAATATTTTCATACCAGCCAGAATGTTTGGGATAAGTGCAGGTTAGAGAAAGGTCATAACACATTTCAACCATTCATATTGCAGAAAAATGCTAAGCAGAACATCTCTAGTTGAAAAAAAAATCTCATTTGGTTCTGGCTAAAATAGAGTTAATTTTCTTCTTAGTAACTGGTGCTTTGTTTTGGATTCAGTATATATTCAGTGATGCTGATAACACACTGATGTTATGGTTGTTACTAAGTAATGCTCACAGTAAATCAAGGTTTTTTTCAGTGCCACATGCTGTCAGTGAAGAAGTACACAAGAAGCCGAGATTGAGCATGGCCAGGACAGCTGATCCAAATTGGCCAAAGGAGTATTCCACACCACTGAATGTCACGCTCAGTGTGTAAAATAGGGCAGATGACCAAGAGCCACTGATTGCTGCTCAGGGACAGGCTGGGCATCAGTCAGTGGGTGGCAAGCAACAGTATTATGCATCACTTGGTTTTGGTTGGGGTTTTCTTTGTTGTTTTGGGTATTTTTGTTGTTGTTTTTGTTGGTTTGGTTTGGTTTGGTTTTTGAATTTTATTTATCTCCCTCTTTTTGTTATATCAATTTTAATTACAACTATTTTTAGTAGTAGGATAGAAGTAGTACTTCATTTCAATTATTAAAATATTCTTATCTCAAGCCCTGGATTTTACCTGTCTCAGATTATGCTCCCCATTCCACCATTCCCCATGAATGAGTGTATGTCTACATGGTACTTAATTGCCAGTTGGATTTGAACCATGATATAGGGAAACTTCTTATTATATCAAATCAAATAGATAAACTGAATTTCTCACAAGAAGTCTTTAAATAGTATTTTTATGACCAAAAGGGTTTCTTCCTAACCGAAGGAGTTGTCTCTAGCTTCAATTAAGATCTAAGCACTACCACAACAGAATATCTTGTTCACCCTCAAAGAACTGCCTAGACAAAGGTTGGCACTAGGTCATTATTTTAGAGATAGCAATGAAGAATCATTTGTTTCCTTATAGAAAAGCTGGCATAAGAAATGCCTTTAGATCCCATTTATGCTGGTTTTTTTAATACATCAGGGTAAATAAAAGAGTAAGACTCAAAGTCTTACAATAAAACAGTTCCAAATGATCGACAGCAAGGGAATACAAATGGTTTACACTATCCTTTAGCCTGCAGTTTACTATCAGTGAATATTTCTAAACCGTGATATGAGCCAAACTGCCTCATTAGAGAGCTGAAGACATGTAGTTTTCCTTTGTGAAAGACATCAGCTGCTTATCTGGGAAAAAAGAGCTTGGATTCTGAAACTGTAGTGTATAAGGAAAAAAAAAAAAATGAAAAGCATAAAAAAAAAAGTGGAAATCCATAAAAGCAAAATCTGCCTTCTATATGTTTATCTAATGTTTATACATTTTCCAAAAAATATTTACAGTAGAAAAAACTGTGACTGCCATGTCTTGCAAGATACAATTAAACAAAATAAATAGAAAAGATGATACCTGAAAAATGGAAAGATATACCAAGCTGCAGACAGCTACATCAGTAGAAATCGTTTCAGCTGATAGTGGCTGATGCCAAAAACTCTCAGCTTGCAAGCTAACTTAGATGTCAACATTTCATATCTTGCTGTGCCACTTCATTAAAAAAAATATTTTACCAGATGTGTGCAATCATTTTTTTTTTGCCTTATTGTTGAGAAGATGGATATTGAGATTTGCAGTAGCTCCTTCTCTCAGATCGTTTCAAATCACAAATTCCTTTGAGTGTGGAGAGACACTATGAAATGCACAGAGCCCAGACAATGCTGTCAGCTAATTCTGGGAAGCAGCCAAATCTTTGACATTGGTTCTGCATTAATAGAACTCTGCACTGTGTTGAACATATGCTTCTCAACAGGCAGTATAGTACTGTTTACAGCAAAAACATGGTGCAGTTATTTGCAGAACTTTACTTTTGTCCAGAAGAAAACATACGATCATTCTGTTGTTATCCAAAAGAATTCTGAGGTTGCAGGACTTTAAGAATCAAGCTGTTTAACTGCCTTAGTACAGGGCAGCATAGTACAGATTTAGAATCTTAATTTTAGGGACACATTAAAGCCTCCTGACTTCCTTTATTTATTCCATTTACTGAAGGTTTTCAAAGGCTTTCTAGAAACTGGGATTCAAAGTTTCTGAAAGAACTTACCAACATAATGTAAGGTCTGTCACTCAAAACTCATTAAGTACACAGAAGCAAAATCTATGTGGAACTTAGGGTTTAATTTATAAAGTAGGTTTAAAGGGTTTAATTCACCTTAACGAGCAAAATACTGACAATTCTAACCAACTTCAGGTATGAAATCCATATTCCCAAAGCAGACACCTGACTCTCTAGATTAGATAATATTAGTATGATTTTCTCCTCTGCAATCTCTGTCAAAGAGTTTTGTTTTTGCAGGTTTGCTTCTGTTTGCTTGCTTGTTTGTAATTATTTTTTTAATATTCCCATTACAACCTGTGATAGCTGTACCTGCCTTAGAAACAACTGCAGATATTAAAATACATCACAGCACATAGGCTGCTGTGCACAACCTCTGTGGGGAAGGATTTGGCTTAAATGAATCCTTTCTTTTCTTGATGGTATAAGTGCCTCACTTTGTGATGTGTTTGAGGATGTGGTGTGTCACTGAGGACTTAGAAACCTCATTTGGATTCTGGAATCTTGACTTTCTTTAGCAAGAGATAGAAAGTCCAGCTTTCTTTCAAAATATCATAGTGAGAGATCTCTTTAGAGGATAAAAGCACTCATTCAGAATGTTGTAAACACTAACTGTAATTGTTCCCTTTGTCTAAACAGATATGGATCTGTAGTTGTACCCTCTAGGGAGAGCATCTAAGAATAAAATGGGGCCATAAAGAATGGGGCTCTCAAGCCATTTTTTTCAAGGTTCATGGGGCAATTTTAAAAAAGAAGGTAAAAGAATGCCTAACTTAATACTTGAGAAATTTACACTTGAATAGAGAAACCTCTTTTTCTTTCTACATTGATGACTGTCAACAGAGAGGATTCTCAGGTACAAATATTTCATGCTTTTTTGTAGATAGGAACCAGAATCTTGCACCAGCTGATCTTGATTTTCTGTCTCTTTCCAAAGCCCAGTACTAGTGCAATTACTTCTTTAAAATTCCTTCTTTACTGTTCAATTCCAACTCACCACCCACACCTATGCTCCTGGCCTCAAGATGATTGAAGGCTTCTAGGCATTTCATGATAGGCAATGGAGAAGAAGAAACTGACTACTGAGGGTTTCAGGACCTCTTACAGGAATACACCCATAATGAATACATAATTTGCGCATTGGAGGGAAATGTGCATTACAAGGCTGTTTCTTCCTTAACAGCAAACTAGGTCATGGCTTCATCCTATTGTAGTTACTGGAAGGTAAGAGCATATCATCTGTATCTAAAAAAAAAGCTGAGCACTGAACTTTTAATTGCTGAGAGTAATTTGACATCTGGCCAAGGAAACACTTTCTTATCCTGAAACATGAGAATGCTACATCAGGAAAACTCTTACTTTAAAGGCCCCATATCAAGCCCGAGAGAGTGGCTATCCCCATTCAAGCCAGGATATCCTTCCCAAATCCCTGCGCCGTGGTTACAGAAAGTGATTTCAATCATCAATCAATCAATCAATCAACCTATCAACTTGACTGCAAGTTGATAAATACTCATAAAAAAGGCTCAACAGCAGCAACCCAGACCATTATCACAATCTTGCTGTTGTGACCTATGGAAAGTGACCATGCAGCTTGTGTAAAAAGAGACTCCAAACATCTGTGCAATTTTTCCTTCTTTCCCTCAACTACTTTTGTTTGTTTGTTTGTTTTGGTTTTTTGTTTTGTTTTGGTTTTTGTTTTTGGGTTTTTTGGGTTTTTTTGTTTTTTGTTTTTTGGGGTTTGGGGTTTGGGTTTTGGGTTTTGTACTGTAGTTCTGTAGTTTGGAATTAGAAATCACTTTCTGCACTGGTTCTCCAGTGCTGGTGCACATTCATTTCTCTACGTCTGGACACGCTGACTGTTATTGAGACAATGCTGATTTCATGTTTTAGAAGTCTAAATGCTTGAAATTTTCCAGACATCTGCAGATTTCTCAAAGTCCCTTAAAATACCCCAAATGTGTTAAATTGTGAAAACATATTGTCTGCTCAATCCTCTGTCTGCATATAAGAGATCAAGCAATACATAAGGCAAAATGTCTAGATCATGGAAGCACTCAGGTATGGGATTAGATATTGAGGTACTCACCACATTTAAAAATGAGACAATTCTACATATTCAGGATTCTTGTTAATTCAGAAATCTCCATGCAAAAGTATAAACTTTATTTTCCAAAGGAGTCAGGGTTAGGAAAGTGTTGAACAAGAATTAAAATAATGAAAATCTGGAGTAAAGGGAAATGGGACCTTCATTCATAGCTTATGTGCTTTGAGGCCTGAGTTCTTTTATCTTCAAACAGAGCAATGCATGAATTTATTTTCAACTTTAGAAGGTGTTAATATTTTAATCTAATTTCCATTACGTTTTCTTATCTATCTGTAGAAATTTCATTTAAAGCTTTTCTTCTCCTAGCCAGTATAGAATAATGATCACAGTCATTAGAAGTGAAAATATAATTGACTAGTTCCATGTTTTTATCTTTCCATTTAAATCTTTCTCTGTATTATCTTGTAGGAAATACATATTGATTCAATGTGCTTTATTTTAGTCATCTCAGTTTTCAGTAAAATAGATTAGCAGTTGGGAACTCTAGAGAACCTTCCATCTTTATCAGTTTCAGAATAGTTTCAGCAGATGCTAGACCTTGAAGACCTGCTGGTTACTAGAATCATATTTACTCTTATAAAGCTGTAGTAGCTGAGCTACTTGTCCATGTGTACTTCTAAAATTAAAAAATAAATTAGTTTCCGATTTCATTTCCAGGTTCCCAGGCCATTTATACCTCAGGTGGCTGATTTTGTGGGTAAACTCCTTTTTTTGGAGTTCCAGTTCTTGTAGGAATAGTTCTGGGAAGAGTTCTGTTTCTGGAGAAATCCCAACAAATACTTTGAACATGATCCCACAACGTATGGCAGCCTACATATGAAGTCATCCATCCTTCAGAATTTTAGCATATGTTGTGCTTTTCATGCCATGCACCTTCATGCCTTATGTCAGAGAAGATATGTAAAGCTCCTAAGCTTTAAGGGTTTAAAACATTACCCTTTATAGGTCCACGCACTATTTTAGATGTTTTGAACTGGACAGAAAAACCAAAACCAAAACTAAAAAAATCTCTTAATGAAGTAAGAGTACCACATGCAAGTCCAGACCACAGGCTTTGCAATGAGGTCACATTTGTCTCACCCAGGCAGATAGAGATGTGGGCTGGACATGAGAACAAGAATTGCTGTGTACCACTGGGTATTGAAGACCAGGAATCTCCCTCTGGGCTAGTAGTTTAGCAGTACTAACATAGCTTGCTATTCCTAGGCATGTTCCAATTCCTAGCAGAATTGTCTTGATCCTTTTGTGGGATCATATCCTACAAAATTATTTTCTTTAATTATTTTCATTAAACTAGATAATAGCAAAAAAGACATGTTGGCCACTTTTTTGTTGTTCGTTTTGATTTTTAGACGTGAGGGATGAGGATTCAGATGAAAATAAATTATGAGGTAATAAAAGTAAGTATTTCAGTCAGGTTTCATTCTACTTCTTCAACATTGTGGTTTCATATAATTGGGAGCATTTTTGCCTTACCTGAAGGGCAGTAGAAATGGGATATTAGGAATAAAGCAAAACATGTTATATCCATGCTGGATTGCATATGGGCAGAAGAAAATCTTGTAAGAGTGAGTTATTACATATAATCAGGAAATATTTGTTTTTAAGGTCACCTTGTGTGTCTTAGCTTAAAAATATTTGAAAATACTGTCTTCTGAGGAACACACCCATACAAAAGCTGCAGAAGCAAAAAAATATAAAACTACAAACCTTCTTATTAATACACTAAAATTGAGAACTTTGAAGAACATGGCTCAGCTTCCTGTAAATTAGCTTTCCTAATACTACATTTCATCATTTTGTTCCCTTGAGACCCTTCCCAGGATTCTATTAGAAAAAGTCATTTTTTCAATGAAATTAAAATTTTTATCCAAATTTATTCTCAAAAGGCTCTTACAATTTTTTTCTAATTTTTATTCCCTTTAGCCTCAGAAGTCAATTTCACAGTTATGCTCAGCAGATGAGAGTCATCATTTAGTTTTCCTTTTTCTTTAGGAAAAGGAGAATACTCATTCAGTGTATGGATCACTTGCTGTGGTGTTTTCAGCTTGCTTGCTAGGGCACTCAACAGTTTTATCTGTCAGCAAATGTATATATATGGCTGTAATGTATTTGCTGTATTATCAATGTTTCTCTAAGAAATCAGCTGTAATACCCCATTTTGCAGTTTCAGTCTTCTTTTTTATTGTATCTTCCTAAACTTGAACTGTGTATTAAAATCCAAAGGAGAAAAAAATAAGTGTGGAAAATCACCACATCTAATTTTTTTTTTCTGTTTTTTGCTGGTTTTCTTGCATATGTATTCCGTCTTCCCTCTTGGATGATAAAACTCATGTATTTTGTGACTGAAAATAAGGCAAGTAAAAACTTTTTTTCCCATCTATTCTTTTGTATTATCTCTATTCTGCTATTGGGTTTGAGGCAAAATTCTCAATATGATATGCGAATGCTCCTATTTTCCAGCACTACAGTAGCTTTTTTTTCTGTTCTTCCTGCAACCTGAGGAACCTCTTTCATAGAAAGTTCTGAAAATTCTTTCCAAGTATGTTTAATGTTTTTCAAGGAAGTCATGTACGCCCCTTTCTTATTTAATGGATAATTTTCCCCTGGGCATTAATGCATTTACTTTTTCCACTCACCCAAACTGAAGTAAGCAACTAAAAAAGCAAAATCTAAATCAAACAAAAAAAGAGAAAATAAAACCAGGCAGAAATGCACTGGGCCACATGGAAGAACAATAGTTCTCCAGAGTTCATTCATTGACATTTACTCCTGAAATGAAGTCTTAAAATTTTAAGGGGGAAAAAAACCCTAAGTCAATCTATTCATTAGGAAAATGTGTTCTTTACTTAAAATACTACATATATGCTCAAAATTACCAACTAAGAAAACCAGAACTTACTCGAAATCTGATTCTTTAAAGATATGCTAATGTCTTAGGCTTTATACTTTTAGTATTATAAAACCTGTTTGCAAAATTCAGCCAACTGGCATTTGTTCAGAGCATGTTAATTATGTCTATTGACATTTAGATGGGAGACTAGGAGAGTAAAACCCTGCACTGCTCTCTGTGCACCATCTTTTATTTTTAACTAGTTGCTTGAGTGTTATTGAGGAGGACAGTCTGTCACAGATTAGTATTGTTCAGAAAGTAATGTATCTGAGCCTCACATTTTTTGAATGAAATATAAATAATACATCAAAAAATTCTTTTTTTTTTTTTGGTTGTTGTTTAGAATTTTGATTCTTCCTGGACAAAGGCTAATAATAAAGAACATTTCACTTCGGTGTGGTGACATTAAAGATTAAAACAAAGATTAAAATTAAAAAGAAAGAATACACAAGATTGTGAAGGGGAAAAAAAAAAGAAATAGAATACAGAAAACTTTAAAAACCTATACTCCTACTAGCATACTGAGCACTGTTCAAAAGAACCAGCTGATCCTTCCATCTGCCAGATGAGTCGAACCAGCTACATTTCAATTATCAGATGGGGTTCTCTGAGGAACCTAGTAACAGCAATAAACATTTTTGCTTGTTTCTGCTTCTGATTTTCTCTGAGTGTAAGCTGCACCCAAAATAAGTTTGAAAGCTGCTTCATTAGACAGAATTGCAAGGTGGAGTGGAAACATATTTTCAGTATTTTAAGATTATTCATGTTTAATAGATATATTTTAAAAATACAAAAAATATGTATGATATTCACCCTTTTCCCCTGTCCTTCTTCCCCCAAACTCACAAAACCTTCATCAAACCTCTAGTGGTGCTTTGTAGTATTAAAGGCACTGTTCATGAGCCATCAAAAAAGAACCATTCCTACCCGGAGCATTCTAGTTAAAGTTTATTTAATTATTTGTGTCTGCCAGAAAGTCACAGAGACTAGAAAGTGGAAACAAAATCCAGATGAAGTAAAAAGAACAATTGGAAAAGATTCACAAAGAATTAAGCATATTTTTGGAAGTTAAAATAGATCAGTAAAACAGAAAATCACCATATGTCAGCACTGATCTTATATTTCTTGGGAACCTTTTAACTGTGGAATATTCATAGGCTTTGCATTCTTTGGATCTTTTTCTCCTTACAGCATGTAAGCATGAATAGAAAGAAACAGAAGTACTGAAAATCAGAGCCAGCTTCATCATGGTGTTCTGGCCAAGGCTCTCCAGAGCAAAGAGTAAAGAGAAATGAGGGGAGAAGAGAAAATCTGTTCTATTTAGAAATCCAGGATAGGACTTCAGAGGCTGTGTGGGTTTGTATAGATTCTCTTAAAATGTAGCTTTATAGTGAGGAACTGAGGTGTATTTTGAAGAGTGATCTGAGAAAATTCAGTGGATATTGTTACAGACTAAGCAGGCCCAAAGATCTGGCGATATAGGGTTAGCACCTCTTATGCACTAAATAGTCCAACCAACTCTAAATTAATTTCTGTAATCTGTAGTATATATCATAATTATATATATGTAGTAAATCTCATAACACAAGTTAAACTGAAGGTTAAATAATGAAAGATCATTAAAAAGCAGAAAAAAAAAAAAACAACAAACAAACACAAAACAAATAAAACACCCAAAAAAACCCAACCAAATGAGAAAGGAGGATTCAGTATTAATATCACAATCTAAGACAGAGTCAAGAAAATTTGGGATTTTTCTTATAAAATATTATTCTGATACTGGAAATTTCATTGTTGGAGATTTTTAAATCCCCAAAAAAGAAAAAATGGGGGGGGGGGGGCATTGTGTGGGTTGTGTGTATGTGAGTTTAAAGGAAAGAAAATATTTTAATACTTTAGTTCAAGATCAACCTCATAATTAATATGTTAGTCATTGAAAAAAGGAGTAAAGATGCTAAATTATGGTTTCATACATGCAGGTACATTTGTCGCACAGTTTAAAACTGAGTATTTCTTTCTTATTATTGGACTCCAGCAGATGAGAAAGAAAATATTTTTAAGAGCTGGAAAAATCAATCTGTAACAAAACCTTGAGAGTACTTTGGCAGAATATACTGAAAAGAAAATATTAATAAAGAGTAGAAAAGCTAGGTAAAAGAAAAAACCCAGGATTAAGGATGTCTTTTTGGTGTTAAACAGTCTGAATTTCATCATAATAATAAATCTATGGTGATATATACCATCCATTACTCATACCTAAATATGAGTCTAGAAATGAATTAGCACAATTTCTTATGGTTTTTTTCTTCTTTTTTTCTTCTTCTTCCTGTTCCCAGAACCAGTAGATTAGGAGGTAGTTTTCAAAGAACCTACAGGATAAAACTTCGTGTTCCAGAAAATACACACCTAGAACGTCCTTATTCAGCATAGAAAAAGTCTCAAATTGCTCTGCAAAAGACAGTAATTTATGTTAAGAAACATAAGCTTATATATAATTTTTTTTTCTCTCAAAAGGAATTAATGTGCAATGTGGTAATAACACACCCTTTAATGATATAAATTTAAGAGAATGAAAAATAAGTAACATGATCAACATATGTATTATTCTCAGACAAAATATTCTCAAAGTAGGAAGAGTTTGCCTTTACACTGCCTTTTATTAATTCAGGAAAAAAAATAAGCCAAAGTATTTTGTGTTGAAATGCAAGTAGAAATACAAGTGGAAAATTATCTAAGAAAATGCAAGAAGGCGCTCCAGCAGATCTGTAAAAAACATAATAATGTTGTATTTTTCTCATACTCAGAAAAAGGGTTGAAAACTCTCTTCTGAAATGTGCCCAGTAGGGAAAAGGTCAGTGTTTCCTTCCAATTGAATCAGAAATGTTCACTTAAATTTTTTAGTAAAAAATATTTAACCTAGTTGGCATTTCCCTTCGTTCTGCAAGTGTAAACTGTAAGGAAAATTGTTTTTTTTTTTAACTAATGTAAAGCCATATGTAATTGTCTTGCTCCTTTTTATGGAGTAGATCATCCCACTTTCTGGAAGAACTGTATAAAACTACACAGAGGAATCACCACTTAGGTCCAATGAAGTTGTAGTAGAAAATGAGCTTTTTCTTAGATAAGAAATCCACAAAAAGGGGCAGTACTTCTACCATGTTAAATCCACATTTTTGAAACAGCAAGCAACAAAACAACACATCAAAAAAAGAAGATTTGAGGAAAAGAAATAAATATTAATGTACTGTTTCAAAAATACTTCACCCTCAGAATCTTGAAAGAATTCTTTTTCTGCAGTGACATTTCATAGTATATTATAATATTTCATAGTATATTAGCCACATTGTCTTGTGGCTAATTATGCCATTCATTAGCCTGAGACTACAAATCTTTTTCTGTAAAATGTTTAGATTACCATGAGAATTTTGAACTATGGACATGCTTTGGCTTTACTATGTCAAGCTTTAATTAAAATGGAAAAAGAATTTGTTCTCTTTCCTATTATTTCATATTTCTCCTCATCCCCATGCATTTATACATGTTCTAATGACAAAGTTATTTAGAAATATTCTCCTTCAACTAATGATTATTATAGTTTAGTGGATTTAATAGAAAATTTGTTATAATTTCTGTATTTAATAGCTATTTGTTTCCGTGCCATGATGTGTTTTTAAGTGAATTAACTATGCATAGAAGGGACTATATTTTTTTTTTTTAAATAGTACCCAGTTTGAGGCTAATAAGCAAAATGCTAATGGTCTCCTTTTTGTAATGAGTCATAAACAAGGTACATCAGGGAGAAATACACCTCAGGCCTCACAGGCAGCGCTTGCTCACAGTGATGTCCCCAGAGCAGACATTCCCATAATTTTTGTAATTCCCATAGCATTTTTTTCTGGTAATATGACCTAGGACAATGATCCAATACTGGCTATTACATTCATCTTTTCCAGAAGCAAAAAAATCACAGTTTAGTCAAGCATGTTCTGCTTATATATCAGGTTAGGATATATGCATGCACATACACGCACACACGCAACTTAGGAAGAAATACGTTTTCACAGCTTGAAGAAAACATCACTCTTCACAATAAATTTTCATGTGACTGGAAAGTTTCAAGCCTTTGGACTCTTAAACCATGAAATTTTGGTTGTCCCAGCTCTGATCCTTGGGTTCTGATACAAAGAAAGGATTATGCACCAGCACTGGAAAACTGATGGAGGATGTGACTTCTGATTCAAAACTACAATAGAAAGGGGCAAAAATATGTAGGAGAGAAAATTGCACAGATAGTTCTTGCCTATATTTATTAAAACTAGTGTCATGCTTAGAGATCTGTCCTCTTGAATTCATGTCTGTGGGTCATCTGGTCCAACCTCCCTCCTCAAGCAGGGTCTTCCTAGAGCACATGGTGCAAAATTGCATCCAGATGGTCCTTAAATATCTCCAGACTCCACACCCTCTCTGGACAACCTGTTGGGCACAATTCTTTATCACACAGTAAAGAAGTTCTTCCTTGTGTTCAGGTGGAATTTTCTGGAACTTCCTGTGTATCTGTTTGTTTCTGTTTCCTCTTGCCCTATTGGGTGACACCACCAAGAAGAGCCTGGATCCTTCCTCTTGGTGACCACTCCTTTAGATACTTACATATATACTCACACAGATAGGCGTATAGGGTGTATTTGTACTTACATAGGTTTTGGATGCTCCATGTCAGGGTTTTAGTAGAAACACAAAGCAAGCTAGGTGTACCTAGGGTTACTAGCAGAAGCAAATCACAACACTTACAATAGCATCACCAAAGGGTAAATGATATAAAAGCCAGGTACCTTTTCTGGGGGCAACTGGCATGCAAGATGTGACATGTGTCCTGTCCCCAGCTTATGACAGAAGTTTGGACCTTCCCCCAGAAGCATCCCAGACCATTTGCACTGGAAAGTCACTCCAAACATATATTATTGCTTACATTTCTTATAAAATAATACTATCAAGAAAGGTTGGATGAAACCAATGCTTGTAAATAAAAACAAGAAATGCTTCAGAAAAATCAAAGCTACATACAGAGAAAATCATATTTTGGCTTTAGAAAATTAATATAATAGCTTTTTAAAAGTTAATCAAGAAAAGTAATTCCTTTTATGTGTTTGAACAAAAATGGGTATAAAAAAATAAAAAAATTATGTTCTCTAACATCTGAAAAAGCAGTTTTCACCCTGAACAGAAAAAGGCAATAATGGATTTTTTTAAATGAACAGCTAAAGCACTGTAACAGCCAACACAGTCAGTCTTTCCCTGGAAATCCTGACTATAACCAAAAGCTCATTCTGAAAGTCCTGAGTCCTATTTCACTAAAAAAATTCATAATACTTGTTAATTAGAATATGAATAATTTTATATAATGCAATACTTGATGTCTGACCTGTCATATGTATTATTAAAAGTGATGGCCATTTTAAAATACTGAAATAAGTGGCAGTAGTAGTTTCTTTCCTAGGAGAAAGTGGGAATCAAATTCCTCTGAAAATTATAATTTGCAAAAAACTATTTTCTTCTTTGAATAGTGGAAATTAGATTAAAAATTATCTGTTACTGCTGATCTAAATTCCTTGAAAATTAACTGTGAGTTATACATATATATTCAGTCTATTTCAAGAAATTTTGAATGACTCTCCTTTTGGAAACAAAGAGTGTCTTTCATAACAGGATTTCTTCTTCAAAATACTTGGTTCTCCAGCTCTAACATTAAAAAAATGAGTCCAATTCAGTGACTGAGTACAATTCAATGAAATCTGAACAGTGTCAGAGCCAAGAAATTACAAGAAAAATGTCTGCAGAAAGTTTGTTACTAAGTGTTGTGTGTTTGCACTTGAAATGAAAATAAATATACTACTAAAGTAGTAGTGGTGCATGTTACTATATATTTGCACATACATTTGAAATGTCATGCGTATATTTGAAAAGTCAAAATAAAAATGAAAATAGATATAATAATCATGTTTTTCATAGTAGTTTCATTTAAAAAACTGATTAAGAGTGGCCACATAGCAGTAAGGCACAGACAGTAAGATGCTATAATGAGACACATTAAATACAGTAGTGGAAGAATATGTTGAAAAAAATTAATTAAGTTTACTTTCCAACTACATTTGCGTAACAGTTTAAGGATATGATGACTAGTAAAGGTCACAGACACTGTCATGAAGCTATGATTCACAAATTATTTGTGGAAATTCTCATTTCAGGGTAAAAATATGAACACAAATATTTACTCAAGCCAGAAAAATGGGTAAGATTTATACTTAACAGGAAATTATTCTTGAGAGGAAAATTATTGTTATGGCTAAAGAACATTAGATCTCAAATTGCTGTTTTCTGATTCCAAAGTTACAGAGTCATCTGGGAACTGAATTTCCATTCTGTGATTGTAAGAGGATGTTAAGCAACAATAACATATGACTATAAAACTATTTCTTGTTCAGTTACTTTAGAAACCTTGTATGTAGGTCTCAAGTAGGAAATTACTCCAAAGCAAAACACAAAACTATAACCAGGTGGTGTTTGGTTTTTTTTGGTTTTTTTTTGTTTTGTTTTTTGGGTTTTTTTGTTTGTTTGTTTTGTTTTTTTGTTGTTGTTTTTTTGTTTGTTTTGGTTTTTTGTGGTTTTTTGTTTTTTGTTTGTTTGTTTTGTTTTTGTTTTGTTTTGTTTTGGTTTTTGTTTTCCCATAAACCCAAAATCTCATACTGTTTGGAAACACTAGTGTGAGATCACTGCTTTCAGCAATAAAAAATTTCAGCTTCATTCCATAGCTACCAGGGCTTCCAGTGTTGAGACAGACTGTCCATGCATCTGCCTTTGAGGTAAGATTTCAGGCTTAACTGGGCTCCTACTCAAACCAATTTATTTTCTTCAATGTTGTTGCCAGTTTTCCTGTATTTTAGAAAGCCACTGTTGACATCATTCAAACATGTTTCTTTTTTTTTTTTTTTTCATGAACAGAAGCAGAGAAATTTGTGTATGGATTTTAATTTGACACAGGCAAATAAATTGTGGAAATAGTGACAGAGCCTAAAATGTGTAACAGCTTCCCTGCTACCTAAAATGATTGCAGCAAGCCACTTTTTATTCAAGAGGGGAAAAAAAAAGAGTGATTGTTCCAAATTTGGAATATCTATGCTATTTTATGTATTTATTTTAGCTCAGTAAATAAATATATAATTAAAATGTAATAATAAATAGCATTAATAGTATGATTCTAAAATAGTGAAGTTAAATTGACTAAATAATTTGTGCAGTCAGAAAGAAACATGACCTGGACAGTTAATTAATGCAGCTGAAGTATTCTTATGAAAACAATTTATTAAATAGATAAAATATGTAATCCTTAGACCAATCACCCAGAACATCCATTTCATGTCAAATTAAAATCTAAAATATTTTATAAACATAATACATTTAATAAAACATTCCATAAATAAAACACACATATGGAAGACCTATATATTCATAGCTATTAAATACATAAAGGTTTGTGTCTGTCTCTCTATGTATACTTAAAATAGAGATACCATTGCCACCAGACTTCACAGACACAAAAAAATTCAGAGCCATTTAAGAACTTATTCACAAAAGCATTTTTCACATGTAAGAAAGGATACAATAAAGCAAAACCAGACTATCATCACTGCCTGTATGTGGAGCTTCCACACTTCGCCAACACAAGCTGCATCTCCAGCTAGGATGCCTAGGAACATAGTTTTGCTACCTATGAGTTTAGAAACATAAACATAATTACTACAGTAATCCTAACCCAAAAAAGAAGACCTTTTAGTGTTTCTAAACAGACTTACTCTCAAATTTTGCACAACAAAGGTGACACATAGGACTGATGCCTCTAGGGAAATCCTGTAGCTACCAACAGAGAGTTCTTCCTGCAGGAACTGTCAAGTTTGTTTCAAGGTGGTGTAGGTCTTCCCTACATTTACAATAAGAAGGGGATTACTGCAGATATTTAAACCTTTCAAGCCATCTAAATAATACTGAAAGGAAAACAACATTTTGGAAACTTAAAAAAACATACTGGATAATAGAGATAATACAAGGTTGCTGTTAAGGCTAACTAATAGAGTGATTTTATGCCTATGTCCTTGAATTTGAACTTTTGAAGCAGTTGAACATTATAAAATCAGTTTAAGTTGAAAACTGTTTTGCTTTGAGCTTTTAATTTTTTTTTTTCCCCCACATTAAGGCCAAGGCCACCCAAGAAAGTTACATATTTCTTTACCAATTCTTTTTTTTTTTTTTTTTTTTTTTTTTCAACAGCAATTTATTCTTTTCCTTTAGTTTTTGGAGGAAGTTTTTAAGGAGTGGAAGACTGACCTCTATACTAACTTTTCCCTGTAGCCACTTCACATTTTGGATATCTGTTTCCTCAGAGCAAACCATTCTAAACCAGCTTTAGCAAGCTTCACATAATGGAACTGCTCTAAGCAGAGGACTGCAAGAAAGATCCTTCTTGTTTGTTTGTTTTGTTTGTTTTATCTTTACCCTCAAAAGTGTGTTATTCTGAAACTTTTCCGAGAGAGAAATTGGGTCTTCATATGTTCATGCATATACTCAACAAATAACATCACAAAGAATATATATTTCACTACAAATTCCTTAATGATATTTTATTCCTCTCCGTAATTTAATCAGTCATATAATACCTATAGCTAATTGCTGGTCTTAATGATTTTTATTTAATTAATACTGTCTTTACCTAGACTAATTCTGTTTTCTTCCCTTGGGAAGCATAAAGTATCAGGAATATTATATAATGTACAGAACTTTTTTGCAAGGACTGTGATCTCATTAGATATCTTTTGAGAGTTTTATTCTGTATTCTCTTGTGTGTTTTGGGGTTTTTTACCCTCTTAGAAGCACATGGGAAGACAGAGATTTGATCTTTTTTTCATCTTTGTTTCTAGATTCTGTATGTTTGCTTGGAAATGTCAGTAATGGATTTCTAGAAGAGTTAACACAGATTTAGATCATACAATATCAGAATTTATGCATATAAATAATTTTTGAAAAAATGTTATATTTAGTGAAAAGTTCAAGTGTAGTATGTAGATTGCCAGTATTGCATCTCAGATTAGTCTCAACACATAGCAACAAGGTATATATGAAAAGAACAGTTAACATTTTAATAAGTTTCTGTTTACAAATGTCATGTTCTAAGGTTAAATTTAGGGTTTCAGATTTATAGGTTAACACTGCTGCTTCAAGTTAGCAAGGATAGATGATTACCTTGTAATTTCCATAATGATCTTTGTTTCTCCTTCTAAACAAGTTTTTATCTGCAGCCACTGAGGAACATCTCCCACGACTCTCTTTTCCATTTCCATATTATTGCTCTGGCTTTTTCTTAAAAAAAAAAAAAAAAAAAAAAAAAAAAAAAAAAAAAAAAAAAAAAAAAAAAAAAAGCAAGCTTAAATGGGAGTTACAAGAGAGACATAGGCAATTGCTTAGGAGTTAGGCACACTCAGATCACTTAAGGTACTCCTGGCAGATTTTGTGCTGCAATTCTTTCCCTCAACTGAACCATATATAGCTTTGAAAGAGATCAGTGGGCTTTTTGTTTCCTTTATTCTTTAGGATTTCCTAGAGCTCATTCAATGGTTTTAGGTTTGGAGGATGTTTCTGTCAGTTCAAGGATAACCTCTTATGGAAATATATTTTGCTTTTATGAGACATGCAACTACCATGCTTTTTGAAAACAGATTTTAGACTACTGCAAGAAGTATTTGAATGCACTGTGTCAGTGGCATTTAAGGTATTCAGTTCATTCGATTTAAATTCTTTTTATATGAAAAAGTTATTTTATCTCCAACTCAAAATAGATTTTTTTTTTTTTTTTTTT
>VXBN01008505.1:314654-333002 GCA_013397395.1 Sinosuthora webbiana
AAAAGCTCAGAGAAAATAATATAGAGAACAGAACAGAGAGGCCATTCCTGTCCACAAACTTTTGGCTCTCTGTGTCCAATCATTAAATAAAAGATATAAAAAATACACATGCTGTAAAAAAAACCCCAGCATTATTTTGCTGTACATTAATATTTGCTATATATCAGTTCTCTAAAAGGCACTAATTTGATACTTTTTTTTCGTCATAGTTTATTAGCAACCATATTCTCATGTCGTCTTTATATAAATATATATTGAGATTATATAAAACTGAAAGTAACTTTTGCTTTCTTGTAGCTGTTAAGGGACACGAAAAGAACCAGACCACTCAGGTTCAGAGGTGAGCAGAGAAAGAGCGAGTTTATTATCATTTTAGGACTTAAATAGAGTTTGGGATTTGATCAAGGATTGGTAGACGAAAGGAACCCCTTTCTGACCCCAGTGGTCAGTTCACAGTCCATCACAGACTGGTATGAAAACAATCTACTTGTTTATGGTACATTCGTGATAAACTCCACTAGAAATATGTAAATAGTCATCAGAAGGCTAAAGTGCAGGGCGGCACTTTCTCTCTAATACCTTGAGCAGACCAATTCTTTTTTTTTTTTTCTAAATTTATTCTTATATAATATGATATATATATATATTATATGATATATATCTCATATATATCATATATATTATGATCATATCATAATAAAAAGCAAACTTCTACTCATATACAGATCTGGATGCTGATCCAATGTATGAAAAAATCATGGACTCTAATGCACTTTTATTAACTAGTTCATTCTCTTACTGTCTTTCAACCACTGTGACTGAGATATTTTTTTTTTATTCAGATAGTTTCTTAGTCCCATTTCTTTATTTTCTAGGATCAGTTTGCTTATGATACCACAGCCTTATTTACAGAATGTAGACTAGATTCTCATATCAGAATCTTAATCCTTTGGATTCTATTGCCATAGGCTCAACTAATGCAGTTAAGGAAAAAAAAAAAAAAAATTGGCCATCTAATAAACAAATGAAAAATTACAGACAGAAAAAAAAATTCTGTCAATAGTGGTCCAAAATTTTTATTAGTCTTTTCCATATACATGTGTAATATCTTTATTTAGTCTTTGAATCTCTCTCTGGCTAAACCACATCTACATAACTGGATATTTTGAAAGCTTAGATATAATTAAGCACTGATATTTTTTTCACAGGAAATACATCTATAATTTTATCTAAACCATCTAAATGATGGAGGGCAGAGTCCAAGTTAAGTGATTCATCCAGCTAAGCATGAATGTAGTAATCCTAAATGCTTCAGGATAGAAATAAAATTTTAAATGTTTTAAGTGGCAAAACTAGTTTTTAGAAGTGTATGGGGATAAAAAGAAAGCAGAATGACAAGTTTAGGTACAAAATCTAATAGTTACCAAGAAAAATAGAGTTTGAGGGTTTAAAATTGGTTTGAATATTTTTGTACTTTCACACAGCCTTTTATCAAAGAGAATGCAACTAACGATCAAAAAAGAGTGAATAAAATGGGAATTTTATATCCATTAAAGTTTCTTAACACCATTCGTACTTGAATAAATTGAAAAGATGTTAGGTGAGATTCTATGAAAGTTTTCCTTTTGTAATTTTCCCATAGGAATTCACAATACTAGACAACTTTTTCTGTATTTATATCAGACTTAACAGGGGAAACAAATCTGTATTGCATACATATAATACATTTAATGAACATTTTCTTTCTTGGTAGGAAAAAGATGAAAGATGAAAGTGAATAAAAGAAGGTGAAAGAATAATTTTCATTATAAAGCAGAAAGATTAATGTATTTGAAAAGCTCCGTGTCTTTCCTGACAGTATTCCAAATCCTTGCATGCCTATTTTCTTACAACTCTATTTCCTGTCCTAATATTGGTTCTGAGTACAGGGACTGAAATAGCAAGCACTGGTAAGACATTCTGTTCCTCAGGCAGGTTTACTTCTGGAATTTTTGTTTTCCAAAGTCTTGGATAATAATTTAAAATGTGTGATGGTTTATAAGAGGAAGAATAATTATTCAGAGGCAAACAACTGGGAGGATCAGATTTTTTCCTGGACTTTGCTGAGGTTGAACAGGCTTTTTTTTTTTTTCCTTTCACAATGTAAGTGGAAGCCTTCAGCCTCTGACTACTGAATTATACAGTTCTCTGTGTTAATACACAGAGCTTTCTGGGATAAGTGGGTTATCTAGGAGGGAAGGAAAAACTATGTACTACCCCACCACACACAAAGCAGTGCCATGCACAGTGTCTCTCTGTCAGACCCATAACAAACATGTCCAGGGTTTTCCAACTCTTTACACCCACATGATTTGTCACTAGGGCGGAAGATGTCATCTATTAAAGAATAAGTCCTTTACAGGATCATTAAGGCATGATTCATGATCAGGAAGGCAAGAATGTTTTTTTGGGGGTTTTTTTGTGTTGGTTTTTTTTTTGTTTGTTTGTTTGTTTGTTTTTTTGTTTGTTTGTTTTTTAATCTTAAGAAAATTGTGAATTTCAAATGTGTATTTTCCTTGAGTGATTGCGAGCAAGAATTTGGTTAAGATAACCTAATGGCTTTTTGCTACTTGTAATATACATTATCAGGGACTCACTGAAACTTCAATAGTCTGAGCAAGTGTTCTCAGCCTGTGATAGTATTTTTGTGGCTCTTATTAAGGATTCCTTTTAGAAGATGATTTATGTCAAGATAAGCTTTAGCACAGAGTATTCTATTTGAGAATAAACATTTTAGATTGTATTTCAACTCTGTTTACTCATTTGTATATGGCCCATGTGCACATATGCTGTAAAATATGGGGCTTTTTTCCATAATTGTAAAATGTATACGTACATAGGCAGCACCCAGAAGTGCAGATGGAGAGATCATAAAAGTTTTTATATATCTTCATTGTACCTCCAGTTCCTCTTCTTATCAACCATACAGCTATTAACTTATCAATTCTGCTACACTCAACTATCATGTTCTTGAAGTTTTCAAGTGATCTCCCATTTTCTCCAGCCCCTATTTCAAATGGAAAGAACAGTGCTTTACTGTGCTCTCTAAATTTTTTCCATCTAACTAAGCTCTCTTAACAAGAGTTTGACAGTAAGTGTCAACAAAATAGTTAATGCTTGTTCTTGAAACCTTTTGAAGTTTTCAAAGTAAATATGAGTAGAACAGTCCTAAGTATGTAGAACTTTTCAATAGGAAAATTGTATTCTTAAACCTGACTTTAACAGCAGTTTCAGACTATTCTTCAAGCATTTCTCTTGAATAAGCTGTTTCTCTTTGGACACTTGCAATTCAGTAACAACAATAGAAGGAGTAATGCAAGCCTCTTACACTTCAGTTTTCTCAATGTTTTATTCACTCATCATCTCCAATTAAGACCTATATATATTTTCAAAAGCGTTTTCTTTACATATTTTTTCTTGGTTTTGAAGAAAACAGAAGGTGGTACACTTTGCTTTTTCAAAATAATTAAGATTTTTTAAAGTTGAGTCACTCTCTTTTTCCTCTGGGACTCATTTTCT
Organism: Sinosuthora webbiana; assembly: GCA_013397395.1. Classification (NCBI taxonomy): domain Eukaryota; kingdom Metazoa; phylum Chordata; class Aves; order Passeriformes; family Sylviidae; genus Sinosuthora; species Sinosuthora webbiana. The sequence goes on from VXBN01008505.1 coordinate 318,213, forward strand.
TCTTTGCACCACAAGTAGTCTATTTTTATTTCAGTAACTTTCCTCTCCAGTCATTCAACTAGAGTTTAAATAGCTCCATCTGACAAATAATATTGAAGTCTGTAAAAGTCATGGACGATTACAGAAGAGCATATAGTATAGCTGGATCATTGTAACTATTTGTCTATTTGCAATAAAAGAGACTTTTAAGCAAAGTGCATTCTGGACAGTATATAGATGCTTTGATCTTTTTTCCACAAAAATATTGCTTATAAAATTGATGTACGTCAGCATTTGATCACACTGTGGATCTCCAAAGTGTGGCCTGTCCCATCATCCCATATTAGCCAGTGTTATACAGAGTAAAAATGTCCATTCATATTCTTTTATTCACCATTAGGCTTTTTCTCAGTTGACTAGCACAAAAAATTAACTCCAACTTTTAAAGTTTGGTATTCAAACTGTACTTGTTTCTTTGAAAACAGCCATAAAAAGCTGACCTTGAACAGTGACTACTACAGGACCTTAAGATAAATGTTGATGTTTGGCATTGTTGTTTGCATATACTACTATTATGACTAATTTCCTATATTTTCTGTAATGAAATGTAATGATTTGCTCTCCTGTTGCCTCCCAAAAATCAATAACATACGATCCAGAATTAATGCACTCTTTATTGTAGTTGAAGACTTAAAACAAGAAATAGGCCATGAGCACTTTGGGACATAATCCAAGTGGTTGGACTTTAAATGTTAAATAATTACACTGTGAAAGGTATTTTTCTCATAATTGAGATAAGCCCATAACTACACTTCAGTTTTATTATAAAACTATTCTCAAGAGGGAAAAATGGATGTGGTTAAATAACATTGTGTAATATGGATTAAAAAAAAAAAAAAGAAAATTGTGAATTTTCATTCAGTGCAGGAAATTGAATGAACGTTAAGTAAATGCCTCAATTTCAAATTAAGTGATTACTTGTAAGAGTCTCTGAGAATTCATGAATGAATCCTCATTAGTAGGAAGCAGGTGGAAGTGAAATTCATTAGCAAGCAGTCTCCCTCATAGTTCTTTGTGGTATAGATGTAGGTCACAGCCTAACCGTGCAGTGTAAGAAGAAACTGAAACACCCTTTTGAAGTCTTCAGAAATGGATTGCGAGCAAACAAGGCAGAAGAAAACTGATTCACCATGCATGAATTTAGAAAAAACAAAGGTGTGGAAAGGGCAGACAAACTCTTTTTTATCAACATATGCTCCATGAGGTTGAAAACATGGGAATAAAATTTGTAGGATATGTGAAGGGTGAATATCACCATTTGCATTGAATCTTATTGCGCCTTCTATCTATTTGTGTTGGTGTTGAACCTCAACACACTTAAGGATTTCTCTTCCCAAATACACACCATTGTTTGATTTTTCCTGTGATCACAACATAATCATATATGAAGAAGAATTACCTCAAAGGTGATTGCAAAAATATTGCAAAAAATATCCTGATAACAGTCCTTTCAGAATTATTAAAATGGCATTATATAATATTTGGGGAAGGTAGAAGAGAAGGAAAACACAGTGGTCTGGCAAGTTACAACTGTGCAGGTTTTGGCAAATAACTTACAACTCAAGACTTTTAATATTTGCATTAAAGGTATGGGGATATTTACAGTAATGGTTGTGTGAGTCATATGCTCTTTTTTATGCTTTAAGTTTCAATAACAACTATTTCAAACATGAAAATAATACCTGCCTAATGATGGAAAATGCTGCACAGATTATTAAGTTTCAAGTAAACACTAAGGAAAAAAAAGAAAAGCAGCCCAATAAAGCCATTCCATAACAAATAGTGCAGTTACATTTTTAGCAGGAGCTATTTATTCAGAAACAGTCCATTTGTTCTTTCATTTGTCCAGCTCTGTAAAATAATATTTCAGTGTCTGCTCTATGTAGGATCCAAATTTTATCTAAAAAAGTCCTGGACAACATAGAATCATAGATTTAATTAATTTAGAAGGGACCTTGAAGGTTTAACCACCTTGGAAAAACAGAGGCAAAAAGATCAAGTGGCTTAGGAGCTTTTCCAGTTATTTTATTTATCTCTGAAGGTGTAGGATTCACCACCTTTCTGAGTTTCTGCTCCACTCTCAGATTGCGCCTACCTCATGAATAAAAATGGGTTATCTCTGCCTCTGCTTATTTAATATGTGTTCCATTCCCAGTTGTTACAGTGGTCCTCCACTAGACTCATTGTAGTGTGAAAGCCCGTTTTCTTAGATCTCTAAAGTAAGGAAGAACAGTACTGTGGATGCTGCTGACATTCAGCTTGTTGTTTACCACGACTATCAAGTCCGCAAAGGCCATTCTGAGTCTTGTAGAGCTACTCTGTCTCCAGCCAGGACCCAGCCTACATGTGGTTATTTCAAACCAGAAGCAGAAGTTTCCATCAGTCTTTGTTGAGCTTCAGGGTGTAGTTTCTATCAGTCTGTTTCACCAAGGTCAAGCAGCCCTGCCCTATAGAACATCGATCACTCTTTCTCCCACATGCACAATCCATATACAGTTTGGTGTCAAACTTAAAAATTCTTTAGGGTGAACTATCTCTCCCCAGCTGTGCCATTATCAAAGACACTGAACAGTATTGACCCCTAAGCAACACAGCCTATTACGTGCCACAAGTTTGTCTTTATACCATTCCTTGACTTTAAGCATTGGAGCCCAACAATTTAGCACATTTTTACTACATTTGGCAGCCAACCTTCCCAAACTGTATTTGACTGCTATAAAGATAGAATGGGAGATCAAATCAAGGCAAACAAAATCTGCTAACCTCCCTTCATTCACAGGAGCAGTCACCTCGTTGTAGAGCGTTATTGGGTTAGACACAAGCTGCTGGTTGTTCATAAGCACTTTCTCTTCCTGGGTACCAATACACAGCTTTTAGGATGATGCATTCCATTATATTTTTGGCTCAGATTTATCACATCACCTTTAGTTCTCTGGATCTCCTTTCATGCCCTTTTTGAAGATGATTTTAATGTTTTCTCAAATGTATACTTTAGAGAAAATTTGTTTATAGTGCAAACAAAAGCCATATTAAATAAATAAATGTTATATTTATACTGCAAGAAGGTAAATATACTTTAAATATGTGGGATAATAATCTCTCTTAGTACTGGTCAACTTGAGCATTTACTTGTTAATGTGTGATGCTGGAGTAGTGCCTAAATATTCTGACAGAATCCAATCTGGAAACAAAAAACAATTTATACACCAACAAACATTAGTCAAACCTATTTAGTGTCTCCAGCTGGCCAAGTTTCCTCTTAATGCTAAATGTAACAGCTCATCCAACATAATTAGTCATCTTCAGATACCTTGATACCAGAATGCAAGTGAAAAAAACCAAACTTGAATTATTTAAGCCTATCAGTGTACTCTTTCTATTGCATTAACATAAGCAGAACATTATAATGGCTATAAGTTCTTTATTATTTTTTTTAATTGCACACAGATTTTTCTCAGATTATTCAAAAACATCTTTTTTTATCTTTTATAGCTCTAACAGTTATATATTGCAAATAAAAATTGATAAGTATAGGTTTATGGAGTGTAACATACAAACAAGATAGCATCTTTATTCAAAGAACCAGATATGAGGCTAAATCTCCATATAGAGCATCTAAGTGTCCTATTCAAAGTGCTGGCCTACATCAGCAGAAAACCTGCTCAGAGAGTTAGTACAGCTTACAAGAACCGAGAATCTCCCCATTGGTGATTAAATTCCTGCTTGGTGGCATAATATCCTTAATTGTGAGGGGAAATTTTCAATTTCTAAATACCTAGCTACACACTGTTTTACATATACTCACTCGTACTGGAGGTGAGTGAACCCCTAGCAACCAACCTTTTAGTTTTAAAATCTTTTAAGTCGCATATCTCTCTATGCACTGTTTTACTTTATTCTCTTAAACAGGTGTTATTAAATACATATCTAAATGTTATTGTCACTCTGGAACAATTTTTACTTTTGCTGACTTTTTATATTGTGGAAATGATTCAGTGTATAGCATGAACAGAGTACTCCACCAACATGGACCAAAGTGCTCATTAAGCCTCATCACTGAGTGGAAGAAGAATCCAGGAGCTGGGAACTGGCAGAATGAAGTTATGAACACCAATCATTTTTAAAACATTCTTTCCTCAGAAATTAAGTTTTATATATATATATATATATATAATTATATATGCCAAGTAACGTATGATGCTGAATTGTTTGTTTTCTGCCCTATAAATTTTCTTTGCTATTAGTAAATGTGAAAAAGAGCAGCATATTACAGTTAGTTTTAAATGTAGGAATTGTTCCTCTAGTGCATAATGCACAAGACATTCTGCCAGTACAGGAAAATGATCTGAGAACCCTAGGGGGGATTCAAGTGTTTTCTACTTAATTTTTGTTCTTTTTTGATGTCTCAATCCTTGTTTGAAGTATACTGAAATATATAACAAGTAACTTTGAAGCTGTTTGTGAGTCAGACTTAATAATATTTTGGAACAGAATTTAGAATTCAATATCCCAAACTCCAACTGATACAACCATAATCCTCTGAGAAGTTCTGCAAATCACTAATTCTGTCATTATTACCAGCTGTGGACACCTAAATGTCAAAAAATTAGATTCAGTCCCTGCAGCTTATAATGAAATACCAAACTATTGTTATAGCTAAGCTAGTAGAATAAATTTATCAGTTCTTCTGAAAGACTTTGTTATAACCCAAAGGTTTTTCATTGTTATACACATACATATTTTCTATAGGTGTATATATATAGGACAGTTTTCAATTCAGTCATATCTCTGGATATTCTTACTGCTATTTAAAGAAATAATTATAAACTACACTATGATTGTGATGAAGCAAACATTTCTGAAAAGCTTAGAAAAATATAAATTTTAGATACAGCAGACCACTGTTGTTTGAGATCTCAAACCAGGAGGTTCCCATTTAGGAAATCACAAGACAGGTCCTTTGAATATACCAGTCTGGATATTAGAGAAAGCACTGGGGGCTTGATATCAGGAAAAGGACTCAATTTTATTTTTCTTTGGCCTATCTGATTTGTAATTGTGAAAATGTGAAATTATGTGATATATCAATGATCATGATTCACCAGGTTCTAACTCTAAGACTCCACTTTCCTATAGATTTTTTCAAAGTCATTTTCCCCTGAGTTACTTTATGGGCAAAGAAGCTTAAACATTCCTTTGTTTAGAGGTTTGGGAACAGATCTGATGGGTAGACTGCTGTACGGAAAGGAACCCAGATCTTTTCAATACTGAGCAGCAAAAAGAGACACAAAATTTGTTCCTCTATACAGGAAAATGTTTAAACCTGAGGAGTTTTAACTGTATTTTATTATGATGAAGCTCTCCTAAACAGAATTTTTTTCAAATTTTCCTATTAGGTGTGTTGCTGCTTAGTTTTTCTGATATCACGCTTGCACTTCAGAGGCAGTATGTTTGCTTTTTCTTTGCTTACTGACAGCTATGGATTAAGTGCCTTCCTCCAGTCAATGAGGAGCTTAATGGGCAGGTTGGTTCTGTACTGATCCTATGCAAAACCTGGAAGGTTGTACATATTCTTCTGAACTCCAGCAGCTTGTGTCTCATGGCAAGGCAAGTTAGACGGAATGCTTTAGCACAGCATTTCCACACATTAATGATGTTGTGGTATCTTTCACTTTAATGATTAATTTGAAATCCTTAGGTTGGCAATGCAATGTTTTGAGTAATATTGCAACATTTTTTCAGTATTTCTAAACTTGAACTTTTGGCATTTAATTCCTCGTTAATAGTATTTCCAAGATTTGCAATTTTGTGTACCACAGTATATTGTAATATGAAAGTACTTCACCTTCTCCAAATGAAGTTCAATTCCAAAATTAGGTTTCAAGTGCAAATTATGAAGAACAGAAATTAGAACATGAAATAATGTTCATTACAAGATCTTCACACAAATCAATGCTACTGACAAATTTTGAGCAGAGTGAGAATGACAGGACTTTTGAAAGTCAGGCAATTAAATTAACTGGAAGAGATATATGAAGGAATTTACATACCCCTTTCCAGTCCATTTAAAACTTCTAATGCTTATCTCTACCATAAAAAGTACAGTTCATTTAGTTTATTTCAAAATCATGCATTTATTTTACACAAAACTAAAATGCAGAATAGTTCATTTAAATATACAATTTATTTGTTGACACGATCAGCCTTGTAAAAAGTTACTAATATTTAAACAGTTTAAATATTTAATCTTATAAAGTTGTAAATAAATAAAAGTGACAACAGTCTTAGTAGCCTATGTAAAATATATCACAATGATTTTTCTCTCTACAAATAACTAATAAGAAGATATTTGGGTGACTACTTACAGAGTGGAAACAAGATTTGTAATAGAAAATTTAAAGCAGGTATTCCTGAGAATAACTTGAGATTTATTATTACTTTCTGCTGACTAGAATTGTCATATTATAATTTCACTTCTGAAATTTTTTGTATCTATATATATTGCAATATATTTATGGCAAAATAAGAAATGTTTTATATTGTATGCCTTTAGATTTGCAAAGAACTGTTGCTGTGACTAGGGCTTTGCTTACAGCTCTTCCTCTAAAAAGGCTTTTTTTAATGCATAAAAAATTTATTCTTCACACAGAGCACACTGGCATACTGTAGTGGCAAATACACTAAGAAGGGCACATTTCTGGAATCTACTTTCTTGTGGCTGCTGATGGTACCCAGAACACTCACTAAACCTTGTCCAGACAGCTTTTCTCATGCCTTGTTGACTGCCTACTGACAATGACTGGGATGTTTGTCCTTACTTTACTGATCACATCACTCGCTGAAGAATAAATTTATTGATTCATTGATGACCCTTTTAATAATGCAATTACATTTCATCCTGCTTAACTGATTCACTGCTTCTGTTGATTGTCCATTTATTGATTTAGTTTGCTCAGCTAATTTTTAATCCTTTACCTTTGCCTGTTTAATTTGACTCCATTACCTGTGTATTTTACTTACAATGAGTTTTACAACCTAATTGACTCCGTACCTACATTATTTTCTCACTTAATTAATTGTGTGTTTATACAATTAATTGCATGGATTATACACCCCTAATTAATTGATTACTGCTTAATCACATAATTTCCTGGTGCTGAGCTGCAAAAAATTTGGTGGCCATAGTCACATTCTGCCACTATTTGCCCACGTTTAACCATGTCTCCTTTATCCTCTCTACTTTTCTTCATCTATCACCATCTACTCTATCTATTTAATTGTTTCACTTTTACTTTTTTATTTTAATTAAATATTAATTTGTCTCTAATACTGTCAGAACTTCTCTTTCTGAATTCCATCATAAGCTTTAATTAATTTTTATTCGCATTCTGCTGCTTCTAATTAGAAGCTAGAGTATGGTTCTGCAAGGAATCTGGATTTAATACCAGATTATCATGTATTATTCTAGATTAATCCTGGCAAAATAATTGAAATCATTCAGGAAAAAACAAAACAAAACAAAACTGGAGTACATCCTATGATAGCATAATCAGGAATCCAAGTATTTTTCCATACAGAACTACACAGAGAGTTATAAAATACTGCTATCTATTTACTCCTGTGAATCTTAAAGAGAACTAATATTATAGAAGTGCCCCACTAAAAGCAATCTATACCACAGCTCCTCAGAAATTTTCTGAGAAAATAGATATGGCTTTGAATGTCTTGAGGAGAAGACAGGGGCCAAGCTTTTAAATGTCTTAAAAGTATATTTTTTTCCTTTTTTTTTTTCTTTTCTCTCTACTTAAAGGATCATAACATCAATGCTTCCTTCCCAATTTCAGAGCTTTTCACAGTTATGCATCTCGCTTCTGACTGAGCCTAGTCTTTGAAGCCCAAAGAGATGGAACTCCTTTATGTGCAGAAAGAATTCTATGTGCAGACTGCTGCAAAGAGAAAATGTCTTGATAATGTGGATGGATTCTGTGGATGTCCCTTTCAAGGTCTGTAGTGTATAGACACAATATTTCATGCTTTCTGAACCACTTTGGTGCAACCAGGCAGAGGTTGAGAAGCAAGTAAGTAGACTTGTTGAATGTTTCTGAATAGAAATATTTTATTGGGTTTAACTGAAGGGAAATTGAAATTGATTTGATAGCAGAAGACTAAAACTACTCCTTCAGAGAATACCCTGATGCAACTGTGCTTCAAACACCTTTAAATTTCCCTCACCTGCTGTAGTGGTCTAATTTATTTATGAAAGTGTAAAACTCCTAAATAGAAATATTAAACAGATAGTGGCATGTCTTCCAAGTTACAGATTCTGCTATCAAATTAAAACTTTTGTTTCTAATTTACTTTAAAAGCACTGTCAACAAATATAGCTGTACCAGCTGGCAACACATTATTTGCCCCACATATAACATAGATAAAAGAAACATTAAGATAACGTATTGTGCCCATAGGGATACACACATAAATCTTGTGTTATTTAGCCAAAAAGGCTGAAATGTTGCATTCCATTTTGTTTCATTATAGGCAAAAATTATGGTAATGTGGGCAGACACAATTAATGTCCTAATTTAACGTAGAAGAAATTAGACTAGGCTAAAGCAAAAGGTTAGAAACTATCCAAGTACAATTTTTGGTGTCTGGTGGGCTCTGTGAAATTTAACTTAGAATACTTAGGGAGATGAAATGGCTGAGTTAAGCTTAAAGTCATGTACTGTTGTCTTCGAGAAAATGATGAGGAGTGCTGAAGAACCAAGCTTTTGAAAAAGCAGAGAAACAGTGTTTAACCTTAAACAGTGGAAAGCTGTAACTGTATAATCTTAAAGATAGTTTTCTCCATAGTGAAAGAAATAATTTAGAGACATCTAGAAGGCAATAAAGAGAAGTGTGAAGGAGAAAACATTTCAATGAACCTTTTTTACTTTTTGTAAGAGAATAAAAGACTCTGGATAGAACAGTACAATGATACCATGCATATTGACTTATCTATTAATATATAGTCTCCATAGTAACACGTTTGAAAATATATCTCACATGATTGCATAAGCATATTAGAAGCACATGGATTATTTGAAGTTACTACTGACTTGTATATTTTTAAAATATATTCAAAATAATTTTGTATTTTTTTACTGACTAACTGTAAGGATAGAGAAGAATTTAGATTGTCTTGTATTTTAAATCTGATACCATTCAAAATGTCATGAATGTTTTTAAAGACTTAATGGTATTTATATTAAATCTGCAAATGACAGTGAATCCATGTAGACTAAGTGGCAGACAAGACTAGTCTTCAGAGAGGTATCCATACATTGGAACAACAACATAGAAAATATAGTTACAATAGGATTCAGTGTCCTGTATGTAATAAAAAAAAAAAAAAAAAAAAAGGATTGAAGATGACTAACACCAGGTTGCCAAAAATTAACTTCAGGTCATAGTAGAGTTAAAGCTGAGCATGAAACAATATCACCACAATGTTTTGAGGAAGACAAATAAGATGCTAGGTTATACAAAAAAACTCTATTTGTAAAATTTCCAATAATCTTAAAATGTTTTGTTTTGTTTCAAATAAAGATGTAACTGGAGTTCTGTGACCAGCTTGAGGTATAAACTTTCCAAGAAGGCCTACAATATGGTGAAAAAAAATATCATACACTTATAGAAGACAGCTAAGGAAATCTTGTGAGACTTTAACTTTTTAAGTCTAGACCTAACGAATCCAGACTCTTAGTTCTGGATCATAAGCTGGTCTTCATGTGCTCAGCTGAGAGCCCAAGGAATTATGGCTTTATATTACAACTAAAGAAATTTAGTTTATATTCAGAACAAACTTTCTAAATTGTAAGGCTTGCTAAGCCCTGTGATTCCTTTGGCAGAGTAGAATTTCAAGTGACAGCCTGATGTGGTTGTATGTCGAACAGGTGATGGACTATTATCACAAGGTTCCACCTTGATCAGATTCTTCTGCCATAGAAAATACCAGTATTTTCCATCTTGCCATATTACTTTTCCATCTTGTATTTTCGCATCTATTTTCCAGTTTTATAGGTTAGAAATACAGAGAAAGACATATTTTTTCCAATTAATGCTGGAATATTAAAAAATAAAATTCTATGATCTGGGATTCAGTTTAGTGCAAAACATACTTTTTAGTCTCACTAACTCACTAAGAAAATTGTTGCCATTTTTAGATGACAAATGGTCATTATAATGAAATTATAATGGAAAAAGTTGGAAGTATTTTGTCAAGGAAATACTAGTTACTCAGTGTATTCTTCATTCTTCACTCAAGCGAGATAATAAAGAAACTACTTCTCACATCTAATTTAATCAAGATTATCAATTTTGAGAATATCCAGAGCACACAGCCTGTGTAAAACATTTGCCTCCAAGCCAAAATTTGAAGTTCTTACTTTTTTCAGTTGACAACCAAATCACCATATTCTTTTGAAGAAGCATTCTTACAGAAAATGCCTGCGTAGTAAACAAATGCTTTTTAAATTTCCAAGATCAAACAGAGATGGGAAATATATTCTGAGTGCTCCACAAACCTGTCCATGTATTTTCTAGGCCTGTCTTTCCCAGCTGTACTTCTAGTAAAATCAGTAAAGCTTCGTATTCTACACAACTGACTGGATAAATGAAATGACAGATCAAAGTCTTAGGAAATAAGTGTTTAGGCAAAAGAGGGGCTGGAGTTTTTCTTGCCCACAGTCTCACAGAGGCTATAATTCCAAATGCAAGCTCAGAATGTACAGCTACAATGACACAAAACACATTTAGGGAACGTAGGAAAATGCCCTTGCATTTTCTCGTGTAGCAACATTCCTCCCAGTACCTGCATGCAAATAAACATGTTAAAGACACTTATTTCTAGTTAATCCATAAAAGCTTGGAACTTGTCTTTGAAGATTGCTGAATTCTTTGCTCAAAAAATAGAAAACCATCAGGATCCCTTTATAACTACTTTAAAAGTCCTAAGTAGTTTGGATTCAGAGTGCAAATCTATGCTAGCTCATACAGAGTTTTGGTTCTTTGTAGATAGCAGAAAATGTTGTCAGATTATGAGATGGAAACAGCCAGCAGAGTTTTCAGTACACAAAGGCCTGAGATAAAAACAAAGCACAGTATTGTCATTTTGTAACAGCTTTAATCATGCATAACAGTTTGTTCTAATGAATATGTATGAGACACTGATGAACATGAATGATTGATATTTATGATTTGCAAAGTGAAGAAGCTTATCTATATGCAGATTAAGTACCTCCAAGAAAACTATTCTTCCTTTTTCTCCCTCCTGTTTTGGCAAAATTCCTGCACCACTGAGCGTTCAAAATTTGTAACTTTCCTGCAAAAGCAGCTTAAAACTCATACGGAAAAAAATCTCATCTACTCTCTTCAAATATTTTACTCCAAGATTTCTCAGAATTTGAAAGAATATATAACAATTGCTATGCAGAATGTTATTTTAAGGTATTTACTAAATACAGCAAGTAAGGGATAAATGAAGTATGACTGGTTTATCTTTATATTAATGTTAATATATTTAACAGAGCTAATATTGGAGATGGAAATATGATGCAAAAGCATTGTGAATTATTTGTGCCAGTTATGAGAATGAATATATATGATAATGAATATATATTGGTTAAAGATACCTTGCCTTGGAGAAAATGAGCCTTTCTCAGTGCAACATGAAATTTCCTTTACACCATATTAATCCACAAAAAGCAGAAAATTTGGCCTCTGAAAAAACCCTGAATTTTTCATATTTTATATAGTACAAAATGCCTAATATTTAAAAATAATCTTGATCAATGTTATGAGATTTGTTCATATTTTCTATGTGATTTAGATCTTAAGTTGCCTCTCACACAAGTGCTGCAATTAACATACAAAGCCAAGCTCTATTATTGCAAGTTGGAATAGAAAATGACAAGTCTATTGAAATATTAAAACCAAATAGGTTTGCATTGCATTTAATACATGATATACAACAGAAAAAGTATTAGAGAAAACAGTAAAAATATTCAATAATACCATACTTTCTTTTGGGAATTGAAAAATATTTTCTTGTTTGTATAGACAAGTTGTAATTTCTTTTAAAGTGGAAAACTACATATAATGATAAACCCTCTTTTTAAATTACATCATAATAGCAGCTCATTACCCCTAACATCTTTTAAATGCCAGCTCCCCCATGGTTTCAGCATTTCAAGGCAAGCTCAGCTTCAGGAAGCTGTATTAATAATGTAATGACACAATTAAGATGTAAAGAAAGGGACCTGCTCTTCAGGTGGTAGATACTATGCATGAGATTTTGCTGTACCATCTCAAGATGCACAAGTATTTCTTACAAAAAGTATTTCTTACTATGTCCTTAAAATATATTTTGGCTTAACCCTGTCCTACAAATTCATCTGGTTACCTGAATTGGTTTCCAGGGGCACTTTTCCTAACAAATTGGCATTTCATTTAGGCCCAGGTCAAAGAATGACATTTATAAAAATGAAATATATGAAATAAATGAAATATATTTATAAATATATAAAAATGAAATTTATGAAAATGAAATTCTGCTCCAGGTCAATGAATGAAATTTATAAAAATGAAATAATCTGTGAATGTCCAGAAAGTGGCCATTTATACCTGTGAGCCTTGATGGAAAACTTTACAGGCTTCTTCAAATATGATCAACAGGTATTCCTTCTAAATGTGGCAGATGTTAATGCAAGATGTCTTTTACTGAGTGAACAGCTTTTGATTATCTTTTAGACCTTTTAGTCCTCAAGTGCAGATTTAATGTTGTTAGGATCAGCTAAATAATTTTCTCTCAAAAAATTCCACAAGAGTCGCTTCTGAAAGCACTTTTAAGCTCCTGGGGTATACCATGATAGTGGTCTGAGAAATCTTGTACTGGCCATCAGTGACAGGCACTGAAGTTTGAAGAGCTGTTAGGAAGGTTATTAGAAACACAAAAGGAAAAAAAAAAGGTGTGAACAAAAGTTAACAAAACCAACCAGAGCAATGAAAACTCAATTATCATTTGAGCAAAGAAAGCATGACAGAGATGAAAAAGAGGGAAGGAGTTCTATTTGCTATCTGTAATGACCAAGTTAAAATTTCCATAAAGTCTATTCAGTACAACAGTTGCAATATTACAGTCTATTACACTGAAATGGTAGTTTCCTTAATCAAAACAAAACAAAACAAAACAAAACAAAAAACAAACAAAAAAACAACCAACCAACCAAAAACCCAAAACAAAACAAAAAACAAAACAAAACACAAAACACAAACAAACAAGAAACCACAAAACAAACAAACAAAAAAAACCAGCATGTTTTTTAGATTAATACTTCTGATATACTATAGTGAAACATTATTGTAATCTTCTAAATCTGATTGTAATTAAATTAATATCCATTACATTAACAGTAATTTGACACTCAAGACCTGGACTTTGTTACAGGAGTGATCTTCCACGTGAATGGTCATTTGCTTTAAAAATTTTAAATATTAATATTGAATGAATATTAAAGATATGTTTCAAATCTATTTGAAGGGAAAATATCAATTTTTGGGTTATCTCTTTTATTCTATTTTCAGGTTTTTCATTACTTTCTGGAGTATATTATATGGTAGAACTATGAGTTCAAGAAGCATTTGGACAGCACTCTCAAGGCACATGGTGGGATTCTTGGGGTGCCTGGCAGAAGAATGGGAATGGGACTCAAGAATCCTGATGGGTCCCTTCCAACTCAGCTTTGTCTATGATTCTATCACACAGTTAATTATCAAAGCTGAAATATCTAGCTTTTTATGCGGAAATATACTCTACTCTTTCAGTTAGAAATGGAAAATACAGATTCATATAACTGAAATTTCTCCTTTTGTATGTATATATATATATATATATATATGAATATATGCAAAATCTCAACACTGTGTTCTTCTTACTGAAACAAAAGTACATTCAATTTAAGTTTAGAATTTTTCAAGTAAATTGGTCTATTGCAAATACATTTTAACATTACAATAATCCACATCTTCAAGAGGAGGACAATCTGAGTTAATATTTTCATTCTGCACTAATGTATTGGTATTTACGCTGCAGTTTCCTGTCAGCCCATTTTAAAAACAATCATCTCCAGAAAAGCATTCCACAGATCTGTCATTTTGATGGCAAACTCTGTGTTTAAACATGCCCATATTCAAATGAATATAAAAGTTCCTGCTGACATGAATAAAAAGGGATTGATCATTTGGATCATTTCTGTTATTAGATGCCACTAGCTTTGAATCCACTAATTTTTGTAGATGGACAAAGAATAAGGAATTGGGTTCTCAATGATATTTTAAATTCCTATGAAAATTGAAGAATTGTTCAAATGTTTACATAAAACACAGGAATTAGCTATTTCTTATGTAAATTTGTTATATAAGAGTTTCAGAATTCTTTGTCTCTGTGAAATGATTAGGATACCCAAAACTACTGTGGCAGAAACAATATAGAATCTATGTTTTATTTGAGATAATGCCAGTTATACTCCTTACGAAGAAATTACCACAAGTGTATAGGTTAGAATTTGTCTTGGTTTAGATAGACAGGTATCTGTCAGGGAGGGTTGGAGTCTCCCTTGAAATGTAAGCCCCGCCCCCCCCCGCCCCCCCCGCCCCTTTTCCAAATTATTATAAATTTGCAATTAAAAGGCTGTCAGGCAAAGATTTTGGGAA
>VXBN01008505.1:340819-356376 GCA_013397395.1 Sinosuthora webbiana
CTTGATCTCTGTGTAAAAGTAAAAATGTTTTCATGCATTTCAAATCCAACTCTTCTGTAATAAGATTGCTTGCCTTCACTGCTAACTATGAAAACTGTTTTATGGCTGGCTTTTCACACGAAATTGAGACTTTATCTGAGAGATTGACTCACAAGTGCTTTCACACAATTCACGAGTGCTATGATATACTCCTGTATATTGAAAAAATGTAGTCAGGCAAGACAATTTTTAAAAATCTGTTAATTCAGCATGTTTTGAAATAAAACATGCTGCTTAGTATAATAGTAATTCCTGTTTGTCTTTTCACTTTTCTGAAGACTCCAGTAAAATATTTCCAACCGAATTACTGAGGCAGTTTCACTGATCTTAGTTACTCTATTTAAAGTAAAGTTTAAAGTGTGTTTTCTTGCTTTATATTTCCAAGGAAGGAATATTTCTAGTTTGCAGATTTATCTTCATAATTTGAAAAAGATACTTATATCATCTTTTTAACAGTTGCAATTTTGACACAGAAAATTTTTATTTTAAATTCATAGAAAAAATATTTCCTCGTCATTTGGACAATAAAAGGCTCAGAAATTTTCACAGCTTATTATAGGAGCAGTTAAGAAGGGTTAACCTCATGCACAAGGCCAGAGTATGGAGAGGTAACAAGCACTGGGGAGGCCATCACTCCTAAACACTAAAGTAGAAGGAGCATTTATTTAGCCTTGGTATGTGAGAGAGGATTAGCTCTTAAATCAGCTGATAAAATACTCTCTCTTCTTTCTCTTCCAATGACCTTTTCTTCTCAGCCTGTTTCTCTTCATGTTATTGTCAGGACTCTACAGGCTCCTGCTTTCTGCTCATGCGTGCTTTGGACAAGCTCAGCCTGCAACAAAATAACCCACTGCTGTTCTTCAGGTTTCCAGCTTTTCTGGTTCCCTCCTTCATTCACTGAACATGTATTCATATATATGAAAAAAAAAGGCATGAGTCCATTTTAGATCAGCAAAAGGACAATTAAGACAACACCTCTTCTGAAAACTTAAATACAGAAGAGAAGATAAAATGCATTTAAGCGAGGTGTAATAGGCACTTTACCGAGTGTTGTTTCCTTTTTTTTTTCAACTTTTTATTTCCACAAGAATTGAATCAGCTTCTGTCTTTGTAGAGATTCACAAAGCCCTTGTCATGTCTTGAAAAAGCAAAATATGCATTAAAAAAATTATGATACTTATTACAACAATAAAAAATTTAGTAAGACCCTAACCTTTGCTCAATTAAATGTTATTTGTGAGGTGAAGATCTGAGCATATGGCTTAATTAAAATCTAAGTCCATATCACTTTTTAACATTAATTATAAATAATGCAAATAAGACTTCAGGAACGCTGATGAATTGTCCTCTTAATATTTGATATTTGTTGATAGAACAAAATGTGAAATTATAGTCACACAGCTGAAGACAACATCACATTCTAGGCTGGAAATGCTCACACTTAATATGTTGCCCCATATTAAATATATATTGCTTTCTTATTTGTAAAACTACGAGAGGAGAGAGGGAGAGAGAAATATCTAGATTTAATGTATCTGCAAAGTACAGATAAATCTGCTTGTTCATATATTATTGATATCCCAGTATCAGAATGAGGAAGATAACAAAACACAACAAGTTTTAGCATTGCTACATAGAATACAGCTGTCTGGATTTTTGCAGCGAAGACATTTCATTATCGCCCATTTAAGGTGATTATTCTTTATTTAATATGAGTGCAAAAAGTATAATGCTGATTAGGTTTAAAGCATTCATACAATTTTGATCCCACAAAACAATCTATTGCAACACAGATTTAAGAATCTTTTCTCTTTCAGAGTTAGTTAAACAGCTTAAATAGAAACCGGGGAAATACAGAGTGTCAACTTTAAATTACTGTTTTGAAGGACATCAAATCTGATGCTGGCTGTTATGTAATTTTGTTATGTCATAATGAAATTCTCATTAGAAATTATTTTCTGGGGGCAAGACTTCAGCTGAATCAATATTTCTAAACTAAACAATGAAATAAACTTGTTACTTGGTGGAAACCAGCCACAATTATTAAGCAAAGCTATAATATTACATGATATTATATTATGCCATAGATCTGTCCTTTCTGCCACAAAGATATCATAACACAGAAGCTAGCAAAAGCAGTATTTTCCTGGATATGCTCAAATTGTTGAAGAAAATGTACTCATCTTCTCCTACATCTCTTAATTTCTTTGCATTGTTATGTTGACATCTGCCGTTTCTCCAGCTATGCAGCACTATGATAGGTCACAAAGTTAGTGCAGCCCTAAGAGAATGGTTTCCCACAGGCTGTCTCCCTGTGGGAAAAATTATTTTTAAAAAACAGTGGGAAGTAGGAAGGATAGAAATTCCCTGAATGTACACAGGAACTTTGTTGCCGTAGCTAACCAGGCATTTCAATGACTGACAAGTGGGACACATTTTCTGTTGAACAGAGCCCTAAATTAAATACAGTTCTTGTCTCCCAAAAAAATTATAACTCTTGGAATGCTTTTCTTTTTCATGTAATGAGAGAAAAGCACAGGTTGGAGTGCAGAAAAGCCTGATTCTCTGTTTGTTCAAATTTTCATCAGGAAGAAATCCATACCATAACATAAATCATAAGCCTTAACTTCAGAAACTGACCTTGGTTTCCTCAGAATAAATGGAATATGTCAGTTTTCCTGCCCTCTCACTATTGAATATATCACAATGATTATAGATCAGTCAGTGACAGCCCTTTGGCTTGTGGACTGAGACAGTCTAGACATATGCTAACCATCTCTGTCATTTCTTGTAACTTGTAGTTCCCAAGAATCAGATTTCGATGATATTCCCTTCCATACAACTGAAAAACCTGCCCATTCCATTATCAGCCATTGGGGAAAAAATTCAAAAAACAAACAGGAGCAACAAGAAGAAAGGGTTTCAAGACTTCCAAAGTGATTTTATCTTATTTATAATGTACTGCCTTCAAATAATCTAGGAGCAAGTGTATTTTCTCTTGGCTTTCACTTAATCCATTTATAACCTCACAGTAACAATGAGGAAAATAAAATTCAAATGGGGGGGAGCCTCTATATTCATCGTTTGACCCCCACCTACCCTTAAAACATCTGTTAAAGCATACATTTCTCAGTGTTTCCACATTCACTTACTATTTTATTAGGAAACTCATCTTCATACTTTCATTCTGTTGGATGATTAAAGCACCCTTCATTCTGCTTAGAGAATGATTATATTGCAAACTATTACAGTTCCTCAAAAAATATATCTTCACTAGCCATTCACCTTGTCAGTTGATACTCTGATAATCAATACAGAACTTTCGTAATGACTCATATGGTCTCAAAGAGTATCTTTTACTTGTTTTACTACAGAAAAAAACAAAACCAGCAAACAAACATAAACTACAAAAAAACCCTTAAGTAAACCAAACAAGAAAAATATAAAAGGGAAACCTAGATATTTTTTTTTCAAATAACAAAATCATCTACAGTTTTAATGCAATTTTTATCATTGTTATCAAAGATATTACTTTTTCATGACTACTTAGGATGAAATAAGGCGGGAGGCCATATTTGCTTGAAAGCAGTTAGAAGAAATAGATTTAAAATCAAATTTCTTCTCTTTATGCATGCAAAGGAGACAGGGTACTATGGTGGGTTCTCAAAATGGCTCTGATAGTTATTGTTTGTCCCCTAACACTTCAATATTCAAGGCAATTTTCATTAGAGTGAATAAGTTTGCAAGCCTTACCCTTTTGTATCAGCTGTAATTTTGGGAAACTGGATGCAAACTGTGGCACTTATGTGACTTTAGTCTGGGAATGTGTATGGTGCAAGAATTCTTCCTTGGTACTTGAATTGCTGTGTGTACTTACTAAGGAAAACTCTTATATAGAGAGTTTCTCCTTCAGAGAAGAACACACAGCCAACCTCCAGGCAATCTGAATAAAACACAGTGATATACCTAATTAAGAAGATGATAAAGACATTTACTCAAGAAAAGTCCAAGAATAATTATTTTTATATCCTAGTAAAAATAAATATACCATCTTGTTCCCAAGTGTGGGCACTTCTGCATATAAGTAATTGAGGATTAATCGTCATTACTCCAGTGACTTCTATTACCTGTGAGAAGACTCCAGACCATTTAGATAAACAGAAAGTCTATTAAATATGTGAAAGTCTGACTTTGTTCTCAAAATTGTAAAGATCAGAAATATAGACCTCTAACTGCTATGTTTTAAATTAAATTAAAGAGATAATCAAAGTAAGTAAAGTAAACCCCCAAACATTTACTGCCTAGCAGGTCTTATCAACAGTTTACAATGTTGGAATGCTATATACCATGCAAAATTGTTTGATTATGCAATAAATATTGACTGAGGAGGTTTACAGTAACTGAGGTAGATTGTGAATTATGGTGTCTTTGAGATTTATGTAGAAGATTAATCCCCAGATATTAAAAACATTTTGAAGACAGAACTCTTGGGGGTTGTTTTGTATTGAACTTCAGAAAATTACACAAAGAAGTTAAAAAATAACTTTGGTATGCCCTCATAGACACATTAGTTTTGAAACCACTCTTTTTTCTCTGAATTTTTAGTTTTGAAAAA
Source organism: Sinosuthora webbiana (assembly GCA_013397395.1). Taxonomy (NCBI): domain Eukaryota; kingdom Metazoa; phylum Chordata; class Aves; order Passeriformes; family Sylviidae; genus Sinosuthora; species Sinosuthora webbiana. The sequence continues at coordinate 345,474 of VXBN01008505.1, forward strand.
TACTTTTCTAGAAGAATGAAGGAGGTTTTGTTAGTTTATAGAATTCTTTAACCCTGACCTGATTGTTTTAAACCTGGAGATGTAATTTCAGTGTCACTACAACACAATACCTCCAAATTCTTTTCATCTTGTTCAGAGGAATCTTATTATTTAAGGGTAGCATATTTAGCTGATTCAGGAATAGAAACAACACAGAAGCAGAACTCAAAAGCTACACTATAGGTATAATTCATTGACATTTTTATATGTAAGATGCATTTCTTTCACATTGTCATTACACTTCCAGTCAGTATGTTATTCTTTCTAAACAGTTCAAACACCACTGTATTAAAAATTTACTCTATTTATAATGAAAAATTGCATGCCTTATCACATTTCCCCTTACTTCTGGAGTCTGTGGGAGTAACAGAAGAGTATATGTGCAAGCAATCACCACCAGAATAATTAAGAAACTGATATGAACCATCAAGATGTCTTCTTCATGTTTGGGACTCCTTGGGTATATAGGTAATGATTGTTGATAGACCTATTTGACACACACTACTACTTGGCAGTTTCATAAGCTGAATGAAAAAGGAGAAGTATTTATACTGTTCCTGACCCATCAGATCTCTTTGGTGGACATGTCTGGTCCATGCTCTTAAAATGCAGGAAGGAAATAGAAGATAGCTGTGAATATTCTTTGTTTAGATGGACATTACCACTAATTGTAACTTGTGACCACCTGAAGAGCAGGAAAGTTTTTCCAGACCTGTAGTGAGAAGAAATATTTATCTGTTGCACATATGCCTTTTCTTGATCTCTCTGACTTCTTCTAAAAAATCAAGAGAGGGACAAGCATAATCAAAAAGAAAAACAATACAAAATGTGGAGCTCGTCACCTGAAGTGCCCCATGTGCTCACTTTTTGAGCTTGTCCGCGTTTCTGTGGATGGCATCCTTTCCTTCATGTGTCTCAGCTGCACCATTTGTCATGGTGTCATCTGCAAACTTGCTGAGGGTGCACTTTATCCCTTTGTCTGTGTCATTGATGAAAACACTAAATAGCACTGGTCCCAGTATGGATCCCTGAGGGACACCACTTGTCACCAGTACCCATTGGGACACTGAACCATACACCACTACCCTCTGGGTATGACTGTCCAACCAATTCCTTGTCCACTGAACTGTCAACCCATCAAATTCCTCTCTCTCTAATTTAGAGAGAAGGATGGCATGGGAAACTTTGTCAAAGGTCTTATAGAAATCCATACAGATGGCATGCATAGCCTTTCCCTCAACCCCAATACAGTCACTCCATGACAGAAGGCCAGTAGGCTGGTCAGACAGGACCACGTTTTTTTTGTCAGGAATGTTTCCGCAAGGTCAACTGTCACAAAAATCTTAAGAGTCTAACTGGCTCAATAAATCTGCAAACAACTGGGTTTCATCTCTTTGGAGATTAGCTCAGTAACAAAGACTCATAAAGAGGAAGGGGAACTTGTGGCCAGTAGTAGTTCTACAAGACTAGTGAAACCACTCACCTCTTTCATACTATCACTTATTTTCCAGTCCCTTTTCCATGCTGTTTTAGGGATCCAGTCTGAAAGTATTTCCAATATAGGATTTGAAGAGACAGATAGGAAAAGTTGAGTTACAATGAAACGGATATCATGCTGAGAAGACAATAGCAATTTCATTCAGCAAATATCAGGCTTTGATTTGAACCTCATTTCTCACAGTTCTCTTGTTTTAATTTCAGAAAAAGCTAGAAACTGTTGACATGATGTAATGGACTCATTAGATTTAATCACATCACTAACACTGCCTGGCACAAGTTAATGAGCATTCATTTGAGATTTTGGACTCCTTTTTATTTTAGTCATTAAAACAAATAAACATTGCTATCAACAAATAGTCTCACTCTAAATAGAAGAAGTTTGTGTACGTGAGGAACTCTAGCATTTCATATACAAGCTGTGATCTCAGTAGTGCTTCAGATTTATACAAATACTACAGCTATCTGAAACCAAGGAGTTTGTTCTACAGGTGAACTGCATGATAATTGAACTTCACCACCACAGATTTTAATTTCATTTGGATTTGATTCTATGATCTTTTGGTGTTTATTTGGTCACAAGCAACAATGTTGTCCTGGTTTTGGCTGGGGTATCTAGTATAGTGCTGTGTGTTGAATTCAGTATGAGAATAATGTAGATAACACACTGATGCTTCGGTTGTTGCTAGGTTGTGTTTACCTGCAGCCAAGGACTTTTTTTTGTGTCTCATTTTCTGCCAGTGAGAAGGTATACAACAAAAGCTGGGAGAGGTGACACAAACTGGCCAAAGGGATATTCTACACTATGGAATGTTATGCCCAGTATATAAACTGAGGGAATTACTTGGAAAGGGGAATGATCAGGGTTCAGGGATGGAGTCTAACATGGGTCAGCAGGTGGTGAACAGTTGTATTGTGCATTATTTGTTTCTTCTTGGATTTTATTTCTTTCCATAATAATAACAATAGCAATAATTTATTTATTACTTTTTATTTAGTTTATAGTTTTGTTTTCATTATTAAACTGTTCTTCTCTCAACTTTTGATTCTCTTCCTCATTCCACTGGGGTTGAGGGTGAGTGAGCAGTTGGTGCTGCATTGTTAGCTGGGCTGAAACCACAACAAATGTGAAAGTCAAGTAACTGAAAACTCAATGTCTAATTTCTGTGTATTTGCTTTTATTGATAATTCTATCAAACTACTCTGTAAATATGACATTTATTTAAAGGAAAATTTCTGGTTTTCTATACAGTGAGCTGCAACAAAGTTTCACTTGGTGCCTAAGCTCTCATTTATGACAGTGTGAGATTCTAGTTTAAGATGTGTTTTAAAGAAATTTCAAGTGGCTATTGACATGTCGGCTCTTCTTTATTCTTTAAAAAGATTAGTAGCAGAAAGAGTATGCTCCTAGTATATACAAGAACATCAAGTTTGAGGAAAAAATTTATGTTAAGGAAGGTTTACAGTTGGTACCGTACCTTTTTTTCCAATACCATTGGTTAAATTAACTTCAGCAAGATCTGTGAGACTACAGCGGTCATACAGATTGTGTGGTATAATAATAATAATTTATAGTATTCCCACGGTAAAAACAAAAGAAAAGTAGTTTCTTGTCATGACAAACATAATTGTAGTTAACAATAACGATTTATAAATCATATTTAATACTTGCATTTTAATTTCCAATATCAGGACACAGGAAAAAAAAAGAAAGGAAAGTTTAAATAAAAAGTGAATATGTCTGGGACAAAAGCAAAATTCCCTCAATATAAGGGAAATCCAAGTAACAGACCTCTCTTTGGGTTTCCAAAAGGAGAAGGAGAAGCCAAAAAAAGATCATAAATTAATATTTCTGTTTTAAGGAAAATGAAAACCAGTAGCAATCAAGCCCTTTTTTTGCATCACCATTATATCATTGCACTTAAAAACAGTCCTTTAATATATGGAATATTTTTGCTTGTTTGTTTCTCTGCTTACTGAGCTTGGATTATAATTACCTAAGTGTAAATATGCCATTACATTTTGAATAAATGAAAAAGTTATTCTCCAAAGTGAATTCCTCCCAATATGCAGTTAGAAATAATCTATAAAGGTGGACTTCAGTGCTGGGTCCTAATTAAAATAGTTTCAATGTTAAAGTGAATGTATTTCTTTCACATATAGTTTATTGGTTAAGCGCTGCAGTGGAGAGCTCTCACTTAATAATCAGTAAATCATTGCTGATGCCCAAAAAGAGTCCCAGCCTTTCCTCTTGCCTTCTTCAATTCTCTCTTGTTCTCTTCACTTAGGATGAGCAAATTATCAAGGGACATCTCAGGCTGCAAACTCATTATCTCGTCTCTAATTATAGACACACACACAACTACCAGGCATTTTTTCCCACTTATGTGATTTATCTGCATAAGTTCTTGAAAAGGGTGACCAAGCAAATTCAGCACAGACCTGACAGACTCAATTCCTATGAGAAGATAAAAACAGGATACTGTCTAGTAAGATTCAGAAGACTGGAAAATTTTTTTAAGTGTCAGAGAGTGCTTAAGTAGGAAGGATTATACAAAGGCAAACAGCTGAGACCCCCTCAACCCCTTCCAAAGGCAAAACAAACAAAACAAAGGCAAAATCCAGCTACTGTTCATAAACAAATCCAAAGAAGTGTAAATCTGAAATTTTCCAAAATACAAATTCTAATATAGAGTATTGCACAACTATTCCTAAAATTAGTTGCTACTGGAAAAATTAAAAATTACATGAGTGTCAACAGCCATCAAAAATAGATTCAGGAAGAATTCAAGTAGCCATTAACTTGGGGTTAAGAGTTCAGTATCAATCCAATTAGATGAAAATACATTTAAAGTGGAAACAAACAAGAATAAAAAAATAGTCACGCAGATATATTATCTAGTCAGGACCTGTCTATATAAGTGTTTTAAAGGATTATATTTCTCACCTAAATGAGCAGTCATTTTGGGAGGTAAAGATAGACACAAGACTTTTTTTTTTTAAATAATTTATAATAAGTTTTTCAATTAAGGATGATTAAAGCCTGGAAATGTTATTTAGTGGATTAAATCGAGAAGTGAAAAAAGAAGAATATATTGTCAAAAATTGTCAACATATGTTACCAACAGAGTTCCAAAAAGTTCTATGCTGAGACCTGAGGCATTCAACACAAATCTTTTTTAAAAAATAACAAGTGTCAAGGTTTTCCCTGATACAAAATCTGAATTTAACATGAGGAAAATAAATGGTTACTGTAAAGAGTACACAGATGTATACAGTAGGGAGAATAAACTAGAATTAAAATCTGTGTTAAATCTCATTGCAATTACAGAGATACGGTGTGATAGCTCACACAACTGGAATGTTGTCATGGATGTCTCTGCCTTTTTTAGGAAGAGCAGGTAAGAGAGGTGAGGTGATGGATTTGGTCTTTATGTGAGGGAGCATCTGGAATGTGTCAAGCTCTACCCAGGGGCAGACAAATTAATTGAGTAGCTGTGGATAGGAAGTAAGGGACTGGATAATATGGGTGACACTTGTGGGCATTTGCTATGGGCCATCTGACCAGGAAGAGGAAGTTGATAAGGCTTTCTATGGAAAAGACTGCCCAGGGAAGTTCTGGAACTTCCCTCTCTGGTGACATTCAAAAGTCACCTGGACACTTTCCAGTGTAACTCATTCTAGGTGTTGTTCCAGATATCCCTTCCAACCCTAACGATTCTGTCATTTTGTGATCTGTGACACTGAGGCTCCAAAGGTAGAATAAATTATCTAAACTAAAACTAAAGTCACAGGATACACTTACAACAGGAAACACATCTGGGACACTGGTGATTGGCTGTCAAGTACCTTTTGAATATTCAGTCAGAAAAATATCTGCAATTTAAATACCTTGTTAGAGTTAATAGCAGTTGTCAAAAAACCACATTAACATGCCTAGGAGATTAATTCCCAACTTCCTTAACTGCATCTATGTGAGTAAGATAAGATTCAACATGTGCTGTGCAGTCTCAGGTGAATATATTTCCATGTTTTATGCAATGATGATTCAAACTAGCTGAAATCTTTTAAAAACATTGTTCAATTAAAAGACATACTTCAAATATAGAGAAATGGATATTTTGTAAGTTGTGTTCATTCACACAACAATCTGTAAATATATCAAATCATAACCTTGTTTAATCAAACTCAGCCAACAAACTTCCATTTGACTGAAGTTTCCTCTAAGTCTTTTTCAAGATCTTCATAGAAAAGTTGATAAACTGTGGGTTTAATGAGAAAGCAGTTTGGTGGATTAAAACTGCCTGAATGATTGGCTCAGAGGGTGGTGATCAGAGATATAAAGTCTAGTTGGAGGTCAGTAGCTAGCAGTGTACCCCAGAAATCAATATTGGGTACACATCTTCAAAAAAGATTCGAGTGCAGAGTTCATCCCCAGTTTTCAGATGGCACAAAACTGGCAGAAGGGGCTGATATGGCAGAGGACCTTTCTGCCATCCAGAAGGTTCTTGAAGATATGATCTGAGAAGGACCTCATCCAGATCAGCAAAGGGAAGTGTGAACTCCTGCAACTGGACACCAAGCTGAACATGAGCCAGCAATGTACCCTTGAGCCAAAAAAAAAGGCTAATGCTCTCCTGGCATGTATTAGACAAAGCATTTTCAACAGGTCAGGAGGAGTGATCCTTCCCCTCTATTTAGCACTGGAGTCCAACAAAGTGCCACGAGGATGATGACAGGACAGGAGCATCTGTGTCCTGAGGAAAGGCCGAGAGAATGGGAAAGACTATTTCTGCATGGAGAAAAGAAGGCTTGGGGGAGATCTAATTAGTGTTTATAAGTTCCTGAAGGGGGAAAATACAGAAGATGGAGCCAGGCTTTTTGTTTGGTGCCCAGTGTGAGGACAGCAGGCAGTAGGCAGATACTGAAACACAAGAGGCTTCCTCTAAATATCCAGAAGTTTTTTTTAATAGGAGGGTGACTTAACACTGGCACAGGTTGCCCACAACAGTTGCGTATTTTCTGTCCTTGAAGATATCCAAACCCGGACATGGTCCTGGGCAATCATCTGTAGGCCTCCCTGCCTGAGCAGGGAGATTGGACAAGGTGCCTTCTAAAAGTCCCTTTGAACCTCAACCTTTTGTGATTCTGTGACTGAAGATTTATTATTTCTCTCATTTTTAAAAAACATGTACAAGGTGTGGTGTGCATGACTATTGAAGTTATCTCTCTGTCTTAATTTTTATTAATTTCTAAATATTTGGAAAACAGGGAAAAGAACAGTAGATTTGACTTTTTGCAGAGTAGCTTGAAACAACAACATGGTTTTAGGACAAAGAATGAGATATTTACATTGGTCCAGGTTGTAAACCATGAAAACTGACATAGCCTTACTGAAGTGGAAGCATCTGACCTTTTAATGCACTTAATATTGTTAAAGCTTAATAAATATTAAAAAAAAAAGTCACTCAGAATTAAAATGTATGGTTGCTCTTTTATTCAACTAAATAACTGCACAGCATGTGACAGTCATCAATCACTTAAGGAAGAAAATATAATGGGGTCATAAGGGCATGCAAAGCAATGTTCAGCATAAGTTAAACAGAAGCTTGTACTACAAAAGCTAAACATTAGCAAGAAAGATAAGTTATGTAGTTTACAGAACTGCAATTATGCACAATTTCATGAAGAAAAATGATTACAAATTTTGTATTTAGGTTTTGGATTGGATTTATTTTAATTGAAATTAGCATTAAAAACATATAAAGAGGAAAATAAAGGACACAAATTTCAAACATTAATAATAAGAGGGTTATTTTAAGTGGTTGGATAGCACTGCTTTTTAGAATAGTTTAACAAATAAAGTTTGAAAGAAGTACCTAAAAGCCAAAGAATTTGGTTTGGAAACAAACTATTGACCTAAAGATGAAGTTTTAGTTTAAAATAAATAAAACCACAATAAAGATAGACACTGAAAAGAATTTGCCACCTTCACGGGTACTGCAAATCTCACTTTTGGTGAAGTGATCATGAAAGTTTTACCTTTGCCATAGAAGCATAGAATGGCTTGGGTTGGGAGTGGCATTACAGATCACCCAGTTTTAAACTCTGTGCCACATGGAGAGACACTTTCCACTACACCAGGTTTCCTACACATCTCTTAATCTTTGTTTTAAATAACTGCAAGATGGTTCATATGTACATTTTCTTATGATGATATTATCTACTAGTCCAAATATCTTTTCTTCCTTCCTGGAATTTAGCTTTCATACGCATTTATAGAGAGAAATCATAGCTGTTTTCTACTTCTGTTCTATCATACAGAGGAAGCCAAATTTTTCTCATCTATTGCTTTTTTTTAATGATGAGTCCTTCCCTGCTCTAAGCATCTTAATAGCACTTCCTGACCTTATTATAATTTACCATCTTGGAAAGAAACAGGTGAGAGTACACATAATCCTGCAGTTTAATTTTTTTTCTGTGACTGTTATAGATTATGAGTATTTTCCAGTCTCAGTGGAAATAGCTTTTCTTGCTTATCTAAGAACAATCAATTATATTGTCAAAAAGTATAGCATATTAGTCAGGTAAAATTATTTTGCAATAAGCCATATTAGATTTTATTTCAGCTTCCATTAACTTCATCACTGTAATTATTCCCCTGCTCATCTTTTTTTCCCCTAACAGGTCTGTATCTGTCTTACTCTCCAGGTATTTTTTTATATTTCTGATGTTATTACTCTGATTCCTCAACTTACAAACATCTTTATCCTAGTTTTTCACATCTGTTCATGCAGAATTATAGAATAAATACTATACGCTATACTTTTCATGGATTCAAAGAAATGCCTTTCAGTTACACTAGTTAGATTTTTCAGAACCTTTCTCCTATCAGCCAAAACGAATAGCCCTCTTAGTTTCTCTATTCTTACAGGTTACTTTTTGCTGTATTTACTGCAGCTTTATGTCTCGTTTACTTTTACAGCACAGCAGCTGTATCCTAAACCTGGAATTTATGCAGTTGTTTTGGATTGCAACATGTAACCAGAAATGTGTATTCTATTTACCATCTCCTGAAACTGCTGGGGGAGCTGTTTTCTTTATCTCTTGTATAACCCATTCCTCATAACTCCAGGGGGGAGGGGGCGGGTATCTTCTGTTAATGGGCCAGCTGTTAAAACCAGGTGGGGTATTGTTCCTTTGCTCTTCCACAACCCATCCTCCGTCCGGGGGATATCTTCTGTTAATGGGCCATTAGGGTTACTGCATGGCTGATAACATTATATCATCTCATTGTGTGATGCTCGTAACAGTGGGAGGACTCCAGCATTCCTACCTAGATAAAACCTGCAATTCAGAAACACCAGGACAGCCTGCTTTTCCACAGGATTTCCAAGAGTAATACTGGACCCATCTCTCCACCACTGGACCCTTCTACAGGATCATCTCTACTCCAACAGAACCACATCTGTTACTCCAGGAGGATTTATTTGGACTGCTTCTAACACCCTGACCAACAGGGTGTCAGGTTGTATTCTGACTCTGTCAGGGTTTCTAGGATTTTTGTTTGTTTGTTTGCTTGTTTTTTGTACTTGCTACATTGGTATTTTCAATATTCCTAGTAAAAACTGTTATTCCTATTCCCATAACTTTTCCCTGAAAGCCCCTAATTGCAAAATTATAATAATTTGGTGGCAGGGGGTTTACATTCTCCATTCCACGGGAAACTCCAGCTTTCCCTGGCAGATACTTGTCTTTCCGAACCTAGGCAACAGTTCAAGAACCTTCTCCTGTCTCCTTCAGTGTCTGCCAGATATTGTTGGCATATTTTTGAGTAGGTCTTGTTTTATCACAAATCCATCTGTTAATTGTAAATGAATTTTTAAAATTAGAGATATGTTTAAGAATAGAATTTGAACCATTATTCTTCTTGTTCAGATGACTAAAGTCTACAAAAAAGTCCAAAATGGCTCACTTCATTAATTGGAATACTTATAATGGATTCATAGTAATCCATACAAAAAAAATTCTTTTTGCAAGATGGATCTAGGAGCTCAGACTACAAGAAGTAAATTCCATAGTGCTAGAATTATGTAAGTTTTCCATTCAGCTCAGTAAATTAAAATGTATTTCTGCATCCTGAAACTAATGCCAAGGATTTGTTGTTTTAGAATTTAAATAAAGCACAGTTTTGACTGCCATTAATTTAAAAGGAAGATATTTTTGTTTATCTGAGATATTTTAAAGGAAAGCAAGCAAACCAAGCCAGAACAAATAGATTTATATGTGAGCACAAACACTCTATTTTAGAGTTGCTCCAGCCTTCATTTCATTTGGTCAGGGTTCTCTTTCCCCTTGAGCAGCAAACTAGTCTGCTGGCAGCTAATGAGGTGAAAACAAACAGAGATAATTAGAAATTGTGTAATTAACATATTTAGCACTATAAATACTTATATGGTAATAATGATGATTTTGACAAATCTCCAAATTTAAAAGTGGAAAAGAAAAAGAATCATTTTAAGGAAAATATATCTGATTCTATAGAGTATAATTTAATCTTTATTTTTCATTTGTTACTTCTGAAATATTGCATTTTATGTAATAGTTAATATCTCACCAAGAAAGACATCAATGCACACTGTTTTACCCAGTGTCATTACATATAAATTTTAATTAATTCTGTAATTACCATTATGGTTTTCAGTATGTTGTATCCTTCTCTTCATTGGGAAAAATACAATCAAAACAGTCAAACTATACTAAAAATATCCCATATAGTCCCTTCAACTTCCATGGGACTGTAAATTTACGCCCACACTGAAAAATAATTGTGACACACAGTGGTTCCTCAGTGTTGTTTTGAAACATATTAAAAAGTTGAATTTAGCAAGTCAAGGTTTACTTTACATAACAGAGATCTATGAAGTTCTAAGACCTGGTCTTAGGTTGTAATGCAAGATGTAGCAAATGCATTCCATGTGTTAAAACCAGGTGGGGAAATGTTCTTTATCTCTTCCACCACCCATCCTCCCTCCAATGGGATATCTGCTGTTAATGGGCCATTAAGGCTCACTTCATGACTGATAAAATTACATCATCCGTTTGTGAAATGCTCCACCCAGTGGGAGGAGCCAAACATTCCTACCTAGATATTATCTGAGATTTAGAACACCAGGGCAGGCTGTTTCCACTGGATTCATAGAGAAGGACAGGACCCATCTATACCACCAATGGGCCTTCAGAAGAAAACTACACCCTTCTACAGGATCATTGCTTCAACAGAAGATTTAATTAGACTGCTACCTACACCCTGACCAAGAGGGTGTCAGGTTGAATTCTGACTCTGTCAGTGGTGTTTTCTTTTTTT
>VXBN01008505.1:359420-416821 GCA_013397395.1 Sinosuthora webbiana
AAAAAAAAAAAAAAGCATCCTGTTTATCACTATTTACTTTTGAAAAAGTATGTTATTCAATAATGGAAACCTTTGAAGTATAAATATTTTTCTGAATTCTTTGACGTTTGTTTCTTGGACCATATCAAGATTGTCATGCTTAAATATTCCTATCTAATTTTCAGTTAAAAATGGATGTAGACACTTCTGAAAAGCATAAAACTACAGAATAATCCTCTACAGAATACTTCTAGGCAAATTAAAATTCCCATTCTCTCTCAAATAAAAGGTGTTTTAACATCTGGACTCAAAAATACATAACTAATATTAATATTGCCAAGATTATTACAGTGATATAAAACGTATATATAAAGTTCATTCCACAGAAATTTACAACAAATAGAAAATTCCCTTAATAGTGATGACTTTAGCCACATAATTTTCTCAATATAGTCTTGAAAAAGAAATAAAAAATAATCTGCGCTTGAATTAAAATTTCAGTCATAGACCATATATAGCCAGATTGTCTCCTTCTTTGTTTGAGACTGAGACATTCAGAAGAGTATTAAAGAAGTATTTATTTTTGAGCTCCCCTAATTTACCTCACAAGCTACTTTTAGTGCTAACCTAGAGTAGTATCTTTATTGACAATTTTAACCTAGGATAAATCTGACAGAAAACTATGTATAGAATTTAGTTCAAGGGCTCTTTTGAACACAATTGAAAAGAATATTAGTCTTAAGATAAAGAATCCTTGAGTTTTTCTCTCATGAGCAGCAACAAAATTGTGGGAAATTTTTAAATCTGGAAAGCCTTTTCTTTCAGATAAAGAAAAAAACAAACAAAAAAACAAAACAAAACAAAACAAAACAAAAAAAAACCAAAAAAAAAACAAACAAAAAAAAACCAAAANAAACAAAAAAAAACCAAAAAAAAAAACAAACAAAAAAAAACCAAAAAAACCCCAAAAAACCCAAAAAAACGACAACAACAACAACAAAAAACAAAAAACCAGAAGACAACTGCTGTAAAAAAATTCCCACAAACTAAAAGCCTTCAGGACACATACTTCAGCCTCAGATCAATGTGTGACAATGATTTTTTGTTTGTCATCTTCAGTGAAATTCTTGAAACCCTATATGCAAAAGTTACTAATCCATCACCTAAACTCAAAAGGGTTATTTTTTTAATTAATCTGTTGAATTCACAAAGCTTATAGGCATCATATATTTTCCACATAAAATGTCCCAGACATTCTGTTTGAAGATTTGACATCACTACTTTTAGAAAAGCCTATGGGATGACAGACAGCCTTTTCTTTGTGTCTGCTTGCTTGCACAGCCATTCTCTGCTACACAATCTCAAATCATGCCTTTGTAAAATGTTGCAACAATAACCACTTTCTTTTAAAAGAACAGTTTTTTATTCTGTTCATTCACCAGCTCCATTCAGAGCTCTCCATGATGTTCAGTTCTATTCTCTGACTTAGAGGAGTTAAACACCTTTCTTCCTTGATATCATTCAACTACACCTTGTGTTCTGAGTTTCTGTGTGATGGGAGGGCAGAGCACACCACATTTTTTGTGCTATTTTGCAGTAAAGAATAAAATAGTTTTTAGGCTAACAAAGCCTGTAAACGAGACTTTAATGCAGACAGCTTGTAGTGGGCAAGAAAATTACAACTTGATTGCTACAGCGGTCACCTGCAGACATCCAGTATCCAGATGCTGTTGAAGAGGTTGAGTATACATTTTACTGAGAATGGAAAAATTGTTTTGTCCTTAAACATTTATATATTAATTAATTAATTAATATACATTTTTATATATGTGTTTATATATATATATATGTAATCTGATCTTGATTACTTGTTGCTGCAAATAATTTCCCCCAGTGTCCCTGATGTAGTTTGGCAATATTTTTTTTGGTTTTTTTGGTCACTAGCTGCTGTGGATGTCCATTTTCTGGAGAAAGGAGAAAGCATATTTGATCTCCATGATTTTTAAACATTGTAGAGTTTTTTTTTAACCGAAGAAAATAACATAAAACAGGTGTTTTCATATAGCCGCATATTTATTCTCTCACTAGATTACTATCATTCCAACAAAAAAAAAAAAAAAATCAGAGTAGTGTGTGTGTGTGTTTTTAAACTGATACCTTCACTACAGACAAATATGTAGCTTTTCATAAACCAAAACCAAAAAAATGTACCAGGGAGTGATACTTTGTTGTGGTGGTTGTAGTTGTAGTAGGAAAGTAAATAAAACTACACTGCAACAAAAATCGAAGCATGGTGAAGTGGGTCATGATTCTCCACACTCTCTGCACAGCAACAGATATCTGTTAAGAGTTCTTTTACACTTGTAATTCAGACTTCTCCTTCACAACCCACTTTAAATGGAAAGAATACTCTGGTATTTCCAAGCCGTTATGCCTTCATAACAGACTGTTAGGTAAAACAGGGAGACAGTATGCAAAAATCTCCCTCTCTCCACCTGTCCTAGAATGGCAGACTTGTTAAGGACGGACACAGCATTAGTGTAAATCTGACGACTGAGTTTTCCTTCGCATTACAAAATAAGCACTGGAAGAGGAATAGCTTTTCTTAAGCAGCAAGGACTTATCCCAGTTCATTTCAGCAAGCACAGTATCTCATAGGTGCCAAACTCATTAGTGCAAGTTCAGCCTCTGCAGGGCTGTTCCAATGGCAGACTGGGCTTTATGCACATTCCCACTGTGAAGAATGAAGATTGTGTTGACAGTACGGAAAAGAGGAGGAGGAGGAGGTGAGAATTAAGGAAGGTTCAAATCCCTTTCACTGCCATTAATTTTTAAAGTGACCACAGTAAATATTTGGTAAGTATGCTGCATTATAAGTGCTTAAATAAAAAAGGAAAAAGAGCAGATAGAGACTTTGCAGTCTCTTCCTGGTATTTCAGACAGTACAATATCCTTTGCTTCAGTCACACCCTTAAGCAACTGTTTGGCTGAGACTGTCCAACTCTATTCACAGACCATGAGCTCATTACCATGAGATACATGGTAATAACCCCAAAGAAATTCTATTAAAACAACAAATTATCTTATCTTTGCCTAAAAAATATTCTTGCAGGAGCAGAGAAGAGAGAAGTAATTTTTTATTTATGACTATCTATTCAAAAAGATCAAAACAATAAAAGTGTTCATTAACACATCAAAATCATAATTCTCTCCCTTGCAGAATGCCCTTTAGCAAACTTAAACTATAAAAATTAATATGGCAAACTGAAACTAGAAAAAAAAATTGCTGTATAGCTTATTTTAGAATTATTTTCTTACACCCTTTCCCTCTCGGGGTCCAGACAATAGCATAATGGATCTTTCTAGTATATTTTCTTTATTTGTCCAAGAAATCCTTCTTTTATAATGAGCCTGGCATCACCAAATTATGCAGCTTAAAAATCTTTTCCCTTCTCCTCTTCTTTTTTATGTTTGACCATTCAATTTTAAAGGGAGAGAAAAGCAGGCTTAGCCATAGTAACACTAAAATCTGCTATGAGGTGGAGGTCTGGAAGGTCTTATATTTCATTTGTACAATCTAATTCAATGAGTAGAAAACCTCATAGTGTATAAAAAGAACTCTGAAATGTCTGTGGATGTTGAAATGGCATAATCTGTGTGTTCATGGTATTGCTAACCCAACTGGAGAAGAAAAGCTCTGAAATCTAGTCCACAACCCATGGGGTTGCACTGTGGCTTCATACAATGTTATATCACCTCACTCTGGTTAGCTTTTTTTCTGATTTCTGTGACTGAGAAAACTTCTATGTCTTGGAGTTATAAATTATTCAGCAGAGGACCCTTAATGCAGCTTGACTTTCTAAAACTATCACGTTCTGCCCTTATATGTACATATATATATCTATTTAATTTTATATACATATAATACTTTTAAAACCTAATCTGATCCTGCATTTTTTCACAACCAAGCTAGAATAATTTGCTCTTCATTAGGAGAGATTACTTCAGACTCTGAATTGGAATATTCAGCTGCATATGGCCTACATTCTAAAATTCATTCCAGTTGGAACAAATGCAGAAAGCAAGGGGTTTTATGTTTTATTTTGTGGGTATTTTGTTTTGTTTTTCTTTTGTTTTTCAAATGGAATATGCAATTCAATGCCATGAGGTTGTTAGCAGTAGAAAGTGAATTAAATGATTTATTGTATCCTTTTGCAAATCTATTGGAAACAATCTCTACGCAAAGCTAGTACTGAAAATTTTAAGAGGCAATCACAAGTCATAACAAACAGGAATGTGAAGAAGTAGTGTCACCATCTGATATGAGATGCCATGCTATCTTCTTCCTTCTTCCAAAGGTCTTGGAGACTGAAAGTTTAAAAATATTTTAGTTGTATCTGTCTTTTGAATATGTCTATGAGCAATTTCAAAAGTGATGCCATTACTGTATCTGGACTTTTCTCATGGCCATTACATTCTAGGACTTTTCATTGTGGAATCTGGAAGATTTTTCTACTAAAATGAGAGGGTTTTGAGCTCTTAGCACTTCCTCTGACCTTTAGAAGTAGAACAGGAGTTACAGTCCTTCCACTAATGAAGGATCTTTAACAATTCAATTATTTCTCCAAGCATCCTTCAACTATTTTACCTTTAGGGACACCAACATTAATTTTATGAAGAAAGACAAAATAGATACGATGTATGATACATTTTTAATATCTTTTCCCCAAAAACCCCTCTCTACACCTAAAAATTACCTGATTAGATGAACAGATCCTTCTACCTAGTCTGCTACTAACTGTCAAGAGAATTGGAATTTAGGCGCTACTTCCATTCTCTGATTCAGAGAAGTGCTTGTGCTAGTGGCCATGAAATTTCTTTTTTTTTTCCCTTTAAATAAAGAATGTTTTTTTTTTTTCTGAGTCATGTATACACTAATTAAAGGAAAGCTTACCAAAGTACAAATCATAATTCACATAAATGAACCCTGAAGTGGAAGACCTACTACACTTCAACAAGAAGCTCCAGTCACTTATATATGCCTGGCATAGAGGTTTAGTTATGTAAATTATGTGCAAGCAATCATGTATAAACAGACCTCACAGTAAATAATTTCACAGCTACATAGCAAAAAAGACAGATTTAAAACCAAAATGAACACAAATTAAACAGAATAATTAAGCAGAATATGAATAAGGGAAATATCTTGAAATATCACTGAACATATCAATTATCAGGGTAAAATTCTTAGGTGTCATTGAAATTTGGTTTCATATTGATATCAATAGAATTTCACCTTTAGAGTTTTACTCCAAATCACCTTTTTTTTTTTCTTTAAATTAATACTTTCAGTGGTAAAAAAAAGTGAAACTGAAATATATCTTATCTAGACTCTACACAAGGAACTGTCTGGCAGCAACAAGCATTACAAGACATGACAGGATGGAATTTTAATCCCAACACAATCATATCAATCAGAGGGCACAAGCCAGAGCAAAACTTATTAACCTGTTGCTTCTTGCATTGATGACAGCAAAAAGAAATCCATAAGCCAGGCAGTTTAAGGAAGATTTCTTCTGAAGCCCTTTTAAGAAATACAGGTTTCACTACAGCCACAAACCAGAACAAGAAGCAATGAAGTAAAACTGCACTATATTTTAAATCAGCTAAATGGGTATTGCAAAGAGCCCTGTTCCATGAGACCTAATATAAGCAGCCAAAGAAAAATAAAAACAAACAGCAAAGACCCAAAAAAATGGACTGAGTTATTTACTAAATATAATTGAAAGATACTGGGCAGGATAATTCTCAGGATAATTGCCCCTTTTACATGGAGAATTTGTCAGTGAAGAGCAACGTTCCATACAATTTCCTGGGAACTGTTCTACAGCGAAAAGGGCTGGAGTACTGCTCAAAATTGAGGGACACCATTGTGTCCCTCAATTTGAAGGGATTTGAAGCACCTACCTGATAACCTACCTGATTCTTATTCTGAATTCTGACGTGGTAGGAAGGGCCATGAAGGGGTTGCACATTCCTTTCTCATTGCACTTTGAAACAAAACATGATCAAAATCCCAAAGCCATAAATAAGGGAGTGCCCCCTTGTCATGAAGTCTGACTTGTCTTTGCGAGATCACTTGAAAAGTCATGTAATTTTAAACGGAAACTCTGGCTTTAGACATAACGCAAAACTAGGTCTGTATTAGTTTTGGGATTTTGAATAAGAAACACAACTGTAAGCTTTAACCTATGCTTGCTAATTGACAGTCACATAAAAAAAAAAAACCTATTTAAGATTTAATAGGATTAAACATTACCTTTATGCAAATAAGAATCATAAGGACCTGTCCTGCCAATATTATAGTTGAAATACCACCTTCAAAATTATCAGTATTTACAGCTACTCAATTTTACATCAAAGAATAGGGACTTGAAACTGCAATCAGAGCTGCTTCCAGTGCTACTGTAAAATTACACCTGTACCTGTCCTGCTCAGATAGAGTCAATTTTGTTTTTAGCAGCAGATACACCGAGTAAAGACTTTTTTAGGATGAGGCTAATGTTGATAAAACACTGATGGCTCAGCTACTGCTGAGCAGTGCTCACACCGAGTAAAGACTTTCTCCTTTTCATCTCACCCCACCAGTGAGGAGGCTGGGGGTAGACAAGGAATTAGAAGGTGACACAGCTGACCCCAACTGACCCAAGGGATATTCTATACCGTATGGTATCATGCTCAGTATATCAAGCTGGGGGGAAAAAAAAGGAAAAGGGGGGTTTTAGAGTGACAGCATTTGTCTTCCCAAATAAACCTTGGACAGGGTGAATCCATGCTGTTCTGGGGATGGCTGAACACCTGTCTGCCCAGGGTAAGTGTTAAATGAATTCCTTGTTTTGCTTTGGTTGTGTGTGACTTTTGCTTTACCTCTTAAGCTGTCTTAATCTCAAGCCGTGAATTTTCTCATTTTTACCTTTCCAATTCTTTCCCCCCTATCACTGAGAGGGAGTGAGCAAGTGGTTGTGTGAGGCTTAGTTGCTGGCTGGGGTTGAGCCATATCAATATCCACTGAGATAATACCATAATCAGTTCCCATTGTGAGACAGTTGGAATCTGCCTGTCCCAATTAAATAACTGCAAGACCATTCTGAAAGACATATTCTCCCCAGAGCATTGCAGAAATGTAAGATGAGCCAAGTGAATTAGCTGTGGTACTTAGGTGGCCTGCTCTCTGCCTCTAGGTATGATTTTAAGCATTTCTAACATCTGCTCAATCAACTCATTCCTTTTCGTGGCTCATAACATTTACAAATAACATTTTCTTTTTGTAGATGTTTTGTCTCATTTTCTTGAAAAATGTGTATTGGACTTAGCAGTTGTGTATGAGTCATGATTTGTAATTATAAACTTGAATATTAAGGCCTGGATTCTTGCATAGGTGCAAATTCAAAAACTCAAAACAAAAGAAAACAAAATAATGTGGAAACAACATGCAGTTTGAGATCAGGAGTAAACATTATTTAATGATAATGACATGGACGAAGAATACACTGGGGTTTTTTTTGTAATGTTGACAGATGATAATTACATTTGAGCACATTTACTTCTATAAATCAAAGGAGTGCAATATATCCATTAATAACTGCAGAACAAGTGATCAAATTAGTGCTGATGCTGACATTCATATCCTACTTTCTGGTAGGAAATGGAGTTATAGGATCAGGGTCCCTAAACATTTCTGTCTTACATCTAGAAATAGTGCAAACCATTCACTTGACCACACGATGCAATTCCTTCCCTACCATTATTTATGCAGCCATGTGATTGCAGCCATGTCTGCAAAATGCCTTATTTTTATCACTGTAAGTTATTTGAATGCACCTCAGGCATTCAGTCGCTTCCATTATAAAAACACTATATTGCAGCATCGCTGAGTCTGTGATAAGAATTGTAGTCCTCCCCCTCATTTTATTAGGAACAATTCAAATGGACACTATATATATATCTATACATTGCTACTCTGGGATTCATAGTTTTGTTTTGCTATAAAATTTATTCTTTGGTGCTAGAATGAAAAGGCATATACAGAAGTAGTGTATAAGCAGCCATAATTGTTTTGGAAATTAAATACATGAAAGTCAGGAAATGAAATTCCCAGTGCTAAATTTCAGTATTATTCCAATTCACTTGTGATCATGTATGGAAAAGTGATTTCTAGCGGATGTCAATTGTACTTTGCCCTCTGTAAAATTATGGGTAGAACTGATAAGGCAGTTTGACGTTTCCCATTAGAAGAAGTAGTTTTAGATTATCACTAACATCAAACTTGAACTATACCAGCTTGAATATCTGCTTTAGGAGTACTTCTTTTTTCTATTCATGGATGCTCAGTGGATTTAGTTTGTGAAGAAGACGAAGACGAAGATGAAAACAAAGAAGACGAAAACAAAGAAGAAAACAAAGAAGAAGAAGAAGAAGAAGAAGAAGAGTGAAAGGTAACTTCATTGAAACTTGTAGTCACTTTCACAACAGATAAAGAGCTTGCTAGAGAATAGGACAGAGCAAGGACCAATGGCTGGAAGATAAAACCAGCCAAACTCAAATAGGAAATTAGTTTACATTTATTTTAAACTGAGTAATTTTTCTATAGAAAGAAAACTACATCTACTAAAACCACTAACCCAATGACATCCATATTTTTAAAGAAAGCAAGTGTGTTATCTTTTTGGAACAGGCTTTCATTGCACAAGTTCATGACAAATACTAGTGAAAAGGTATTTTGTTTGATGACCTGAGCTATAAAAGAATGTAGTCTGCAAGTCCTGAGAGGCTGAAGAGCATTCAGCAAATTGCATAGCATGAGTGAAAAGGCTCAAGCAGAATAAGGCAGCAACTAAAATCCATGAGATTCTATCTGACTAAGAACATTGATACAAAGACTTAGAGTTCCCTGGATTTAGAAGGAAAATGAAATTATATATGTAGTCCTGTAGCATATCTGTTCTGCAAAATGTGACAGTCCTAGAGCCTTCCAATGTAAACAGTTTGGCAGGTGTACAAGGAATCTCTGATGTTCTCATGCTCTTCCTCTAAATGCATTGTGGTCTCTTTCTCTTATATTTCTGGACTCACCTTGGTTCTGAGGTCATACTCAGCTGTATGTGACTATTATTACTAGCTCCTAAGAACAGTGATAAATTATGATTTCTGAGCTTTAATTATGAAAACCTTTTCTTGTTGTTAACTGCTTTTTTTTTCTTTTTCTTTTTTTTTTTTTTTTTCCTCCACAATGAAATCACTACAGTTCTCTTCTCCCTGCCTGCAAATTTTCAGTTATTACCTGGGGATGTGCCTGGCACTTGAAAGCCAAGTTTTTAATGCTAATACATTTGTTTCTGATAGCAAGCCCCAACATAAATCAATTGTTCTACCTACTAGGTGGACACAATGCTTCAATGTCTCATAGCATGTAGCTTAGATTATTTTTGTACTCCCTTTAATCCATTTAATGAAACCAAGCAGCACAGTAATGGAAATTCTTTTCAGGTGCAATGAAAGTTGTCAAACATCTGTTCACTCTCCTCAACACTCACCATGTTGGACTACATGCAACCCTCATGGCAAGTCTAAACAGCTTAAAAACCTTTTCAGACTGTACCCTGAACAAGTAAAAAATCAGAATTCAGTAAAATTCTGTCTTGTGCAGTAACTGTAGGGTACAGCTAAAAAATCCTCAGATGGCATGTAGACACTAAGCTTGCTAGAAAGCTACAAATTGAACTTGTGCAAGAGTTGGTCCATAGACAGCTCAGAAAAGTGCTACCTCTCCAGGAGTACAATCACGACATTACTGCATTTGTATACATAACAGATTAATGCATCTGTGAATTTATTCTGCTTGGAATTGCTGAGGGATTAGGATGAAAAAGAGAGGGAAAGCATATGAGCATGAATGATTGCAAGGTTGGGGAAAGACATAATAGGTGCAAGAAATAATAGAATGAGAGTAAAAAATTGTGTCCATAGCATTTTTAGGGTGATTTCACTGTGCTCATCAAATCTAGCCCTGAGTGGATTTGATCTTTTTCACTCCTCCCTTACTATTAGAGAATGAATGAGACAATGTTTTTTTCTATTGGGCTGTTTCAGCCTTTTTGTCTCTCGTTCGTAAGGCATTTTTAAATTTCACTGTATTTGCTAACTAGAAAATTTTCTGTTGACTCCATTCTTATTTTCAACTTCTAGTTTATGCTGCTTTATGATGGAGTTAAAATTCTTCTAGATCTCATGCTTTCCCAACAAATAGACAGATAACCAGTTTCACTACCTAATGCAAAAGAAAAAGAAATTGTTTCTTATCATGTGAATGCAAGCTTATTGTATTAAAAAAAAACCACAAAAAACCCCCACTTGTTTTGATTAGCAATAATATTTTCATTAAAAAGCAGAACTAAAATTCACCCATATAAAAATGATATATCTATATAGATATTGTTTTCCAACACACATATCTTTCATTTTTTAATCTTTACATCCTGCACCAATATCAACATTCAATACTAACCACTTGTTTTTCTTTTGTTTCCTCCTTATAGCTAGAATAGTGCCTAGAGCTTAATTTTAATCCAGTGTGTAAAAAAAAAAAAAAAAAAAAAAAAGAGCAATAAAAATCTTTGTCTTGGTAAATAAGTTTTCTTTGAAGATCAGCTAAATGTTCATAAAAGTTATATTTACAGCAATTTTTAGTTGTTTTTCAAGAAGTAATCAAATTTTAGACTTGCAGGGCTATTTATTAATCTTTTAATCTATTAATCTTAAAATTGCATCAAGGCTTCTCTGTGTGATATGGGTATACTCAACACAATGGATGATAAGTAAGAAATCTCAGATATAGTCTACCACATAGTATAAATGTTCATATTAACAAAATTATCAAAGTCTTCCCAGACTACTTACTACTGGTTACTGCTCAGTGTGCTATATGGAGCTGTGATCGCAAGAATCATTGGTAATATTTGGAAAATGTCAAGATGCTGGTGGCACCACTTTCACGATAAAAAGCTATATAGCGTTTGCTTTTTTGCTTTCCTGATTAGAACATTTGCTTTTTTCTTTAAGAACAAATATTGTAAACAAAAATGCTGGAAAGATAATGGAGTCCCATATTTTTTTCTCAACAGACTTGCCTTTGGTTTGTAACTATGGAATAACATTATCACATTGAATGCCACTGCATTTTTACTTAACCTATTAAATGGCATGAAATGGCATGTGTTATTATATGGCTAATAATAACACAATTAATCAATGAATCAAAGTTAAACAACAATATTCTGTTGGATACCTATTACATATTTATTTTCTGGGATTTTTTTTTCTGGCTAGTTCCAACAATATTCTTAACATTCTTGTGTAAACCTTAATATTTCTGCAAACAGATTTGTTGAGATCCAGAAGTACCAACCCAAGCTACACACTGACATCTTGCAATAGATTGAAATCTTCACATTTCTTTGGATGACTCAGTCCTGGCTGGCTACTGATCAAAACTTTCCTCCCAGGAGCAGAGGAGACAGACTTGCCTAGGGTTATGCTGCCTGCCACTAGAATTACAGCTCTGTGGAGGCATGGCTCAGGCTATTTCTGGATGTGGTTAGTGCCAATTTTGTCTTGACAACTCTGCTCCACTCTGACAATGCAAATTACTGATGTCTCCATGTCCAGCCATTTCTTATTCCTTTTTGCACCTCAAACTGATGATTATAACAGATTTGGAGCATTTTCATGCTTATTCCTTTCCAGTTTGCTGGAACAAGACTGTCAACAAGCTGACCCTCTGATCTTTCAGCTGATAATCACTATGTCAGTTTTGTTTGCTTTTGGATAGTGCTATCATATTGAATTAACCTTGTCCTTAGAGAAAGTTGTCATTTTCAGCTCTGCCATATAAGACACATGAAAGCCATTAAATTGTAGGTGATTTTAAAGAAAGAAGCCTAGATAAGTAATATCTTAAAAGTTTTGCAGATACTTTCATTAAAACTCCTGTGGAAGAGCAAAATCATTAAGTAATTTTATACTTAAAGACATTATAAAATGTA
This sequence comes from Sinosuthora webbiana, assembly GCA_013397395.1. Classification (NCBI taxonomy): domain Eukaryota; kingdom Metazoa; phylum Chordata; class Aves; order Passeriformes; family Sylviidae; genus Sinosuthora; species Sinosuthora webbiana. Next base: position 371,501 of record VXBN01008505.1, read on the forward strand.
TTACTCTAGAAGTTCAGGTTAACTAGTGGTTGATTCAGTTACGCTTCATGATGTTTATAGTCTAATTTCGGAGAATAGTACCATATCTATTATACTTAATAGCCACAGTAGGAGCCCAAACTCAACATCTTTATTTTTTTAGCAAGCAAGTTGTAATTTTAATACACAAGTCACAGTTTGAACCATATAGACAACCAAAAGAAAGTTCTCAGCAATTAAAGCACAAAAGTTATCTGTGGACATTCTCTTTTGTTGTCATAATTCTAGATCTTGAAAAACAAGATAAATCTCTAGCAAGGACAAAAAAACACCTACACAAAGCACCTATATGATGGTGTATGTGCATAGTAATATCTGTATTATTACCATTATTATGTTACAGAGTTTACAAGACAGAGAAAAGAAATAAAATTCCAAGCAAATACCATCTCTTGATTCTAGATAAGTAAACTGCATTATTTACACAATGTTTGCCCTGCTTGTGCCTGAGAGTAGACTGAGTCATCGTGTAATATCAAGAGTTGACTGTCCTGTTAACAGTGAGGAGGAAATTCATCACATGATATCCTATGTATTACTACAAGACAAGACATGAAATTAGTGTAAACTTAATACTATTAGTGAAAGTTCTCGACTAAAGAGGAAGGAAATGTTAAGTATGCAAAATTTGTTCTGTTTGACTTAAACAGACCCCACTTTTTGTCTTAACTGTTTCATTACTACTCCTAGCAGATAAGGAGGGATGTTATTATTTATAATTTTTAAAATGTTGAGAATTTATTCTTCTTTTCTTCAATCTCCTAGCAATCAAATTTGGAGATTTGTAATTTTTTTTTTCATTTAACATACAATCTCACACAAATAAAGGAAAATGTCACTAACAGATTTTGAATATATGTCCTTCTAGAGATAAAAAAGACTGTGGATTAATTGACAGATACAGTTTGTCTTAAATATAATCACTTAATTCTTTAAAAAAAATGCCTTAAGCTTTCAGTGGATGATAAAATAATGAGCTAGTACAAATCTTTAAGTACATAAACCTGCTGTTATGGCCTTCCCCTAAACTTAAGTTCTTGTTAATAGATCCGTTGGGGTAGATTAGAATGAATGATTGGTGTTTATAAACATATTTATAGAACAATGTGGTTGCAATGGAAAACGGGTACGTAACCATTTTGGTTGTGATTATTATCTATAGTGATATAGAAATACAAAAATATAAAAATAACACTCAAGAAAATGTATAAGGAAAAGAAAGAAAGGGAAAGAATGGACAAGAGTGGAAAGATGTCACCACCTGTGGATCCAGCAAAGAGACTTGATTGATATCCATTGGTTGAGGTGATGGTCACAGTCTTTGTCAATTGGGGGTGGGGGTAAGTCAGCAAAAACCAAAGTTCAATGGGTTAATACACATTTAGATGTAGGGGGAACACCCAGGTACCTCTCCTGGGCAGAAGGGAATTTTGTGCTGCCTTTGTGACATTATGATTCTGTTGCAACACTGTGGATTTGTAGGCAGTCATCTGGTGAAGGCCTCAGAAATGGGTCTGGGGTGCTTTGGGGAGCTCTGATGGTTTATGGCCCCTTCTAAGACAAAATAACTTCCTCTCATGTCAGCACAGCTGTGGGAGTTTTATCCCATCAGAAGAGATGAATTCCCTCATGCCTATGTGTGAACGAGAATGTCCCCTGTGAGTGTAATCTTCCCCAGGTAAGGGGCAGGGGCAGAGGAGAACATTGGCACAACAAAAAACAGTATCCCACCTTCCAGGATCTTCTTTTTATCAGACTTCTCCTTTATTTGGCTCAAAACACAGAAAAAAAAATCCTTTGATGGGTGCTCATCCCCTCTGTCTTATGCAGATCAGAGGTTTTGCCAGCACACACCCAAAACTCATCTTCTTTCTCCCCCTTGGGATGTGCAAATCTGGCCCCAGAATAGCTGCCTGCTGCATCTGCAAATGGTTGATTGTTTTGAGTCATTAAACTTTAACATTTTACTCTCTCAAAGTTGCTTAGCATAAAAAACAGCTCTTTCTTTAGAAAATTGTATTATTCCTATCCATCTGTTCATTCCATATAAAATGGATAAAATAAATGCTTTTCACAGCTAAACCCCCCAAACCTTTACTGAAAAAGAAAATAAATTTTCCCATTAGAAATTAATTTTGCACTTTAACTGCATCTGGATGCAAACCAATGTCTGCGGTTTCTGTCAAAACATGTAAGTAGAAATTATTTCAATATCAGCTGAAGGAAGAAAACCCCACATTTGAGCACTGCTATAATTCTTGAAAAAAGAACAGGTCATCAGAGATCTAAAAAGCTGATAAAGGGGTGGTCTACAAAACCCAAACCTGCAGAAGGCATGCCTGAGTCTTGATTGAATGTGGTTAGAGGTAGGATGTCTTTGATTTGTTTCCTCAAAGTTAGAGCATAGTCACATGAGGAAAAAAAAAAAAAATCAGAGCAGTGAAGGAGAAGATAGACCCTTAAATAATGAATATCTGGAGTAATTTACCCCATTAGACACTTGAGTATATTAGTAGAACTTTGAAAGACAGCAGTTCTACATCTGTCTTTTCAAGTATGTTTGGTGTGGTTTGTGCTCTGTAGGCAACATCCAACCAGTATCACTAATAGCAGGCTGTGCTTTTATTTTCCATTTGTTCTCTGTTCTATAGCTCATACAGCCATTCAGCAGGACTTTCATCCTCAACAGTTATTGGTATTCTGACTTCAGAAGTCACAAGCCATCTGTAGGAAATTTTATTCTAAAACTAAATACATCTATTTGGGTTTTTTTTTTTATAGTGACTTGAAAAAAAACCCTCAAAACACTATTGACAAAGGAAGCAGTTTTGCTAAAACTTTCACATAAATATTCTAAGTGGATCAATAGTACAAACACTTGATCAAATACCTACCAATCAGAAAGTAAGCACAGAACTACTGATTTCAGTAGAATCTGAAAAAAATTAGCATTTTCTTGACATATATAATCCCTCTTGTGAAGAGATAGCTAAACATTTTCATTCTGGTTGATAGAATCTTGATATACATTGGAGCTTCTTACAATACTTCAGCAAGAGTAGGAGACTTTTATTTCCCTTCCTAATAGAAAGTGAATTCTTCCAGAAGTTTGAAAGGTTATAAGATGCTTGCAAATAGTTTTATTTCCTAGTTATGAGTCACAGGGTGTATTTCAGATATTCTTGACTGTTTCTTCTCTTTTTTAAACTTTTTATTAACGTTGAAATTCTGGTTTTGTTTTTTTTTTTTTTTTTTAAACTGGATTTCTGTCATGAATAAAAAACATGTCATACAGAGATTTCCTCAGTAAAAATAAAGTCTGTAAGCATCACTCTTCTCACCCCTTGCACAAGGTTTCTAAATGAAGAGTTTCCATTTAATCCCAGCATCATGATATATTTAATTTCAGCAGGATTCCATGTATAATGATTGTCAATGTCATGCTGACCTTCGCTGTCTTCTACTTTCCTATGGCTCTGCCATGGGAAAAAGAAATCCTTTATTATTAATAGACTATTTTGAAATCTTCTGCACATCTATCTTGGAATCATTTTAAGTCAATATTCAATGATATATGCTGCCCTGTCTGTCATTTTTAATCACAAACTGCACACTCCCTGTAATAGTTATTGTAGTGGTGAATGAATCATGCACTTTGATAATAATAAGGTCTTTCAATGCATGTAAAATAGATGGGTATTTCCCCTGAATTGTAATGACTGCATTTTAATAACTATCATTCTGATATGTAGTTGTCTTTGTGTTAGTAGATAGTAGTTATTAGTGGGGATACGTAGATTTTTAATTTAAGGGAGATTAGGATAATCAGAAATGGACCAAGGCATTAAAATTTTTGATAAAATTCATCAAGACTTTGCAATCTAAAATGATGCTTTATAGAAAATATAGTTAATTCTAGAAGAGAATGACAACTTGCAAAACACTGAAGGATATGATAGTTTCCTTTGACTTACCTTTTTTCTTGGTGAGAGTTGGGATTGTGGATTGTGACATCATCCCTTCTGGTTTAAACTCTTTAAATTAAACAGAATTCAGAAGTAAAATAATAATAAAAAACCCCAACAAACCAAAATGGAATCCAAAAAATATGCAAAAAGCAATAAAGATATCCAGTAGAAAAAATAAAAAAATCCTCATTTTTCATATATCATATGAAACTGTATCACAAATACTTCAATTTTACTTAAGAGACCCTTAGCATATGCCAATATTAGGAAAGAATGTAAAAGAATATTATTCCTTCAAGTGGAAGGCTCTGTTGATTCACACTGAGCCTGCTCTCAATGTTCTGAAACTGAATTAATGTTAATCACAAAAAGAGAAGTATAAGCAAATTGTAAGCACATATTATGGATTGTATAAGGAAAATGCCATATGCATTTAGAAAACACTAAAGTAATTTCTATTTTGTTACAGATGAACATTTACATCCATGTATCTTAAAAAAAAAATTGTTGTGGTTTTAGTGTTTTTTCTTGTAAAATACATGAAAAAGCAGTGAAAGAATGAAAAGACCTAAGATTTATTAATAGAAAAAAGTTACAAAATATTTCTAAGAAAGAATTGTTTTTCTCTTTATTATTATTATTATTAGTAGTAGTAGTAGTAGTAGTAATATTAGTATTATTAGTATTATTATTATATCCCTGTGAAAGAGCTATATGTTTTATACATGCTCTTTTTTTTGTGGGGTAAAATGTGGAGTAAAATCTTCTGCTTCAGAAGATAAGAAGCAAGAGGGGAGAGGATTCACTTGAATGCTTTGCAAAGCATGGACAAACCAAATTTATTTTAGGATAAGATGGTCCAATGTCCAATATAAATCTTCAAAAACATGGATTACTTGCTATTTATCCTTCAAGATCTTTCCAGCTCATATGATAGTTCTCTTCCACATGCTTATTACGCTTTTAAACAAGCCCAGATATGAGATGATTTTTTATATCTGCAAATAAGGGTTTTCATATCTTACATTAAGTAAAACCAATATTATGCTTTTTGGATGCAATTTTAATTTATTCTGGTAGGCTTGTGATAATGAAGTGTCTTTTGGTCTAGCTTTAAATCTCAATATTTATATGTAATTTAATTATATCTATTGCTTATAAATAAGGTTAGAGGAACGAGATTAAATGCATGCTATATGATATTAAGAATAAGTCACAATCCTTGCTGTCTGCAGGGTTAGTGAGGCAAAGCTAATAAATTAAACTAGGAAGCAGGAAACTAATAAACCTCCAGGAACAAAAAGTATTTCTCTCATAATTGAAAACATGAGATATTTGTGAGCCAATGGCAATCACACTACAGAGTTCAGTGAATAAAGCAAAGTCCCTAGAAGACTGAAAATATCAGGTATTCAGCATCAGGAAAGAAATAAGAGGGGAAAGATTTACAGAGGAGTATATTCATTGCAGAGTGTAGTCAAATATACATTTTGACAATGCCATATGCTGAAATACAAATATGCTTAAATGAAGGGGAAGTATTTATGTAACTGATCTTCTATAACTTTATAATTTTATTTGCACCTTACTTAGCTTTCTTGCAGTTCAGAAGACGTAAAATGGATTTCAGTGTGAGGCACTGCTGGGGACAGAAATCTTTGTTCCAGCTGGGCTGTGCAATAGCTATCTCTCAATAGTCAGCTAGGTTTCTTCTTGCTTTGTTCCATGGCCATGGTCCCAGAGTAGCCCCAGTGTAAATGTACACCACTGTGTACATTTGGAGCAGTCAAGCTCTCTCCCCTCAGCACTCAGGCACAGCCCATATGGTCCATACAGCCCACCACTGCATGGTCCATTTCTGATAGCCAGCAGGGAGCTGCTTTTCCCCAGTTTGACTCCTTTGGAAAGTTCAACAGCACCATCCACCTGCACTGGGCACACAGGCCACACCATGAATACCATCTAATCTAAAAGAAAGCAGGAACTCAGGCTCTTTTCTTCTGAATTTTTACTTTTATTTTGTTTAATTTAGAATTAGAGTACAGATTTTGGAACTTGAAGATAACCGATCTGTAGCGGTTTGCTGTGAAGTCCAGTGTTTAGTGTTAGTTTACCATCCACAAAAGTAAGGTCTTCATAGAACTTAATGACAGGTTTAGAATTACAGTTTGAAATACATAAGGAAAGATATAAAGAAAGTTAAGAGAATTCCTGGCATGGCTGAACTCAGCAGGTCACCTCAGTTAGAAACTACTAGATTTTGATGCCAAATAATTTCCATTGCTGTTACCTGGGCATATTTCCTTGTTAAGAGTGAAGAGAAGATTAGAGACGAAAATTAAAATTGCGGATTATCACAGGTTTTGTTATATGTTTCAGGAGCATATTACCAAGAGAGAAGGATCAGCAGCTAAATAAAAGTTTCTACTGATAACTATGCATGCTATTTTTGTTGTCATAATACTGAAATAAAGCTGGTCAAAGTATTGATTGCCAGGGTGGGTTGTCTTCTTTAAAGTAAGGCACCTACAGCCTATGCAGATGAATACCTTTCCATATTGAATTGTTTACATGGCCACGGATGGTATGAACTACATTCAGAGTCTTAATTTCAATGGATTCCAAATCCTGCCATCATTTGTGTCCAATAACTTGTTTGTTTGATACACGTTGGATTTTTCCTCCAAAACTGTTATAGAGGAAAGTGAGTGCCATGATTGAATGTGAGTTGAGTATGATGGGGAACATGAGTAGAGGTAAAGAAAGTGATTGACGTGGATTATTTTTTTATTTTTTGTCAGAAATAAAAAATGGAAACTACTATGACAGTTGTCTAACCTTCTTATGGTATTTTTAAAAAATTATATATAACCATACCTTACTATGATTAAGTTTACAATGAGAGTAAATAGATTTGTAAATGTATCAAGAAACAGCCCTCACTACTTCATAGGGTGGAGCCTTCAGAGTTAGGATGGCAACTAAAGTTTTCTTGTGTACAATGTTTTATATTCTGTTTTTCCACACCAGTGAATCCTCTTGCTAGGACAAGGTGAAATCATAGGAAGGCAACCTCAGTGTTGCCCTTGAGACTGAAGACTTAATGTGGCTATTTCATTCAGTTTCCTATAAAATTAATCTAGTTTTTCACGTATATGTATTTTCATCTGTCCTTACTGGCAGCATAAAAGAAGCTCTTATTCCACTGCATCCACTGGAAATGTTTCATACTGTACTTCAGTATTTATTTTCACTGATTTTTCTAGAGACAAAAGGAGATCAAATATCAAAACTCCCTGTAGTATAGAAAGAAATTGTGCAGATACATTTAAACTAGTATTTTTCACTTAGTGGTTTATAATATACGTGAAGTTTAGGAACCCACACCCACCAGAAAATCACAAAAAAAAAAATCTTTCCTTTCCTTTCCTTTCCTTTCCTTTCCTTTCCTTTCCTTTCCTTTCCTTTCCTTTCCTTTCCTTTCCTTTCCTTTCCTTTCCTTTCCTTTCCTTTCCTTTCCTTTCCTTTCCTTTCCTTTCCTTTCCTTTCCTTTCCTTTCCTTTCCTTTCCTTTCCTTTCCTTTCCTTTCCTTTCCTTTCCTTTCCTTTCCTTTCCTTTCCTTTCCTTTCCTTTCCTTTCCTTTCCTTTCCTTTCCTTTCCTTTCCTTTCCTTTCCTTTCCTTTCCTTTCCTTTCCTTTCCTTTCCTTTCCTTTCCTTTCCTTTCCTTTCCTTTCCTTCCCTTGCCCTTGCCCTTGCCCTTGCCCTTGCCCTTGCCCTTGCCCTTGCCCTTGCCCTTCCTTCTACTCTCTCTCTCTCTTTCTTTTTCCCTCTTTCTTTCCCTCTTTCCCTCTTTCTCATTTTGGCAGCTTGGTGGGGATGAACTTGCAGGTTCTTGTGGGACTTCCAATGCTGTGCTATCAAACAGCCCTAGAATAAAGGAAATATTGGCTGAAAAGCCACCAATTAAAATAAATCAGTTATTCTGTATTGGAAAGTAAAATTAAGGTTCTTGGATTGAAACTGAAAACTTAAGTAGTTTATTTAAAGACCCAGTCTTTGAAAGAGAGTAGAATATAATTTCTTTAAAATAGCTATTTCTTTTCCAGGTTAGATGTCAATATATTTTTTATTCATTCCATTAAGATGGCAAAATCTTCAGTAATGGTTAATCCCAAAACAGGTAACAATTCTTTAGAACAAAAATGTAAACATTTTGTGAAGCTTTGTCTTTAGACTCAAAGCAGGCCCTACTTTCATGTAATTTTCCTAAGGTTTTTTACAGATTGTAAGTTCATCCCGATTTCTGAAGTGTTCATTCACAATAATCTACTTAAAATATTTTTTCTCCTTTTTTTTTTTTTTTTTTTTTTTTTTTTTTTTTTTTTTTTTTTTTTTTTTTTTTTTTTTTTTTTTTTTTTTTTTTATTTTTTTTTTTTAGGATCTTCTTTATGTAATTTTAGCCACTCTTGTAAGGAAGTCTTCAAAATGTCTCTGCCTATGAATTGCTTTATGTGTTTAATTGAAAAGCAATAGGATTCTATTAGGATTCTAAATAGCAATAATCCTGTATTAAAGCAGTTCACTGTGGGTAAAACCTTCAGGAGTTCTCCTTAAAAAAAAAAAATCTCAAAAAAACAACAGAATAAACACAAAAAATCAGTATTTTACTTTACAAACTGTGTACCTGTGAGAATGATAATAAGAACCATAATGCTTAAAAGTTCATAAGAAACTGCATTTGGAGAAAGACATGTTGGGAGAGACCTTGTCTCTTATCAGTTTTGTTTGAGCCAGCAATACTAAAACATCAATATTTCAGCATCAACTGAAATTTTCCTTTATATTTACTGAACTTAATGTTTCCTACTATGATTATTTTATACAAACTCTTTTAAGCACAATATTGGAAAAGGAGAAGAACCAATCACAGCAAAAAAAGCAGTTTTGCTGATGCTTGTAGTAATTTTATACAGCAAGGAAAAGGCTTTTCTTAATCCATTTTCTCTCTGTTAAATCTAATTATTTTTTCAAGAGATACCAAAATAATCCACATGTAAAAAATGGAGAATTGATTTCCTTGCTATATGGTATAATTTTTTTCCAGCCTTGCAACAAGTGATTGTTTTGGTCCATATTCACTTTATAAAATTTCCTTAAAATATGATAAACTAATTTGATACTGCTGATTAGAAAGAGGAAAATTAGGGAGGGAAAAATGACACAGCATTTTTACCTCATTATATGACAGTTTTCAGTGACTTATATTATTCTTTTTATTTTCACAGGTAACGGTTTAATCAAATTTCCTGAATTCCTCAAGATTTCTTTTTAAAGAGAAAAAACCCCATGCAGATATGAAATAAACACCTGCTTGTATATTACAGATTTTTTTTTTTTTTAAACGGTAAAATTTTATCAGCCATGTGATAGCATGTGAAAATCTAGCAGGTGTCATATGCTTAATTACCCTAGCATATGGTAAAGAAGCAGCTGCAAGAAATTTTCAGGAAAGAGTATTGGCAGAATGGGAAATAAAGCCTGCAGACCAACAACAGTGGAAGGAGGTAAATTACTTGCAGTAATAATATATGCTCATTGCAGTGCTGGGCACTTGTTCTGTTGCCCTCCAGAAAATTTTTATTTCTTTAGACCCTATGTAACTTTAGCAACTTTAATGTAGATTAATATGTACAGATGCACAAATAACTAATATTCATAGTCTAGTAAAGCATACATAATTTATTATCAATAATTTCATACATGTGCATACATGTATGTATTTATAAATATCTGTATAAATACGTATAGACCTATGAATGAGAAATAGTATTTCTTAAGTGTCCTTCAGGATGAAAGTAGGAAAATAAAAACACTTGAATGAAACACAAGAAGGGATAAAACACAAGAAAAACATAATCAAGGGAATAAATAGGACATTACTGATGTGACATGGTTTGAAAATATCTGAGACATTTTATCTTCTACTACTGAGGACAACTTAGAAACTCATCTTAAATGAACATTAATACTATTTCATCATTTTTCCTGTCTTCCTGTCATTCCTATGATGATTAGTACATTTTTAATTAGCAAGCAACTTTCGTCTTTTATTCATGGGAAGAAAGGGAAGATGAGAGGAAGAAAATGGACAACAACTTTGAAATTCTGCAAGACAAGTTACTAGATATTTATTTTCTCCGTTATAAATAAAAGTTTCCTATATAAAAAAGATGTTTACACTTTTTTTTTTATTCAGCATTAAACATTTTGATAGAGTTTAGAATTGAAACTATGATGGTGTATTTGGTTAATGTCACGTGATTTCTGATGCCTTTAGTGTCTATTTCTACTGTTTTGGAAGCCTGCTATCAGCATTCTGGATTACAGTGCTTTCACCACATACATAAACACAGTCTATGTTTCCACAAACATGTAGATGGCTTTGCAGTCCCCTTTAGAGAAGGAGGTTTTCTGGAGCATATATGATGATCAGAAAGTTAAGCTGAACAGAAAGTATTTGTTGACAATTAAGTGAATGTTTTCTCTCTCCTTTTAGAGACCTCATGAACAGTTAATGCAAAGACTTTTTGACAGTGGCATAATATTTCTTGGAGAAGGAAGACCACATCCTGCCTCAAAACTTATTTTAATGCACTCATCAAAATTTTACTTTATTTTTTGAAAGTACCAATGATGTGTATTTGGTCACTATTCACAGCAGAACACCACCAAAGCCATGTACCAGTAACAAAACACTGCTTATAAGCCATGCTCATTACTTTGTGGAAGGAGATTCAGCTCTGCCAACTTTCATGGGTAAACTATTGACATTGCAAAATAATGTGGATAATGCAGGGGCAGAAGAAATATTTATTTTGTGCTTGCTGCATTAGACTGATCATACCTCTCAGAGTTCTGTGTACTTTCATTCCTTATTTGGGGATTTTAACATATGAGTGTCCTTTATGATTTTTAGTACAAATATTTATAAATATATTAATCCTAGACACACTTATTGTATGGTTAGTATTTTTTTTAAATTATTCAGAGTAAAGCTGAAACAGCCTTTTCCCCTCTTCTCGCCATCATATATGATCATCTGTTTTTGTTAAGAAGCTCTCTATGAACAACTGTATTTGGGCATAAAAAATAAAAGAAACAACATAGGCAAAAGCTTTTCATGAGATTGTTCTGGGTGATCTTAGCCCAACTGTGCTAATAAGTCAAAAGTAAGGCATCATCCTTGTCTTTCCAGAAACAGCTCAAGAATCAATGAGTAACTAGTTATTGGTTCTAGGTTCTGAAAGAGGTGTTACTATTTCAATGAGAGATAAAAAATAAAACGTACATTGTTTGATTTTTTTCTTTCTCAAGTGCTAACTCTCTTTCCTTCTCTCTGTCTGCTCCAAGTCCATTTCTGGTCATCTGTAACCCAAAGGTTTTGCACATCTGTAACCACTGGCTACATCCATCATGGTTCCCACCAGTTTATAGAAAAGGATTGTAAACAATGAGCTTTCACCAGCTATATAAGGGTTTGCATGCAGTGTTTGAGAATAAGCTCTTGCTCATTCTATTGGGAGAAAGACAACGTGGGTCCATGGGATGTTTTTTCAGGAAGAATTTGCTGGACATTGGAAGCTCCCTCAGCTCAGTAGATTTTGGCCTCTCTCAGGTGTGAACAAAACCACTAAACAGTTTCTAATAATGACCGTGAGCACTTGCTAAATAGTAAAACAGCACAATACACAAATGCAAATGGAAAATCCCCCCACATTTACTAGAGCTGAAAACTTCTGCGTTTTTCCTCAACAAAAATTCAATAGATAGGCTACTGAAATAAACTATGAGGTAGAGTAGCATCTTGGCTCAGTTCTTTACCCCAGGCATATATGCTTTACTGCAGGACATAATGAAAACTTCAGACAAGACTGAGCTCCATATTTCTCTCAGTGTCCAAAAAGTTTCATATTTGTATAGGCAAATATGCACTTAAAGACCTTAGTATGAATTCCTGTAAACCATATTTTCAGTAAACAACACCTGATTTCATTTCAGCTTAATAAGCACAAGGTTCAGTTTTAGCCCCAAAGCAGTCTGAAATGCAAAATATTCTGCTATTTTGTTTGTTTTATTCTTTTTCCTGAAAAAGAATAAATCTTTGACCTATTTCCATCATGTGCTCAACCTGCTTGCAAAGAAAATACTACTGATGGCAAGATACACAAGTAGGGCAACAATCTGGATTTTGAAAAGCATGGCTTTATTATCCATGTCAATGCTGACAGGAATGTTACTCATTTTTCTTAAAATAAGCTTAAAAAGAATATGGTAAATATTTCCTTTAGACAGTTCTGGACTGATGATAGAAGAGAACCAGAATATGGAAGAGTTGACCATCAAAAATAGCCAATATGCCTTTTTAAAATCAGACAAGTACAAATAGCAACAAGAAATGAATTAGGTCATTCCTTTATCCATTATCATAACTCATGGTAGGGTATGGATAGAATCTCTCTTTAATATCAGTCCTGAATGGATTAGTTTATCAAGATCTCAGTATGATGTGCTAAATTTTACTTGTGTAGGCAAGTGGATAACCTGCAGAACATTATTACTTTCACTTGTTATTGAGTTGGGCTGACTTTGAATGCCATATTCAATTTATTCCTCCCTAAGCAGCCTGTCTGCAATGTCAACACTTTTCCAGTCAACTTGCCTGAAATTATGGAAGGCACAATGATTTGTTAAATATTTCCTATGAGCAGTTATTACTGTGCCATCAACGTGCGTATACTCTGCATTACTCATGCAGCATGTTTATAAATTACATTGTCATCATGAACCTCTTCCATGCACTTTGTTTGTCCTTGCTGTCTTAAAATATGCATTGGTTATCAGTCAAAACTGTAGCAAATACTCTACAAGGTCAGTCAGTGCAAAACAGATGTTCATATAATTTATGGAGATAAACATTTGCTTGTGCTTTATTAGTTTAAATATTAGATAATAAATTAAGGGAAATATTGTCTTTCACGGGTTCATCAACCTAACTATATGTTCTGCAATTTAATTTACTGTTCAGGATTTTAAATATTTTTGGTTTTGGCAAGCTGTTTCTTTAACACACACATATAAGTGCATCTGCAACACTATTTTATAACTTCCTCTATATCTGCAATAAAAGGCAAAAGTTGCACTAACTAGGATTATTCATCAGGATATTAACACAAACAATTTGCTGATGGTCTTTCATGTGTAATATTAGAAATGCAAATTTTTGTCTCCATTTCCTACCCTAAGTTTTATGAAAAGTTTAGTAAGCAGTAAAAACTTGATAAAATTTAGAGTAGGTTCCAACCTTTAGGTTGTAAGACTCAATTACCCCTTCCTTGTAAAGAAACCCTTCTCAAGGGGCTATATTGTTTGGAAAATTAATGATTTCCATTATTCTTTGTTACAGGATTTTTCTCCAAAAACTAGAATACACAAGATCCCAACAAATTAAGAAAAATCATTTGTGCTATTAAATCGGGATTGTTGGTAGGTTTCTTCCAACTAGTCAGAGATATGAAGTTTCTACCTTCCTCGGTATAAAATTATTGTGTGACATTTTTTCAAAATTAATAACATGCTGCTGTTTCTTTTGGGGCGTTTTTTGAAAGAAGCCTTGATTTGAATTCCAGTGCCAGACACATTAGTCAAGTGGAAGAACAGGCTTGTGCTGATGTTCTTTCAGTCACTTGTATTTAATGAAAAGACATTTAATGTGAATCTCCTGCACAACCATTGGAAACTTCCAGTATAAAACACCCAGAACAGCACTGCAACAACTGCAGTTTCTGACGTTTCTTCCCTGCTATAAGGTAGCAAATGCCAGGTGCTGTTGGATTTTTTGCTTCCTCTTATCACAGTGAGGTTGCTGTGGATGCAACCAGACTGAGACAAGTGCACACTCACATATGTGCCTGCACCCACAGTCGCACTCACACAGTCCTCAACTCCCCCTTGTTGATGACTTATAAGCACTGGACCAGAGATGTCAAGTCAGAAATCACAGCGGCAAATTCTATGCTCACCATGCAAAACCTGCTGTCTTTTCAACAGATGAGAGTCTTGCTTCTTAGTTTGTATGTAGCAGTTAAACACTTTCTATTTGCCTCTAAGTGAAATTGAGATTTGACTGAGTGAAATGCATTGGCCAGATTTATCTAGGGTATAAGGAGTTGCTCCAAGTCAAATTCACACTGTAACAGACCTGAGGTGAACATGGAGGTCTTTTGACAAACTCCAAAGAAATGCTCTCATTAGATCTTGTAATTCCCAGTATAACAGAAGTATTCTTTCAGGAGTTTTAAAGTTTTTTAAAGTTTTATTCACTTTTAAAGTTTTGATATGGACTTATGCTGTTTAAATGAATTTTAAGTATTTGGGTGAAGGAATTAAAACACAAAAAAATGTATAAAAGCAAGTCTTTCAAATTTGTTCTGTCTCTAAAGACAGCAGCTCCTGATTTCCTGTGGAAATTTCAAATGCAGTTTCTCTATCCTTACCCTATTCTTGCCCTATCAAGGAAAATGGTGATGTTCAACATATAATCAGCCAAATGGCTTACTGATTATTTTTCAAAGTATGGGACTGTGGTTCGTGAAGATAAACACCTTACTCAAAGACAAGTATTAATCTGTCAAGTGGAGTCAACACATATTCTTCCTTTCTATGTCGCTTTGTATTTAATGACAAATTATACATGCAAAGGGACTTTTTTGCCATTGCAAGTCAATGACACAGAACAAAGGGGTTTTCTATGATATTAGTGGACAGTTTTCTTGCACTCTTTTTAGAGGTATAGCAACAATAATCCCAATCTCTCTCTCTCCTTTTATATATGGAGAACCAAATCCAATTTGTAACATACAATACAAAGGAAAACATGTTTTTAACTTGCTTGTACCCGTTAGGTCAGCTCTTCAAAGTCACCAGCTATACAGAACAAAGCCTGGTACAGCTGACAGGCCCTCCTCGTAAAGTAGCCTCAGGTGAGCATCTAGACATGAAGCATCTACTTCAGTTTCTGCTTGTTCAGTAGGGAGACACACTTCAACTGTCACTCACTTTCAGGCTTTTCTGCACACAGTACATATCTATCTTCAATAACAGGAAGACTTCATTTTCACCTCTTTCCTTCTAAAACGTCTGTGTGAATTGGCTCCAGAAGCATAAAATATATGTTTTACATGATGGATTATGATTGGACATATTAAAAATACTGTCAAGAAGCTAGAAAAATGATGTTCATAGACCTGCCAAGTCTCATTCATTTTCAATGAGCCTCTATTTTACTGATGATTTAGGATCCTTTGGAACAATCTGGGGTATACAAATTGTTTCATAATAACTTTTGAGGCTCCCTTGAGAACTAGCATCTTTCCAATCTTATTTGGACTATTTTAAAATAACATTTTAATGTAGCTCATAATTTGTTTCTGCTCTCCAATTATATGTGACTACTTTCCCAGTGTGCTCTTTTTTCATTGTGCTATGCATAGGTGAGAGGACAGATGAACAGTATCTGCCCTGACACAGAGGGAAGGCAGACAACTACCTGAAAAAGTGAAGATAATTTGTGTTCTGTAGAAATTTACCAAAATCCAGAGATTTTCCTAAGCAATGGCAGGCAGGAAACTCTCTTCCTATCCTACCTGAGCATTTGAAATCTTGAAAAGAAATCAAAATGAAAAACAGTAATTATAAAAGGGTCAGAAAACCCACCTACCAGAAAAAAATCATTACATAATGCAAATAATAATGCCATTATTTAAAACAAAATAATATTTATCAAAATTTCCCAGATTCAGAGTTCTCTGGAGTTGATTTTCTCTTTCTTTTTGAATACTAGGCAAATCAAAAATCCCACAAACAGATGTTGGTGGAACAAGACACGAGAGTATATCACTTTTTAAAAGCTTTACTCTCTTGGTTCTTGGGAAGACTTTACCAGAACATCCTTTAATCTGTCACCTCAGTAGTACCTCAATATAATTTGAAGGAGGTGATCTTAAACTTTATTTGCATACAAGCTCTAGTCTAGACCTTCAATTTCCTACTGGTGAAAAGCCAACATTTTTGAAACACGAAGCCCTGTCATCCATTAGCTTTTCCACTTCCACAGCACTTGCAGGTAAAAGATGAAGATTGTGTTTGAAGCACTGATGTGGTATAAAATGTCAACACCATGAAAAGAATAATGGTGTCCATAAATCATTGCCTGAGTAGTAAACTTTTGAGAAGAAAATCACAATTTCCATTGTTTTTTTATTCTTTTAATAATCTCATAAATTATAAATTATCTTTACAGAAGACTTTAAGGAAAAGTTTGACTATTTTCAGCTTTTCTTTTTATGTGCACACAATAAAAAAAAAAAAGAGAAAGGCAAAACAAAGATTTACTCCCATATTTAAAATAAAGCTAATGTATTTATTCAAGGGATAGGACTCTTTTTGATGAGTGTAAAAGGAGACAGATACAACAAGATAGAGCTTGTTTGGTTTTGTTGCCAAAAATTATAAGTGGTTCATCTACAAAAGTTACACCTTCAGCAGCATTGCATTTTTCATTTCTGTGCCAACTAAAATGCAAACCTTGAACTAAAAAATCTGTATTGTTTAATAACACTGATATTTCAAGAACTACTGAAAGTAATTATTAAAAATAAAATACTATGTGTGATATGTAATCTTAAAAATTATAAAATAGAACTAAACAACTTATATCAAGCCATATAAAGCTTGCAAGTGTTGATCAAATAAAGAAGACAGAGTACAATTTACAGTACATGACTGGTCCCATGAACTGATCTTAAACAATAGCACAGACTTTCATATGAAATAAATTATTGGTAATTGGAATGCAACAAATAATTACTGCTACTTTTTTTTCCTTTTCTCTAACAAAATGTGATAAAATATGAATACCAAAACCTGAAACACTTTTTAATGTATCCTGGAACTGTGTCTTTATATGAGAAAAGCTCATTTGGGATCAGGATCATAATAGTAGCTATTATCAACTCTCTCTTGCTATTTTTGTTTTGATAAAAAATGGCATAACACAAGTTAGTATAATCCTCAAGATATTACAAGGGTTTTTTTTTTTGTTTTTTTTTGTTTTTTTTTTTTTAAGAAGATATTTAAATAGTGTTTGTGCTTAGTTGTAGCTAAGAATATAAAATTTAGCACTCTAAAGTGTCATGTTTCTGGATCAATCTACTCATCAAGTCAAATTCTTATTATTTCATGTTTTACTAAGATCTCTAGATCTAGTACTGCAACCCACCATTTTGAAAAGCAACAAAGCTCAATATGCTAATTATTGGTAACCAGTAAACTTTGAAAAATGAGAGCTATTAATAAAAGCTATCCTTTACATCAATTAAGAAAAGCTAAAGATTGAAAAAGGCTTATGTAACATTTTTTTTTTTTTTCTGTTGAGCCTACGTGTGGTCAAGGACTAAGACTTAAAGGAAGATATGGTATTTCTCTCTTTTCAGTGAAAGAGAACTAAATATGCTAATTCTTTTCCACTGAACAGCAGTGATTAGACTATGTGGACTGCTGAAATATCACTATAACTTGCTATTCACCTGAAAGATGATGAGCACATAGTTTCTAAAGCGTTGTTTCAATTTTTAATTATAACCTATTGCTCCTTTTGGGCAAACAGCATAAATCACAGTGAGTAAACACTCTAGAATATTCTGTAATTTTGAGTTGTTCATAAACACCAGTTGTTGTTGGGAAAGTTTCTATCTTTATTCTTTCTCAAGTCAGATGAAATAATTGTTAGAAAATGTAGTCATAACTCCACACTCTTCTATTTCTTCTTGTAGCAAGCAAAGCAACTTATATAATCAACAGACAGGAATATTGAAGGGATGTGATTTTACATTGCAGTGTGGCAATAGGGCCATAGTTGCTAACTGGTGCTGTTGCTCTATGTGACTATCTGGTGATATGGACTTTAAAAACTTGAATCTGTGGTTAAATATAATATGAAAATGTGGGTCAAACCAACCAGTCACCACTGTCATTCTTTAGGTCTTTCTTTTGGTTAAAGATTTTAAGCATATTGAGAGAACACTTTTTTTTTTTTTTTTTTTTTTTTTTTTTTTTTTTTTTTTAAATTAATAAAAACACCATCAACATTAGTTGTAGTTCTCAAATTGAACATACACCAGGAATTCAGGGTTTACAATGATATCCAAGAATAAGATTTGCTGTTAAATAACCTTTCACCACTAAAATGAAATACATTAATTTTCCTCCATATAAAACAGGGAGTGCCATTCTCAGAAGAATAATTTCACACTGTCCTTCTCTTCCTGAAATAAGGCTATTTCTATCACTTTGTCATAGTTTTCTCTCATGTGTTTCTAGTTTATATCTCTTTGTTCCTCTCAGATTTCATTTATCTCTAAAAAAAGATGGCCTAATGATTTGGGAGCCAAAAAAGACAGTTAAAATTATTTTTTTTCAAAAGACAGCATAACAGGATGAAAAGATAAAGGTAGTTGATGTGAAGCATGAGAGGATTTAGTGATAATTTTGGAGACTTCTGTTAACATTCATAAGGCAAATTCAAATGATACATAAAAAGTGAAATTTTTACTCTTTAAGCATAGAGAATTCCATACACCAGAAAAATTTCTAGGTAAATTGGTTGGCAGGTCAGGTGCAGAAGTAAATCTGCATTAATTAATTCAGGCTGATCTACAGTTGTGCAGTTCTAGGACAGAAGTTAAACTTGTTTATTGTTAGTCTATGAATTAATTAAATCTTCACAGTTTGCAGATACTCCTTGGATCATCATTGAAAGATGGTGAACCAACCATTTAAAAATAAATGGAAGTTAACTCTCAAATAAATCAACTGCTAGTCATAATCCCTTCTGAATTTCTTATCACAAAGAAAAAAAAAAATCTGTATTTCTTAAATAATTTAGTGAATAATTTGCTATCTGGGATTGCAAACTGCATAATGTTCTGATGACTGCTACAAATAACAAATGGCAATTCACTCCTGGAGAGATTCCAATTGGAAGAAGAATTTTTTGCAGTGAGAATGACCAGCCATTGGACCATTTGAGTTTTCCTGTGGGCTTCTCCCACTCAGTAAGTTACAAGCATTGCCAAGGAGGTTGGTATCCTTTCTATTTCAGTCCATACTAGTCCACTTCCTTGAAAGTAGACTCTATTCTAAATTTGTTTTGCTCCTACAGACAGGTTTATATAACTCTTCGAACAGAACCATAAATTAACTCTTAGAACAGAACCATAAATTAACACTACTACATGTGAATTTTGCATAAAGTAGCTGAAAAATTTGTTCAGGAGAGCAGGCAGTAATTTCGCTACCTAAAGCAGTGAATGAAATAGTCACACCAAAACTATGAGGAAGGAAAAGTGCTTGTAAAAGTAAGACATTATGCCTTTTTGTAGGTCTATATTCTATGGTATCATTCTCTGTATAAGCTGAGCCATGTGAGTGCATTTTATCAGGGGACTAACACAAAAGATGTTCTACTTCAATATTAGTATGCTGCATGCAATCTGTAGCACATTCATGTTATGTACAATACAGGAAATTTTTCATAAGGGTGTATTTTAATGGATGTTGGCATCAAAATATCGCTGCCAAATCATTAGGACTCTGGTATCTTTTAAGCTCATCACCAGCATAGCAGATTGGACTGGTTTTCTCTGTGAACATTAAGATTCGAAGCAATCTCCTCAGCCTTGTTTAGCACCCCTTTTATGACATGTTTATTTCTCCAAATCTATTTGCCTTAACCTCTTATGACAGCTTGGATTGCAGCCCTATTCTTTCAGAATACCCTCCACTGCTCCTGTGGGCACTGATTGGCAGGTTATAATATGTAAGAAACCTGGCACCAGCATCCTGCTCAGGACTCAATCTGACACCACTGGCCCTGGCCTGGTAGCTGAAAATTGTTCAGAAGTTCAGTTTCTGGGCTGGAGAGAAATAATACAGATAGAGACAGTCAGTTCCATCTCTGTGAAATATTGATTCTGATCTGTTTATTAATATCTTAAGGAGTGTTGTTATGAATTTTTACCAAGGACCTTGGACTCAAAATTCTAACATATAGTGACATCTAATTTGTTATAGTTGCAGCAAAGTGCAGTCTTTTAGACAATAGAAGGTGTTGACAAAACATTAATGATGGTGAGAAAATAATCTTTTTTTTAATAAGTCTTTAAGATTTCTGACATCAAATAATATTTCCATCTAGTGGTGTCATCAAGGCACAATGCCTCTAATTACCCTTTATAAAGGAGAAAATTGCTTGCATCGTTACACTGAGGATATTAAATCTTACTTGTTTGTCAAATATGTGTAAGACCTTCAGCATTCGGCAGCTAATAGTAAGGATTAGTATGCTAGAATGGATGCTGGAGTGGCTGAGAAAACAACAACAAAAAAAACCCTCTTGTAATTAGACATATAAGTGAAAAAGCTTGCTTGGCAGAAACCCAGTACCCATATATTAATGTAAATAGCCATTACAGCAACTTTTTTTATTGCTATTCTCATGAGATCTAACAACACAAAAAAACAAAGATGTGCCAACTGTTGTCTACTGTGATAATCTGTTACAGAATAAACAGTAATGTATAAAATGTCATTGTTCTCACAAAATCTTTCTTCTACATAAAAATAAAACTGATTTTAATTTAACTTTTCGATCATAGAAGTCTTGTGTGTTGCTATCAACTTTTCCAGTCTATAATTGATAGTATGATTCCCTGAATTTAGTAAAGTGTGACAGACGGAGGAGCAACAGAAACTTTACTAGGAGTATGTCTTGCTGAATGAGAAAAGGAGTAAAATTTAGGTTTTACCTTTTCTGAGACACAAAGGTATTTTAAATAACCTAAATCAACACCTTTCCAAATATTTCCCAAAATGATTATAAAAGTAAAATCCTAATATTCCTTAGAAAAAGAGAAAAAAATATTAAAAAGTGTCCAAAACCATATGTAGTTAGCTAATTATGTCCCTAGTCTGAAGTAATGGTGATTTCTGCCCTCAACTTTTGAAACCTTATTGAACGAGAAAAAGAAAGAACAAACGTGACTGTGCATCTATATGATCTCTGCCTTCACACCTCCTCCCTTCTTTTGCCACTCTAAGAAACCAGTTTCAGGGAAACATTTGGAATTTTAAGATATAATGGTGCTCAGATCAGAACATTAAAAGAAAATGCTTGTTTTGTGTTTCTCTTTCTTAAATATTTACAAATAGTTCATGACTTAGAACTATTAGTCCTACAGCATACTGTATTGCACCCAATATACTTAGTAAGTAAGTTTGCCTTTGATACTAAATTGGGAGGAGCAGTTCACTCTCTCAAAGGCAGAGAGGCCCTGCAGAGAGACCTTGGTAAACTAGAGGCCTGGTGATCACCCTATGTATGAAGTGGTATAGGGCAGCCCAGGATGAACAGACAGACTGGGGAATGAGAGGCTGGAGTTTAGCACCAGGACCAGGGGTCCTGGTTGATGGCAGGTTGAACCTGAGTCAGCAGTGCCCTGGCAGCCAGGAGGGCCAAGCCTGTCCTGGGGAGCATCAGGCACAGCATCAGGAGCTGGGCAAGGGAGGGGATTGTCCCACTCTGCTCTGCACTGGAACAGCTCCACCTAGAATGCTGGAGGCAGTTTTGGGCACTGCAAAATGACCAAGATATAAAGCTATTGGAAGGTCCAAACAAGGGCAATGAAGATGATGAGGGCTCTGGGAACTGTATGAGTGGCTGAGGTCACTTGGTCTGCTCAGACTGGAGAAGACTGAGGGGAGACCTCATGGCATTCTACAGCTTCTTAATGACTGGAAGAGGAGGGGGAGACACTGATCTCTTCTATGTGGTGACCAGTTACAGGATCCGAGGGAATTGCTTGAAGTTGGGTCAGGGGAGGTTTAGGCAGGATATCAGGAAAAGGTTCTTCACCCAGAGGGTGGTTGGGCTCTGGCACAGGCTCCCCAGGGAAGTGATCCCAGCACCAAGCCTGACAGAGTTCAAGAAGTGTTTGAACAATGCTCTCAGGCACATGTTGTGATTCTTGGGCTGTCCTGTGCATGCTCAGGAACTGGATTTTGACAATCCCTGCGTCCCTTCCAAGTCAGGATATTCACTGACACTGTGATTCTATGATACATTCTTTGGTTGTACTTATTGCACTTTGGTAATGAAATACATTGAGATATAATTTATCATTTATTTCTTATAAAGTTTTTTATTAAATCAACAAGTGAGATCTATTTGAGTTTTTTTTTTACAGTTTCACTTGGCAAACAACTTGTGTTGTCCTTAATAGAAGGCACATTAAAAAAAAAACAAACAAAGAACAACCTAAAATAGTTTAGAATTTGGTAAATTTCTGAACCTTATTAATCACAATTATCCACTGCATCTTGTCTTGGCACCTGTTTTGTACAGAAATTCGATACTGGTTTGATATTATTATAGAATATCAATCCTGAAGGTTAGTAAGTGCTGTGATAGATTTAATCAATAGGTTTTTTGAGGGAGGTTTTATTTATGAATGTAGCTCATCTATAAATGCTCCACTATATAAAGAAATTGTCTAAAAGGTGTTCTTTCATTTTCGGAGTTGAGGAGCTGTCTAAACAGAGTATTGCAGTCCACAACATGTTCTAAAGCCTACAAAATAAGACTAGGAACTCAGTCTTCCAGGATTAATTTTTGCTTCTTATGCTTTTGAGTAGTTAGATGATTGTAAATGTACAGCTTGGTGAGTTGGATTGCAAAGCCAGGTTTCCTGCTCACTGCACACGTGCAAACCAGGTGAGAAATGAACTGACATCAGGCAGCAATCAGTATTTTGGGAAAAGCATAGAAGCTCCACTCTTTTGCTTCCCTTTTGTTTCAGGTATTTTAACCAGCATTTCCCCTATGGTGCTGAATCATTGAGAGAAAGAACAGGTTTTCTTTGTTTTTGCCTGTTTATCTTGATACCAAAAAGGAACCAGATTACTAAAATTCTGCAAAATGGGTATCCATTACAAAACGGAGTTCTAAGTTTATCATCAGAGACAGCTTAGAAAACAAGAAATAGGACAGGGCTGGGCATCTGATGAGAACAAAGGGGCAGATGGAGCCAGGATCATCATTAGAAAAATTGGAAAAGATATTTTATTTTGTATTTAATTTTTTTTTAAATACCTAAACCCAGAAGTGCATAGAAGTGAGCATCTGGGAAGAGACAGATGGGGCAGGGCCAAAGGTACAGGTGCCGAAACCATAGGAAATAATAGAGTAACTTCTAGAGAGACTGCTTGAAAAAGAAATTCTGAGGAAAAAAAAAAAGTGCGGTAAAATATAAAGCAGCAAGTCATGTAGAAATGTAGACAGTAGAAATGGGAAGTATAAGTTTTGTGTGGCTGAAATGTGAGTTGTGTGGCTCCCACCACATAGAATGAATTAAAGTTCAGCTCACAAACCGTTCTCTGTGTGAGGCGTTCAAGTATTACATCTCTGCTCACTGCTTAAATCAAAGTGAGCTCTTGAATTAGCAGAGATGGTCAGGAGAGTATGCTAAACAGTAGGATAAAATTCTTTGGTACAAACAGCATTTAAGAAAACTTTCCAAAATCAAGTTAGGCCAACAGCACAGCACAGAGAATCCTATAAATTTTAGAGTAGAGCTTAGAAAAGTCTTCTAAATGTAAGAGATTTTCATTCAGGTAAAGAAATAAAAAAATACAAAACTTGATAACTCGTACCCTTTAATAATGTATTAATCAAAGAGCTGTTCATCAAAAAAGAGAAAATGGCCAATTCTCTAGTATGAAAAATCTAAACTGCTTATGAAGATTCACCTGATTTTTTCTGGGGTTTTCACCTTTATATTTTCTTTTGTTTCTAAGTTTGAAAAACCACCACCCCACCCTTCACCCACAAGTTTTAGAAAATAAAAAAAATTTCCTGAATATAATCAGTCAGCAAAGAAAAAGTATTTCAGAGAAGTCTTACAGCTCTAATAATTGCAGCTTTCATTTACCAGGGAATGTAATTCTAGCCAATAAACTGGGGTGGTAGAGATTGGACATTTGGGATAAAAGAAACCAAAAGATATTTTTGCAACATCTTCCAGAGCAGTTACTCTCATTCTCAGCAGCAGAGGCCAGAGATTCTCTTCAGGACAGAGCACTTCAAGCAACACAGGAGCGTAAATCTGATACAAATAAACATTGTTTGCATGGTAATATCTCTGTGATAGATAAACTTACAAAGGAGGATCCCTTGGGATCATCTGAGCATATGTGTAGTCACCCTTATTTTACATTTACAACACCACTCTGTATCAGCACTGCACTAGAAAGCAGGCAGCAGCCTTTAGGGGACAGAGCCAGGGTCACCAGGGCTTCAGTCACCACAGGAATGGGAGAACCAGGGGCTGTGCAGCTGGGTTTGTGTAAGAGCAAAAGTTGGTCAGTTCATACAGAGCATCATCTGTCTCTGTTTACCATTCTCAAAACTGCTGGAATAACAGAAACTATGTATATCACACACAAGATTTTTTTTTTTTAATGGAACACAGCAAGAGACCTTTTTCTCTCTTACAGAAAAGGGGTAAGTGCAGGCATCAGTAGAAATATGAAGTAACTATGGTGGTCAGAGAGAAAAGGGGTGGAGTTTCTACTACTTTTTAATTCCATACCAGCCACATTCTGGCAGGGATGTGGTTTCAGCAGTAGCATGACAGTCTGGAAAGTGGAATAGGGTAACACAAATGGGTTTAATTTTCCTGCTGGGTTTTAAACCAGCACAGTAACATAGCCAGAAGAAAGAATTCAGACACTCTGTGGCCAAGCAAATCAGTAGATTGGTATAAAAAAATTGACTGAGCCTATATCAGAAAAAGACGCGTATTGGAGGAGAGCTGCATTACTGGTATGTATCATGGAAGTGTGACCAAGCTGAGCAAATCAGGCCATAAAGAACTGCTACATGAAATCTTCAGAATCTTAAAATCATCAGTTTTAAGGAACTTTCTCAGTTCCAGAATTGAAACATTTTCCTGGACATGCATTTTTACCAACTCACCCTCTTATTGCTGTTTCAATAAATCCATACAAAACTAGCAGTTAATGTAGATATAGCAATTTTAAACGAAATATAAATTAATATATATATTTATTAATTTTGAAAAATTATCATGTGAAGGGTGAAAAGTCATGGTGGATTTTAAAGTTCTTAAAGGATTGCTAGAAATTATTATCTCAAAACTATAAACTCGGGTGCCATTAATGGAATTTTTTTTTTTTTTTTTTAAATGAATGAAAATGTAGGGGACCTAAAATAAGAGCAAGGAAAATAAAATAAAATCATTAGCATTCATTGTCTAGTGCCAATTGTCTGATTGCATAGAGAAAGAATTCCCATGTCTGGACCTGAAAATTAATGACTGTCTGAAAAAAAAAAAAGATATTTCACAATTCCTTTGGGGATTTTTCTTGAAGTATCTGCCACACAAATACAGCTCTAACTACTTCTATTTAAAGGAAATTAAACCTCAAGCAGTTGATTCTATTTGTATTTCACCTCAGGGTAAAAATTTATGAAATACAATTCGTATGTGTGCTTGGGGAAGTAACTCTTAATTAATAGAAGGAGATGAGGAACTGAAATTTAAACCTTTTAAATGGATAAAAGTTTATAAACATGTAATTCATCTGTCTGGTTTGGTTTGACTTTCCTAGCACACATACATAAAAATCAATAAGTGCCTAAAGTCCGATAAAGGGTACAGAGGAAGAAGATAAGTTTCTGTGTTGTGGAAATTCTGGTGTTACAGAGACATTGCAGTCATGTAGCATGAGATATTCCATGAAAACACAAATTATACACTGCTTCTTATAAGGTTGTCCTACCTCTATTAATTTCAATGTTCCTGCATCTGATTTTCCTGTCTTATGAAGTCCAATATTGGCCTCAATCTTTAAGGCAGGGAGAAAAATGGAATTGAGGAATAAGACTGGAATACTTCAAAGCCTTCTGCCTTACCATATATTTGGACATACTTTAAGTTGTATAACAGGAGAGTGAGATACCACAAAGTCTTCAGAAATCTTTTCCTCTCCTCCTTTATTTGCTAAGGTATTTAATGGAAATAAATTTAATACTTTCAGTGATGGATTCTACCAAGGACATTCTTCATTTAATACTGATTTGTAAAATTTGGCAATGACTGAAAATGGTGAGAGCAGTCAGTGACAGATAAAGAACAGTCAAATGTTCCAGGCAGCATGGTCTCTTCTACTGTCTTGTAATTCTAAATATCTTAACTCCAAGCTGCGATTGTTACAGGCACTGAGAAATTTCCTTTCTTAACTGATGAACCAAAATTGACTTTACTTGCAGTTACAAGTTTTGTGGGGTTGCACACCTGATCTTGGACTTAGATGTGAATATAAATTTAAAATCCTCCAGTATCCCTACACATTGAAGAAGAGCAATGAGTAACATAAATGGAAAACATGCTGAAAAAATTCATATGAAAGAGTACAGGCAACAGGTTAATTTTCGACATCAAAGACTATATGGATAACATAACACACTACCAACTTGTCAGAATAATAAGACCACAATAAATCCTTTTTTTTCTTTTCACTTGTCAAGGGAAAAAAATAGAGTTTGGATTTCTTTTTGGTTTTTTTTTTGGTTTGTTTTTTTTTTTTACAATTATTCATAAATATTTTTTTAAACCAAAAGCACAAAATTCTCCCTCTTTTACAATTTAATAAGTAATTTAGTGGCTCAGCCATTGCTCTACAAAAGGAATTCCCCCCTTCCCCATCATTCCAAGGACTTTGAGCCCAGTACATTTTGTACCTGCCACTAAAGAGTCAGCCCAAACCACAAGCAGCTGCTGAGCTATGATGTATACATTTGCCAAAAATTCAGAAAGTATGATGCAAATATTTCATACAAATATTTTTTTTTCTTACATGCTTAAGAAATTGTGATGTTTTTAAAGGGCAGTTGCATTTTTTAGCTTAGTGGTCCATATTAATATTTTACAGTAACAATAATTTATGAAAACTGTCAGAATATATGTTTCATGCCTACATGTTTTTATACTTATTTTTCTATTTTAATAATATAATAGAGATTCTTAATGATGCTCCATTTCTCCTTTTCTCATAATATAACTTCACTTTTCTCTCTGTGTTTCATATAAATTTTGTCAATTATATCAGTTATCACAACCTGCAAAAAAGAGACATTGAAATCAATTTATCATATCAGGATTTTTATACTTTCTGAATATAAATGGTTATTTAGGGGATGGTAAAACAAAGTTCATAGGATGAATCATAGAAAAAAGACTCAAATGTTGTAAACAGTTGATTTTTTAAAATGTCCTCAAGAAGTCTGTTCAAAATGAAACACAGTAATGTTCTCTGCCTACCCTATGCTATTAACTTTTGTGTGGGCGTATGTATAATTTTACAGATTTCCACAGGAGATTTAGAAAACAGGTCAAGGTGACAGCAACTCTGTTATATAATTTCCATTACAAAGCTCTAAAACACATAAAAATCAACTTCAGCTTTTACTACAAATTAAAAAGGTCCACAAAGAAATTGATTTTTGTGTGCATGTTTAACCTGAGGTGTTAGATTTATGGACATAAAGACACAAAAAGTTTTTTGTGAAACCATGAATCTCTTAAAGCACAATAGCCTTTCTCAGAAGCCATATCGCACAACCCTTTCTCAGCTCTTTTTCCTCTCTGCTTTTCTACCCCTCAAACTGGCTGAATCAACTGCTAAGAATGCATGAGGAAAAATGAATCATAGGATCATAAAATGGTTTGAATTGGAATGGACCTTAAAGACCATCTAGTTCCAGCATCCCTGACATGGACAGGGACACCTTCCACCAGACCAGGTTTCTCAATACCCCATCCAACCAGGTCTTGAACATTTCCAGGCACAGGGCATCTGCAGCATCTCTGGGCAACCTGTTCCAGTGCCTCATTACCCTCACAGTAAAGAATTTCTTCTTTATATGAAATCTGTCTCTGTCTTCTTATAAGATCCTTTTTACATCATGGAAAGTCATGATAAGCTCTCCTTGGAGCCTTCTCTTCTCCAACTGTGCTTTATCTTTCCTAACCAAATCCCCACACAGATGAATAGTGTTCCTATATTCTTCCCCAGGGACACATTTCTGGTTCCTCTCTCTGTGCATTTTCTTTTTATTCTTTACTTTGACCAGGAGGTCCTCATTGAACCACACTGTTCTTGGGCCTTCCGTGTCCAAATTAATACAAGTGGGAATCGAGAGCTCTAAGAAAAATGTCCTTAAAGACCTGACAGCTCTGTTCAGCTTCATTGTCCCTGAGAGCTGTTTCCCAGGAGGTCTCATCCACTGCTGCCTTAAACAACAGAAAGTTTGCTTTCCTAAAGTACAGCATACTGACTCTACTCTTCACGTGGCCCATGTCCCTCAAGACTCTGAATTCCACCAGGATATCATGACTACAGCCCAGGCTGCCACCGATCTTGACATCCCTAATTAGCTATTCTGTGTTGGTGAGCAACAGGCCTAGTAACACTTCTTTTTTTGTCAGAATAAAAAATTATTTTTGACTACCTCTAAGATTTTCCTGAACAGCTTACTGTGCCACTTTTACAGCAGATGCAATGGTCCAGTTGTGCATTTTGTTCCACCATGTGTCAACAACAGCAATTAGGTCATAATGTTCAGCTCCTCCTGGTTCCTACCTATGTCATGAAGTGGGCATTGGTGTGGAAGCACTTCAGCTGGGATATTGACTGTGTCACCTTTACAGGGGAACATGCCCTAATTCCCTTGAGGAATTTCACAGCTGTTTGCCTCTTGGTTCTTAATACATTAGCAGCCCCTGTCTCTTCTCAAAAAATCTTGACAGGCTATCATGAATCATTGGTTTGGACAGCTCAAAGAATCACTATAAAACATATTGAAAAAAAAAAATAGGTTTTAATATAAATTTTTGAAAGTGCAACTTAACAGAGTTCCATGGCAAAATTCACTCATTTATTTACTTCGTAGATGAAGCATACTCAGAAAAATCGGAGTATAGTCAGTTTAGGATAATTTACAGGGATAGCAGGGATGCAAAATGGTAAAAGTGTAAAGGCTATAGATACAAAAAGAGAAGGGTGTAAAAGGGGTTAGCAGCCCTTAATAATTTACTAATTTAACATTTATAAAATTATTCAATAGGATTTGCTAGAATTGTAACAATGTTATTCATGCCATTATCAATTCATATGCATGTACCCAGGCAGCAAGATACGTATCTATTTGTGTCTGTTAAGGTACCTATCAAAAATTCCCTTTGGGTTCAGTGGAGTACTCACAGCAAACCCTAATGTTTCTCACCAGACAAGTGTTACACCTCAAGGAGTATGTCTTTGTAGGGCAGCTTCAGACATTTTCAAAAGGTTTCATAAGAATGGCACCCTTTCACTCAGGCTATAATTCAGAGGAAAAATTTGCCATGGCTAAGAAGTATAATTGATAGCCCTACATTCCCCACTTTGGTCAGGCAGCTAATATCCCTGCTATGGTCAGAACTGTTTCCACTTTTACCTTGCAAGAGCTCCTGATATGGTCAGGGGCACATACTGGTACAACTGGTGCGGTAAAGGGGCTCTTCACCATTCAGCTGATTTGGTCAAGCCTTGTCAGGAGCTCCTGAGATCACAGAGCAGGTCCAAGGAGGAGGGGGTTAGGGGTCGAGGTTGGACCACACATTCAAAAAGTTAATAGGCATTGATTCACACATACAAGATGTTAATAGACATTGATTTCTTAAGAAAGAAGAAAAGGATATCACCACTGTTTGACAAGATTTGGAACTGAACATTTTATATAATGATTATAAGAGTTCTAGGTTTTACCAGTAGCTCAAACAAGTATAAAAACTATTTTCAAAAGGTGAAGACCCTTACATTATATGTCTATGTAAATCTCAAATATAGATACAGAAATGTATAATGTATAGTCACTCCAAGTACTTGCATTTTCTTGTAATTAGAAATCAAAACCAGCAATATTTAAAATAATATTAGCAAAGAGGCAAGACCTCTTGGATTATGCATCTTAGGCTTCAATAAACAAGAACCGTTTGAAATGTTCAAATACTTACTCTTCCTTCCTATCAGAAAATACAAACCAATGAAGGACATTTTCATGAATTTGATTAATTCCACTACAAAGTTTTATACAACACTGGAATTAATCATGTTGCCTAACCTGACCTATCCTAGCAGTTTTTAAATGCATGACTCTGCAAATATGATTTCTTTTAAATACAGCACTTGAAAGAAAAAAAATTGCTTAATTTTTTTTTTTTTTTTTTGGAAAAGCACCAGAATAAAAAAGATTAGCAATGAAATATGTATAGGCACTAACATAAACTTTCTCCCAACATGTTCTATTAGCAATTTTTTAATGTTCTACTGAAAGAACATATGACCCAGACTTGAACTCATTTCTATTGAAAGTGATGATACATTGCAATGATCTGGAACCATGCTGTGGAAAAACTCAAAAGCAGAAGGAGAAATCTGACCCTGTTTTTTTGACTTGCTGTGAAGACAGACTAGGGGAAGATTTTTCTCCTAAAGCTTAGAGGAAGAAAAAGAATATTTGAAAGCTGAAATATGAAGCAAGATTTGATGTCTTACCTCCCCAACCTGAAAAAAAGTCAGAACAGATCTGTGAAGGTTCAAAATTTGATATCCTAGGGCAAGTTTTTCTTCAAATATTTCAGCTACAACAGAAAAATAATTTTTATCACAAATGAAGTGGTGAAGAAGACCCTTTTAGGCATGTGATGGTGTTCTCAAAACATTACCCAGTAACTATACTAGTACCTTAGAATTCAATCCTTTTTTCCATAGTGTCTCATTTAATTTCAGTTTTTAAGAAGATCATGGTAAAAAGAGAATTTATCTATTAAAAGATAAAGAAATATTTTTTAAAAGTCTGTCTAGAAATGCCAATTATTTCTGTTTATCTCATACATCCAGACCTTTGGTAGGCAGATTATAAAGCTGGGTTAAGAAGTAAGGAGAAAGATGGATGAAAGACAGCACTAAAATTTTGGGGTTCAGGTTCAACTACAGGAATGATCTCATGCAAAGGCCGTTAACAACTTTAACTTTGACTACTTCTTTCCTTATCTCTAAGCAGACAGATATGCTGCTAAAATCTAAGAACAGGTACAGCTATTTTCTTGTGTCTATGGCAATTTGCATGAAGTGCTCATTTATTCTCTGAATTTCATCAGTGTCGGAATAGAAAGAACTATTTTTATTTTAAAGCAATTAACCATTATTTTTAAAAAAGAAGAAATTAAAAAAAATGAAATAGAAGTTCTTACAATATTTTTTTCTCATTTCATGACATTGTAACAAGTTACCTGAAACACCTTTTATCCTCCATATTGCCACTAGATTTGCTGAGCTAAATGTGCAAATAAATAGGCAGCTCATCAGAATTCAGGAAAATTTCCGTCTTTTTGTACAAGAGAAGAACATAACCCAACAACAGTTTCAGGAATTGCTTTTCCTTAAAAATGCATTAATCATGTGTCTATTGCAATCCTTCCCTGAACTCAAAAAAACTTGTTAACAGTATCAGAAAGTTAATTTACATATCATACATACTCAGTAAATGCATGTCCCACCCTCACCCTTTTTTCTGGAAAAAAAAAAAATAATTAGAAGTTAAACCGTAGCAAACAGGCATCAGGATGCACTTATTCAGTATGAAAAATCATCTATTGGAAAAAAAAAATCAAACAAAAGATTTTTTGCCCTCAACCTCTCATTCATACAGACTTCTACTAGTATAGTTAACAGTAAAATAGTTTGATATGCTTGGTCATAATGTACTAAATATTTTAGTTAAACATTTGGCCAAATAGATGCCTGGATCATAGCTCAGCTAAGGCCTTACAGGCAAGGAAGTGATTTGTCTTCTTTGAGATCAGAACATGCTCGTCTCTAAAAATCTATGTTCAATGCAAATGGAGTTTGAAGGAAGAATAACTAGAAAGGCACAAGTGTCAAGTGTGCAAAATGAGACTTTTCTAAGGCACTGGATTTCCATTGCCACCGTAGCAGGGAACACCAGCATGAGATGATAGCAGAGACACTGAGACTACAGGCTCAAGGTGACACCACAGGGACACCAGAGGCCCAGCACAAAACACTGAGAACATCTCCTGAGCCTTTAGAGCCAGATAAAGAAGTATTCAGGGCAAACAAAGCTAAAACAGTATATGCAAAACAACTCAGGTGGTAGCAATGGGAGGGAACAAGCATATAAAAAAAATGACTCTACACAATGTGAACAGATGAAGACTATTGAGCAGAATTTCTTCCACCTTTAATGACACCATGTATCACCAACACAACCACATATCTGC
Source organism: Sinosuthora webbiana (assembly GCA_013397395.1). Lineage (NCBI taxonomy): Eukaryota > Metazoa > Chordata > Aves > Passeriformes > Sylviidae > Sinosuthora > Sinosuthora webbiana. The sequence goes on from VXBN01008505.1 coordinate 404,046, forward strand.
CATAACGTTTTTCTCAATGCATCTCTTTTTGATTCATCTTTGACTGTATTTGGCTGCTGAAACTAAAGAATAATAAGTAAAATGCTTTTTCTTATGGCATTGATATCTTAAGTTGATTAAAATTTTAAAAGCAGCTTGTATGCATGTGTTTTTTGCTCCAGTCCTCCCATATGACAAAGTGGTTTAATACAGCAACCTAAAGTTAGAATAAAGTTGAATGCAGCACAGACAACAGCACTAACCAGAACAGTGCTGGAAAATAAATGGAAATTAAGTCTATTAAACTCACTAATCTATTTGACTTTCTCTCACAGTAGAATATTCTACTTTCTCTTTTTCTGGGGCAGAAAAGACTGATTCACTTGTCACAGGTTCTGAATTGCACTTCCAAAACTCTCTAGTAGCTCTTGGTAACGGAGTAGTTCAAATTCTGAGCCCAGTTTAACCTATCTCATGAGGTACGCCTCATCAGGGCAACAAGGTGGTTTCAAAGTAGGGGCTGGTTATGAAAGAGACCAAAACCTTCTCATAATTTTTTTCGTATGGATGGTACTTTGAGAAATACATTTTTTAATTCCTCATGTAATATGGTGAATTTCCAGTTAGACAGAACAATGGACTTGATGTGTCAACCAAAGAGTCCTCTAGGAGATAACATAAACACAGAGGATTTCTTCATTGACATAAATGAGCTCAGTTCTTTCCAAATTAGGCAGAGAAGGTAGAAGTGAGTGTTCCTTCCCTCTGCTGTTCAAGTGCTAATTTCTCACTCAGGCTGGGTAACAAACTGGCCTTATTTAGGCAAATTCAGTCTTTCTCTTCTTGCTGTGCCAGGGTAGAAAGACTCCCTAAAAAGGGTATGCTAATGTTTAAACTGAAAAGCTTATGAAAATCTTGTTTCAAGATCGATGGCACTATTTTACCCAGAGGAAAAATCCAAATGATCTATTCTTTTTGTAGACATGGAAAGAGGGAGGGAGAGAAGGTCCTTAATTAGACATCTCTGAGATACGATCATAACATACCGAAGCATCACAATAAATTTAATAGCTAAGGGAACACAGTATTTCCTTTACTTCCAGTTTTGCCTCATGCACTTTATATCTCTGGGGAAATAGCTGAATATTATTTAAGGAAATCTGCTTTTTTTTTTTTTTTCTTCTAAAAAAAAAAAATTATAAAAACAACAGCAGATTAAAAAAAATTGAAATGCGGTTATGATACATATGGATCATTATGCAAATTAACCTAAGAAGACTAAGGTCCCTGAGCTGGTGTCATCCAGGTTGAAGACGCATTACTGCTATTTTTGATTATAAGAAATGATAAACAAAAGGGAAGACAATCTGTTTTCCAAGCTGTTTTAGACCTCCCTCTCCTTCTCAGCAAGGAGTTGACTGAAAAGGCAAAAATTCTTCCCTTCACTTTTTTCAGTAAATAAACAAGGGGAGGAAGGGATTATGATTTATTCCCACAGCAATCTCTATGCTTACGAGTAGTGGGTGAGTATTTACAGTTCCAGTTTCTTGACGATGTTTCAAAATGTGTCAGCATTATTTGAAAATAGCTGCAATATTTTCCTGTGGACAATAGACTTGTCTAGCAATGAATTAGCCAGACAAAATAAATGCAGAATTATTTTACACTCTTTCAGAAATGTCAAACATTAGCATATGCACTTGCAAAGTTCAGTTATTTTTATTCTACATCTAGCAAAAACTGTTACTAAAAATCAGACAAAAAGAAAGAATTCTCCAAGCTCTTGAAAATAATACTCCCTTTTTCCTTTCACTTACTTCAGCACTGTTCTCTTGATCTTATGGTCCTAGTCTACAGAATAGTTCACCTCTGAGTCTTTGCCTTCCTTTTTGAAACAAGCATATTGAGAGGTAAGAGAATACTTTCATAGCTTTTAGTGTAGCCTGTAGGACTTCCCTGCAACCTGAGGCAGAACAGAACCATTGGGTTGTGCTGGGAGCAGTGTGTCCTGTGTCCTGTCTGTGAATCCAATTTCTTGGAATTGGTAAGGGAGTTTTCTGCTGATGAAAATTTATTTCAGTCCTTGTTGGGATCACTTTTATCAACAAATCCAAAAACAACAGAAAAAAAAACCCAAAAACCCCAACCCTCCTTTTTTCTAATACTCTGAAATCCTCTTGTTTATTTCACCTAGATACATTCAATAATAGTGGGAAATAAAATTAAGTCAATGAACCTCAGAACATATTAAACCAATCCAAATCCTTTTAGATATGATTTTATTCCCTTGTATATCATTTCACAGAAAGACAAATATTATGTTCTCTTAATCCATCCTGCAGAACAGAGGGAACTATTCTTATTTCATTCTATCTAAAATTTGGGTTCATTTAGTTTTCAAATCACTTCCTGAAGAATAATATGCAGCCAGCATGACCACCTGGCAATGTAGAAAATTAATTTTAAATGAAAGTTGTGGTCGTGTGAGTGAATTATGGATGCCATGGCCCTCAAAAACTGTTTATTTCAATTTATTTCTCTCTCATCACTTAAAAACAAAATTTGTTCCTTTTAGACAAATTTTTAATTTCTTTAGTTGCAGAGACCTTGCAAATATGGAGCTCAGGCACAGAAATAGCTCATCAGATTTGATCAAGCAGTAGATTATTTATGAAAAATTCATTTGTTATGAGCATAGATATATGAATTTGTTTGCCTTTGCCTTGGAGCTTTTGACACCTTTTCACATATATTCACATATTATTCTTGTTTAACAGTTATGCTCAATTAAGGAATTATCAGCAATTTAACACTTTACAAAATACCAAATTATAGGGAAGACATTAATATATTGATTTTACTGTAAAAAAGCTTTATTTTTCTTCAAAATGTAAGTGTAATTTTCAAAAATTCTTCCTCAGAAAGTGAGTTATATTTAGGGGTGTAAAGTTAGTGATAGGGATTAGAAATGGCATTCTGGATCTTCAGGATGCTCCTGGAAAAAGGCATACAATGTAGAGCACTAAACCCCATTTCTTCTCTTTTTTTAATGAATGAAGACGTATTGTGAATGGGCTCAGTAACAAAGCTGGCAAAAACAAAACAAAAAACAAACAAACAAAAAAAACCCCAACCAAACAACAACAACAACAAGTATTTCATGTGATTGCAATGGCCTTCAAGAAGAAAACTATGAACCTCATATGAAACAATTCAAGGTCTAAGTATAATCAGCAAACATATATGCTTTCTGATTAAAAATCCAAAACAAACCCAACACAAAAAAATTTGCTTTTTTTCCTCCATTTGCATAAAAATAACTACAGAACCCATGGAAAATGAAAAGCCTGAATTAATCCTCAGTCTTTTTGATTTAAAAAAAAATCTTTATGTCAATATATTAGGTATGCATTTCTTCACACATAACCAATGTAATCTTATCTCTTCCTCCACAGCAAGATTTAATATCAGTACTATGACACATTGTCCAAAGTTGAATGCAAGGCACCACATCAACCTGACCTAGAAGCAATACTTTTTTCTCCTGTCTGCTTTAGAGATATTATTCTCTCATAAAAAGCTTCAGAAATAGCCTATCAATTTGCATGACATTAAATAATCTTCTTGGAATTGCTGCAGGTTGTCACTTAAGTAATTGCAAATAAAAATACTTGAAAGTCTGATTTATATGGGCTATAGATACTGTAAATTCACCTTCCATAAAAAAGTCTGCTGTGAATCAGAATCTGAAATCTGTGGAAAACCATGGGAAAGGGTAATTTTTGTTTTATTCACTGTATCTTCACACCTTTCTTTATAATCTCATTTTTCTCTCTTTATAATCTCAGAGACCTGATGACACAGTGGCTTACTACTTTGATTTTTCATGTGTGAGACAACACAGGATGTTATCTGACATTTCAGAAGGGGGAATGTGTTTGTCTGGAAGTTGTCTGTTTGGCATGTTTGTTCATGTCACAAAACTGTGGCTTGTTTTATTGCAACTATCTATCCTGATTCAGAATAAAACTCACACTGCTGTGGCAGGAGTGTTGGATGTCAGGTTATTTCTGTGTAAAAAATACTGGGGGAAAATTTTAGCCCTTATTGGGCTACATGTCATATTTCAATCAATACATATTTTTCAATACACCTCAGTATGTACATCTAAGGAACTCTGAAGGAAAGCTTTTTGGAGGGAAATGATGATTTATCAGATCTGAAGGTTTGTAGGGACCGATCAGGTCCAGTTAAGCATTTATTCAGAAGGCTTACAGGTGCAGAAAGAAATTTTAAGTATGAGAAGAGAGTGCTCTTGAAAGCATACAACATATACTGCTGACAGCACAATGTTCAGGGTGTTGACCACATCTCTTGGGGATGTGTTTTTTTATTCAAACTTGTTCCACAGAAATATTTGAACAGTCTGTGCCTGCAGGTATGCAGGATCCCTAAGTCACAGGCAAGAAATTACGATATTTAGTACCTTAAGAAATTTTAAAGGATCATATACGACATCTATATGACAGAGATTAAAGAGAAAATAGAAATTGATTTTTCTTAAGTCCTCTGATTCTTTTTACGTAGTGTGTATCTTTTCTATAGTAAATATATAGTCTTGTAACTACTCTGTAGCATTATTCCCTCACCAAAAATGTAAGTCTATCTTTGCACTTAGACAGCTCTTATCCTTTCCACTTTCTCCATTTGTTCATATCAAGACTTTATGATAGACTCATCTACCGCAGCTTCTTGTAAGAAAATCTCATTATCTGAGTATGTGTTCAGTCTTCCAGTGAGAATCATTTGCAGTAAAACCTCTCTCATTTTTTCCAAATATCCATTTATATAAAATAGAGCCAAGTCCCTAGTTCGATTTGGATAGATAGGATTTCTGCCTAATTTTGTTCTACTTTTCTCCCCTATAAATTTACTTTAGTAAGTTCCTGTTTCTGTCACTTTGGCTACCACAGGCATTAATATAAATTTTCTCCTAAAGCATTTGCGACTCTTTGATCTGAAAGGGCCATGAGACCACCCATGGAGTTTTTAACATTTCCAGCAGGAAAAAAAATTTGCTATCAAACCACTTATTCAATACCATTGATTGTCAACTAAACAAGCAGACTCAAGCGCTTAAAAATCAGGGTGTTTAAAAATCTTCTAGTACACCCTGTCAGTGTTCTAGTGCTGATGCTTGAAAGCACTTTGAGACTATTATGAGTAATGTTCTTTCATTTTGATAGTCTCAGCATGAAAGAAAGAAGCTGGAAATTAAATAAGAATAAATGCAATGCTTTAATATGTAATGTACAGTATGTTTAAGCTGTGTTTTACATCCTACTCTTAAGGGAAAAGGAACACCCAAGATTCATACATATATGTAGTTGAAAGAAAATCAGAGGATCTGCAAAAAACCAAAGTTTTTTAGTAAATTATTCACTTGGCCTGGAAACTGGTGTGTTAGTCAGTTATTGGCAAAAATCCTTGGTTGTCTCCACAGCCATCCAGCTATCAGTGTTTGAGACACACACATTAGTCCCTTGTATTTGGGGAGTCTACAAATGTGCAATTCACTTCTCTAGGACTCCAGTCAAACATCTTCCAAAATAAGTTAGATGTGATATGTCTAAAAGTTGCACATAAAGCAGCACTAATTATTATAAATTTAGAAATGCTATTATTAGTTCTCAAACCTCAAGGAATAAATTTATTTTGAATTGGATTTAGGAAGAAGTATCCTACATTGAGTACACTATAGTTTAAATATATTTTGAGTATAACATAAGTTAAATATACTTCAAATACACTGCAGTTTCCATAATGCATAAGATAACTGGTACAAAATAAAAAAAAATTGAATCTCCTTTAAAGATGAGTGGTTATACACATCATGAAATTATAAATGGATAAAAATAATATAAATTGATAATGTTTTTGTTTTTTTGGTTTAATTACATATGTTGCATTCAAATAGTGGAGTTAACACTCAATATATTACCTGGAGTAGTGGCTCATATTAAAGCCTCTCCTCATTGCCTTAGGTCTGTAGTTCAAAGAAGAAAAAGAGCTTGGATTTTAATTCCGTCCCTACTGCTGCTTCAACTCATTAATATCGTCTCTTTAGGGCCAGATGTTTTAATTTGATGTGGATGTTAAGTTTTCATATCTAATTTACAAGTAAATGCTAAAAGTAACACACAGATAGACACTCACACACATAGAGGATATCTTTCAGACTGAAGTTTTCACTTCTATAGCTGCTAGGTTACTCGCAATTAACCATTTCTGCAAAAAACATTAACAGCAAAATACACTTTTATAGCAAACAATGTTATAGCATACCATTTCCTTTTCACAGATGGAAAACTAAACCATGATGGATTTCTTATGCCAAGTAGTACATTACAAATCTTGTAAGAGCATTAAAAATAAAACAGAGAAGCATCAGTTTCATGCTTTGGTTCTTTGTTTTGATGGCAGTACTACACTGTAGAAAAATTTTTCCTTGAAATAAAAAAATAAAACAAACAACAATAATCCAAACAAACCAAGGCCGAAGCCCCCCAGATCTTAATTTTGTTGAAGACAATATTAGCTGCATCAAGAAAAGGAATTTTTATTCTGGTTTTATCCTTCTGTGGATTCACGTTTTGAAGACAATATAAAAATTTTAAAATCACATTTGCAGCCAGACAAAATTGCAAAAATGTCTAACCTATTACTTCAAGGTAATGAGTCAGAGTGATTCACTGCAGCCTCTTGGTGATTTCTGTACGAGCCAATCAAATGAAAGGGCACAAAAGCCATTCACAGTGAAGATAATCCTTAGTTCTAACTATTGCACAATCTGATGCAATTAAAATGCGTAAGAGTGAGAGCAAAGGAAACATCAAAGTCTTTACCCTCCCTTCCCCTGCCCTGAAATTGCAGAAATAGCAAAACCTTAAAATCGAACAAGACCCTGCTCCAGTGTGGGCTTCCCACAATGTCACAGCTTCTTTTGGGAGCAATCACTGCTCTGGCCTGGGCTTCTCCCTGGGCTGCAGGTGGATCTCTGCTCCACCAAGGCCCTCCATGGGCTGCAGGGGCACAGCTGCCTCACCCTGGTCTGCACCACGGGCTGCAGAGGAAACTCTGCTGCCACGCCTGGAGCACCCCTTCCCTTCCTTCTTTACTGCCCTTGGTGTCTGTAGAGCTCTTTCTCTCAGACATTCTCACTTCTCTGCTGATCTTACAGTTGCACATTTTTTTCCTTCTTTCTTAACTCTGTTATACCAGAGGTTTTACCACTGGCTGCCTTGGTCAGTGGTGTGTCCATGCTGGAGCCAGCTGGCATCAGCTTTGTTGGACATAAGGAAAGCTTCTGGGAACTTCTCACATCAGCCACCTCTGTAGCTTCCTTTACCAAAACCTTGCCACACAAACCTAATGCTCTAGTCAACAGGAGAAAAAAAAAATCTAAGGTTCCATATTTAGTCCTTGTGAGGGGCTCTGCATGAACTGCTAGACACTGACCTCCTGCATGGAACCTAAACACCAACAGAGGTTTTAAAATGAAATATAGATGCCTCAGAATTGTATGCAAGCAGTGATCATGACAAGTATTTTGCTGCTTAGCAGTCCTGTCCTGCACACTCCTGACTGAAAACTACTGCAAGGTAAGCCAGCATTCACCAGTCTGGATCCTTTCCTTAAGGCAAATGCAGTCACTTTTCCACTGAAAGCTCAGAAATCACCATTTAATTGTAAGCTAGGTTTTGATTTGCTGATTTATTATTTTTCTTAATTTCCAGTGTAAAACATTTAACATCACAGGCAATGGGTAACAGATTTATGAAGCAGTTTCTCTCCAAACAGGTTTTCAGGAACATGTCAAAAAATGATAAATGGATCATAATGTTAGTGGTTAGTAGAATTAAATAAAATTGTACCCATCCTAAAGTTTTTCTCTACTAAGCACCTTTCTTCTCCTCTTCCTTTCATTTTCCTGTTTTCCTTCTTCCTCTTTTTTTCTATTTTCTTCCTGCTTTTTCTTTCTTTCTTCCTTCTTTCTCTCTCTCTCTTTTAAAATCTCATTTACTCATTATCACTCTCTATGAGATTTTCTTGAAGTCTATATTCTTGAAGGAAGTAGAAATACCTCTTTCAGGGTTTCCTTTCCATCTTTTTCTATTTTCCTAAATGCTGAATCCAAAACCTTAATATGGTTACAAACTAAAATATCAACTCATAAGAGTTTCATCCATGTTCATAATTTAATTTAATGTTGTTCATAATAATTTGATACATCTAGATTTCTTAAGGGTTCATGATGTGTGTCAAGAAGCAGTTAATATAAATATTTTTTTAGCACTATTGTATGTATTTCTTTTTTTCCCAGAGAGTAGGTGATTACTTCAGCTTTGAATGGTTGCCTATATTTAATTTTTTCATGGCAAACATCATCCTCTTGGCTAAAGAAGAAATTTCAGATCTGAAGTATGCATGGTTGCAAAGTTCTACTTTTTTAAAAAAGACATATCATTCAAAAGAAATAATGCTGATACTTTTTGTCCTCTTTATATATGAGCTTTGATTCCAGCACATCAAAATCAAATAGAAAATATAGAGTTTATAAATGGAAGATGGCTTATGTGATAGGTCCACTTTAGCCTGTCCCTATATTTAATTTAAAGAGATCATGATGTTCCAACAATTTTCTAAAACTCGGGAGTTTTTTTTAAATTTTTCTACAATATGCCTACTAAAATAAAGTCTAAAAAAGCAATCCCTTTTTATTGAGTGACAGAAAAAAGACCTCTAAATTTTACATTAAAGAGCACTGAATTGAGTTATATGACTTTTACATTAGTCAGTTTTGTCTTGTTTCTTCTTCCTAGAAAAGCCTGACAATATCAAAGGATCTCTGTTCATACCCTGATCTGACTCTGAATCATTTAAATAGAATCTTTATATAACCTTGCTGTAACATTTTTGCCTTCTTCCTCAATATAATTTGACCTGTATCAAGCTTGGATTATTAAATTATGGCTTCTTTTGGGTGTTGATTAGTTTGTTTGTTTTCTTTGAGTCATTTATTTAATCACTATGCTCTGCTATCCTATTTATTGAACTAATATTTCAGTCCCTTCTGTGAAATACCTTATGCTGTGTTCATGATTGCTCTTTCATTGCTTTTGAACAAGACTTAGTGCCCACATGAACATGACTTATAGCCGATTTAGCATATTTCCAGCCTGAATTCTATATTTTCTGTAGCTCGTTGGGGTGGCCGACACATTGTGTTTCTCAGACTTCCAGGTATAACCTTAGTGATTATTTTTAAAAGGAAAATCATTGATTTCACAGGCATTTCTCAGAGCTGAATAAATCCCTCCAATATTCTCAGGTCTGAGAAGAATCAGAATTGACTTTTTGGAAATGTCCTGGTTATCTTCCCCTCTTCTTTCACATCCTGCTATTACTGTCATCATCTTCCCATGGGCCTAACTAATTCATTCTTGCTCCATAGTGCTCTGCTTGCTGATTGATGAGTTTTCCCCATTCTTTAGGGAAGCCTTTCTTCTTCTTCCATAGCTTTTTTCCTTTTGATTTGCCTCTTTTTTCTTTTTGACTTATTCATGTGGCCACATTCTTCAGCACATCACCCTTTCTTAAGAGTTTGCCCTCTAGACTCTCAGTAAATTTTAAGAGCAGAGATTGGACAAATAACTCATCTTCCTATTGTGTTAGAAACATTTTCTGACTTCTGTCATCTCTCCTTGGTGCGATTTTATTTCTGAGATCTATTTTTCCATGAACTTTACCTGTCAATACTTCATTCATAAATAACTTGTGTCAGGTAGCTACTCAGAAACAATGTACATCCAGCACTGCTGGCATCCCATAACTCATTTTGTCTCCTCCATTTTTCAGGTCACTTTCGCTGCTGCCTCAGGTTCTATAAACATCTTTTTCTAGTTCTCACATTTAAAAAGAAAAACAGTACTCCTGAAATCTGCTCCTCCTGGCCAGGATATTTCTCATTTACTTCTCTCTATGTCATTTGACCTTTCGGGTTCAAAGTGCAAAAACAAAGCTCTGCTCTTCAGCAAATGACAAACTGCCATTTGTGGACTGAAGACTTGTACTTCAGCTGTAAAAGAAACCTCTGAACAGATTCTGCTCAAGGAATTTTCAGAGGAATGAGGCTGTCAATGCAGCAAAGGCACACGTATAAAAAGATTTATCTAATATTTATACTAAATTGTTTATAATTTATCACCTGAAAATATAATTTTGAAATAAGTATAACAATATAATTTTTAGGCATCCATTTCAATCTGTGACTGTGCTTGTAAGGTAAAAAGACAGTAATGGAAGAATCAACTTTAAAAGCAATAATTTAAAGAAAAAAAGCAATGGAAGAATAATGTTCCCGAAACTTGACTCTATAATACCAACATCAATCTGTACAAGTAGGTATTTTAAGAGATTTTTTTTGCCAGATGTTGTACAAGAAAACCAAAGATACTTGGTGATTATCTTTACAAATTATTTGGATGATCAGATTGAGTGAGTTTTCAGATGACACAAATTGGACTGGAGTGTTCATCTGCTGGACAGGCTGGATCAATGGGCTGAGGCCAATTGTGAGGTTCAACAAGGCCAAGTACCAGGTCCTGCCCTTGGGTTACAGCAACCCCAGGGGGTGCCACAGGCTGGAGCAGAGTGGCTGGAAAGCTGTCCAGAAGAATAGAGCCTGAGGGTGCTGTTTGACAGTGGCTGAACTTGAGCCAGTGTGTGCCCAGTGGATCAAGAAGTCCAAGGACATCCTGACCTGTATCAGCAATAGTGTGATCTGCAGGGCTAGGGAAGAAATTTTCCACCTGTATTCAGCAATGGTGAGGCCACACCTCAAATCCTGTGTTGACTTTTGGGGCCCATGCTACAAGAAAAGTTTTGAGGTGCTGAAGCATGTCCAGGGAAGGACGACAAAACTGGGAAAGGGTCTGGAACACAAGTACTATGAGAAGAGGCTGGAATGGTTTAGCTTGGAGGAAAGGTGGCTCAAGGAATACCTTATTGCTTTCTACAACTACAATGCCTAAAAGGAGGTTGTAATGAGGTGAGGGTTTGTGTCTCCTCCCAGGTCAGAAGTGGTAGAACGAGAGAAAATGGCCTCAGGCTGTGCCAGGGAAATTGTAGATTGGATATTACAGGAAAAATTTCTTCTCCAAAAGGGTTATCAGGCACTGGAACAATCTTGATGGAGTCACCACCCATCAGGTAGGTAATTAAAAGATATATGGTATGGCATATAGGGACATTTTATAGGGGTGGACTTAGCAGTCCTGGGTTTACTCTTGGAATTGATGGTCTTATGGGTCTTTTCCCACACAAATTATTTTCTGATTCTGTATTTATTTTTTTTGCTGATTCAGCTGATTATACCATTCCTCATTAAATGATTGAAAACAAGCTCTTGCTAATTTTGTTAGAGTAAGAAATTGAAGTACTTTTCCAGAAACAAAATTCAAGCTGAAACTGCATAACCAGCTTTTGTCACATCTTGATCAAAAATGCAGCCCTAAGATGATAAAGTATAGGTAAAGAAATTACTGATCAACAGTGCTTTGGACCATTACAATGAAAACTAAAAAACTTTAAATGTCCTCTAATGTACGGACCTGGGCCATTCAAAAAAAGGCCCAAATATGCATAGACTAGACGCTTCTCAAGAAAATCATTCTCAGGGGTTGGAAGACTAAATCTTTAAATACATGAATTTTTACTTTTGAATCATTCCTCTGACTTTTTGGTCATAAAAGACTGAAAAGGTACATGCTTTTGTACAGGTAATAGTCCAGATATTATAAGTGATTGCATTCCAGAGAGTATTGGGAAGAAAAAAAAGTTGTTTTCTTTTTATACAATTCTGTTTTCAAAAAGCTTTATTATCTTCAAATTTTAATAAGAACATCAAAGGAAATCCCAGAATTACCCATACCTTGAAGAACCCTGTAGTAGCTGGTGCAAGACTATTAGCAATTTAGTAAAAAATGGAAGAAAAAGTCAGAGTCCAAACAGTTCCATGACAAACTGTTTGGAAACCACTGTTCTTTAATTTTTAGGCACAGCTTTTAAAACCTTTTTATTTTCAGCAGAAGGAGTACATCTTTATCATAAACAGAATAACTTGTATTTACCTTGGGATATGGTCTAATGTATGTAAACATAAATATTTATTAACACATCAGTGCAAGGGCTGTGAGCTTTCTGGCATCAAGCCATGCTAAGCTGTACATCTGCACACACAGAGGACAACACATTAGCATGTGTATGCTAAACCTTCCCCAATTCTTCCTCCTCCTTTGTTCTCTGTGAAAACTAATTATATTTTGAATTACTAAGCCTCTTCTGCACTTTGTTGAGTAATAAATGGATAGTTAGTCAAAACTGAAAAACTCACACTGCAGGGTGAGTGTCAATTAGACCATTTTTAAATTGCCCTTCAGCTTGCTGGATTAACTTTAATTGATGTCCCAGTAAAATCCCCTGTTAAATAATTTACAATGGTTTTTGACTCCCCAAAGCATTACTTAATGCCTTGCAATTATTAAAGTAGCATGCGCCATCAAATTGGCCAGATAAAATAGTTGAAAAAAGGGTGGGATCTCTTTCATGTGAAGAAGTGTACACTATGGACACAGATTTTCCAGTATAATTACCAGTTTAGAGGTTATTGATGTTTGTTAAATGGACAAAACCTACCAGGAAAGATACTTTATTTATTTATTTCCAATTAAAAAAAA
>VXBN01008505.1:416841-446759 GCA_013397395.1 Sinosuthora webbiana
AAAAAAAAAAAAAAAGAGAAATGTATTTTGTCAAGCCAAATTAGACTCACAAATGCAGTTTTCCTAAATTATAATATACAGCTCAGTGTCACAGAGGTTGATTTTTTTTATTATTTGATTTTAGCAAGATCACCCTAATGTACTACCAGAATGAGAGGAATAATCAGCTTCCAATAAATAAAAAGACTGGCAGAATGTTCGCTGAATAAATCCAAATGAGCCAAAATGGCTTAATATCATATACTTCATTTATTAATACTTCTGTACTGAAAAGTACTTCTGAATAAATATTAGAACATGAATTACACAAAACACCAAAGGCTCATGGCAGCAATTTAGAGAGAGAATTTTGCTTTTAAATCATTTTTGTTGGAGTTACAGCATAAAACATCAGATAGAGCTGGGGTCCTTTCTCCAGTGGAAAAAGAAGGTAGAATTTCTAACATAAGAAGTACCATGACACTCATTACTTAGATGAGTGAATTTCAGACTTTGTCCTTTGAAGAGGAAATGCACCAGATCTCCTCCAAGTTTAAAATTCTACCTAAATTTACCTCAGATATTTTAATAATCATGCTTAAAAGACCTATTTATGAATCACCTTACCATTCTTCAGTTAAATCTGAAGATAAAGTACATATAATTCAAGATCCATTTTATACTGCTCACCAACTGAATCAAATCCAGAGGTGGTCCCTCAGGATGAGGGATCATCTCTAGATTTGATTCAGTTAGTGAGTAATATAAAATTTATCATCCAGTAGACAAAATAATAACCTGACCATGCTTTCATGGACATCAATCCTTTTGCCACTATAAGTATATTGATCTTAGTTGCGTTAAGCCTGATTTATACTGATATGAAAGGGAAAATTCATTGTTTATTTTGAAATGCTACTCCTTTGATTGATTTTAATTATGCAAATGAAATGTATGCTTGCCAAAGGCAGCTAATAGATTAGCCTGAAAATTATGGTTAGGGCACAGCTGAAAGCACAACAGCTGGAGAGCAGGACTATAACTACACCTACAGCTCAATGAGTTGTTAGAAGGACTAGATAATCTTCTACAAGAGCTGACAACGGTTTCTTAAATCAGACAGAAGTACATGCTTTAGTGAAAATCTATTTTCTTTTCTTTCAAGGGTATTCATATCATCTTTTCTATCAAGCTTGTTTCTGGATGCAGCAACAAACACACACAAGACTACATCTTGACATTATATCACTGAACAGCAGTTCAGGGAAGAGAGTTCAGGTGTTCCTCCTCTCTTCCCATCCTGCTCTTGTGCACTGGAAGCAAGATCAGCTCTTAGCCACCTTTGGGTGATACAAATCTGACATCAATAAGCTCATTTGTATGACTTACAAAAGATTGACCTATCCTCAGTAAATCGTGCCATAGTTGTCTAAAATCTCACTGCAATTAGAAATTTTAAGACCAATTTGCTACTTATGAATCAGGAACAGATGACAGTCAGGGCATGCAACAACATAACACAGAGACTGACCATTGGCTTCCACCAGTTTTGGGTTTTCATAACTTCTTCACTTCCTTATGTGCATTTTGTCAAAGAGCAGTTAGTGCTATCGCACTTTGTATTTTATTCTCTTGGAGCAGAAAAAAGACATAAAGTGAGAAGGAAGTTTTCAATCTGTCACAAATGAACAAGAAAAATGTAGTCAGTGTAATGTAAAAGACTAAACCAATTACAGAGGTCATTTTAGTTTGAAGAGGAAAAAGGTCAGGGACTATGATTGAAATCCTCCCTAACTGAAACATGGCAACCTAAGCATATCTTTAGAATAACATCTGAAAAATGTTTCAAAGCACAGTCTGAGCACATGATGAATGTAAAATTCTGATCTGTTTAAGTCAAGGAGAATTTTGACAAGATTTTACCTTCAGCATTTTCCCTCTAATTTGCTTCCCGCTTTGGGAGCATATTAATTTCATAGTCTTTCACCTGGCATTCATGCCCCAGTTTAGACAGTGTGTGTATAGATATACATAGTTATGAATGATGCTTTTTTTTTTTTTTTTTAAATTTATAAATGTTTCCTTTTACTAGGTGTTTTTTTTTCCTAGTTGTCTTATATGACACTGTTTTTAAGGGAGTTACAACTGAGTTCAAGAATCTGCAAAGTTTATTAAAGACAACTGAGAAGTAAACTGTTTTTGCTATGACAAAACAAAAATTATTCTTTTCCATATGTATGCATTGTGCTCCATTTATCTTCCCAGTGGAATGAAAAGTGTGGCTGAGATGAGGAATGTTATATTTCAAGTGTGACCTGAGTGCAGCTATTTCTTAGTAGCAGTAGTGTTGCTTCACAATTTGGGATTTGAGAACCATCTTTTTTAATATAGTGACATCACTAGAAGTCAATCATATAAGGATGAGCTTATACAGGAATTTTGATCTGAGAACTGGGAAGGTTTTGGTATTGTGAAAAGTAACTATTTACATGAAGTAATTTCTGCCCTCTTTTCATAGATGTCTGGCAATAACCTCAATTTTATCTGTCACTCATAAAAAACCTAAAAAAGAAAATACATATAATATAACAAGATGCATTTACACAATCACATGTGACCTAATTTCCACAGGTTAACAAAACAGTACTCCTCAGTTAAGCAAGTGCCAGCTGAAACCACCATGCCAGGCAGCTAACATTACATATACACCTTGTATTGGCAATGAATAAAAATATGAGTCAATTGTTGTAAGTCTGCTACTGAAAAGCCTCAACATTTTTAAAGAACATTGATGCTTATTTTTCCGATTGCTTTTGGAAAAACAAAACCAAACAAAAAAAAAGGCAAATTTTCAACAAGATTTACCAAAACTACATTTGGAAAAGTTATGAAAAATGCACTATCTTTGCAAATAAAAACGCATACAAGTATTTTCTAAAAATATGTTTGATTATTGACTTTGATTTTCTTTCCTTTAGATTTTGCATACTTATATTATCAGAGGGAAATTCATGCCAAAGTTAAAAAAAATATGCTAAATGAAAAGAAATTTTTAAAAACCTTCTAAATAACACAACAGGAAAGCTTGTGCTTCTTATAACAAAATATCTGGTGCTATCACATTTTCTCTACAGACATTTTAATATTAGGAGACTGCAAACACATAGTATTTCAGTTTTATAGACTGCCCACATGAGAAAAATAAAAAAAAAATAGTTCTGAAATATAAGAATTGTTTTGTATAGTGAAAATAATAAGTGGCTGTGTTGTTTGGAATTTAAAAAAAACAAAAACAAAAACAAAAAAAAACCAACAAAAACAAAACAAACCTCCAAAATATAAAAACAAATAACACCTCCCCCTCCTTTTTACATACTAATTTTGCAGAAGAAATGGTTATCAGGTTCACTGGGAAGCTGGCCCTGATTTTCATCTAAGTTCTCTTTTTCCTGTATACAATGTTAATTAGTGGTACAGAGACTTCTTTTTTGTTGTTTTTAGTGTGATTTTCTATGCAATTAAAAGCATTAGTATGTTGGCAGTTGCAAGGGAAGAGTAGTTCTTGATAAGCATCTCAAAGTTTGTTAACAAAGTGAGGTAAATTGTTTCCCCAAGAAAAGATACAGCAGGTTTCCTCTTGTGCACTTCCTCTGATAAGAGTCCACAGCAGAGCATCTCACAGTCACAACCAAGGGGCATGAGGACATCAGTGATATGGACAAGGCAAACCCAACAGATTTCTTTTGTTACATAGTATCTGGAATGTTGAATTGTGGAAGTGGAACAGTTTTGCCTTAGTGTTCCCTCCCTTCCTGTCAAGCACTGAAAAATTTTATCCACCCTATGAGTAGGAGATATTCCCTTCACAATACAGTCTGCAGAGCAGTGACTAGTTACATACTGCTGGTGTGTAACATCAAGCCTCCAAGCAGCCATACCACTAAATTACTGGATGCTGGTATGCTCTTCTTTCCCATCTGCAACACATCCTGCTGCCAGCTCTGTGCCACTGCTGCAGGGCCCCATATTGCCTGTGCTGAAATACCACAACCAGAGTAGAGCAGGACATATTGCCCTACCATAACATTATGTCCTGAAATAAGTTTATTTCTAGCATGATATTCTTATGTGAGATAAGCATTTGTTCATTAAACAAATCAGAATATAATCCCTTCCAGTAAGCACTCTGATGCCTTCAAATTTGTAGCAACTATAAGCTCTCCTTTATAGAATATTGAGAAGGACGCTTATTTGGTCCCTTCAAGTAACAAAAGAATTTCTTTGCCGATGTCCATCCTTCCCTGATGTTTCATCCCACATCACATATGCAAAAAAGGTATGTATGTGCAAATATGTCAATACCTGCATGATCAAAATCCATTACACAAACACTTGGTGTATCTTCCCAAAAGACACCATGTTATTCTAAGCGGGCGGAGGATAATGACAGGAGTTTAAGGTCCAAAGTTATGTGCTAAAGTATTTAGGCAGCTCCTGAAATACTTAGGAAGCCCCTGAATTCCACTTCACCCTTTGGAAAGGACACATGCTGGACCAGTTCTTGAAGAACTGCATCTTGTGAGAAGGGGCCCACATTAGAGGTACTCATGAAAGATTGTCTCCTGTGGGATGGGACCCCATGCTGGAGCAGGCATCAATAATGGAGAGTCCAGATACAGTTGAATTCAGAGAGGAAAAGAAACAATATTTTGTTTTCACTGTTTGTTTTTTTTCTCATTGTGTAGATTCAAGGAAGACAGATAATACATTAAAATTAGGTGGTAGACCAGTAAACAAGGTATTTCAAACCTCTTATGCAAGGGAAAGAAATCTCTCTCAGTCTATCAGAACTAATAAATAATAGTGGAATATAACCATTACTGCAAAATTTGAGAGCTAATAATTTCCCCTTTCTCCCTGCCATTGCCTGCCCTCTATACCCTAGCCTCTCCCATTAAGTAATACTCCAGGATTAGTTGGACAACACTCACATTCTCTGTGCTCCAGGTATTGAAGTCTACATAAGATCAAACATCTACTAATGAGTTTCACACCAATAAATCACAAAAAACTGTCCAGACAATCCCAATGAACAATTTATAGTCAAGGACCTTTTGGCAGATGCCTGGTCTTGGTTATGCGCACTGCACTGTCACTCCAAGCACGTTCCTGTTATCTACAAGTATATACTTCTCCCTTTCCCAGCCTGATGGAGAGAGGAAGCTTGATTGTCTCACTGGGAGAGAGGGTTAAGGGCTAGAATGATAATGTATGTTTCTGGGAATTACTTGCTGAGGAGGAACTACCACACTGAAAAATCAGCTTTGCCTTTAGCTTTGAGAAAGAAGATCTGTAGCCACCCCAGCCTTAACAGATATATCAGAGTTTAGGTTCTGCTGTAGTCACACATTCATCCTTCCAGAATGGCTTAAAAATCATCGAGACCATTAAAAGAACAGCAAATTATGGTTTTGGTAACAATTTTTTCTTTAAATTTTCACCAAAGGAAGAAAGGAATACTGGTGTTCTTCAATTTTGAGCAAAAATACATATTATGACTTTTAATACTGTTTATGTTGACATTGAAAAAATACACCATAAGAGAATCTGACCTTACTGTTAAATATTAGGGGATTTTTTTTTGCTTATGCAACAAATTATTATGGAAGCATACTAATTAGACCTAGTTATGAGTGTTGCATTAATTATAGAAATGTTATGCATCAGTAGTATGACTAGAAAGCTTTTAAATTATAAAATAAGGCTGTACCCAAGAAATTAATTGCATAATCTATATTAATTCACTTGCTATTTGAGTTACTAGGGGGTTTATTTTATAATTAAAAAGCTTTCCAGGATATTACTCCTATGGATCATTTATATATATATATAGTGAGAACCTACATGAGTTAATTTACAGATAATCAAAATCACAGCCTTTTCTACCAAACAAATTAATTCTAGTAAAATAATTAAAATCTTAATTTGTTATGTTGCACTGGTCAAAATAATGCTCTGTTAGCTCCTGACTCAGCAAAAATGTATTAGCTTTGTGCATATTGGCAGTTCCATTCAGATTTTACTCATTAGTAATTTTATGATGAAAAAAATGAATGAAAAATAGCTATTCATAAACTTATCTTGAGCTGAACAGGAATTTTAAGATAACTTTTTGAGAAAAAAAATGCACTTCTGTGTTTTCCATCTCTTGCTGCCTTGCAAAAGTAAGGAAAGATACAGCAACCATAGAGCTGCTCTAAGTTGGGCAGCTGAGATAAGTGTTGCCACATCATTTGGCCAGAAAAATCAAACGGTGCGTGTTTAGCTCAACTACCTCTCCTATGCCTGACTGGCAGTAACTTTAAATAACTTGCTGCCCTAAACATCAGTTTCAGTATGGAATTTGTGACCAGTCCACATGATCCCAGAGGCACCTCATTAAATTTGAGGCATCTCATCTCATCAGTTGGATTTGTTTTGTGTAAATGTTGGTTTGTGTAAAAGGGATCCAAGGAACAGAACTATTTATCAAACACACTCATATGTATGTCATGATTTAGGAATGGTATTGTGCAATACCATTGCACAATAGTACTCCCAATAAAAAGAAAACCAAAAGCCTTTCTACTCCCTCCTCTAGCGGAAGATGCAAAAAGAATCTTCCTTGTGGGTTGAGACAAAAATAATTCACTGGAAACAGTAATGAGGTAAAAGAAGCAACAGTATCAGCCTAATCACAGTTTTGCTCTGCTGGAAAGTATTACAAGGATATGCAGCATTTTTAATGAAGGAAAAAAAAAAAAACTTCTTTGCCATCATTCAAATATTGCAAAGAGTAAAGACATTTTTTAATGCTACTATAACCATAAGTGAACTTTGCCATTACCATCATAAAAAAACTTCTCAGAAAATTAATACTTTAAAGGCACATAGAATATCTGAACTTAAATCTGAGAATTGCAAAAATGAAATTGTCAATCTTTAGAGCTAAAGAAAGAAACATTTTTTTTTTTTTAATCCCAAATTTGATTTGAAACACTGCAATCCTAATTATACCTTGACTCTTTCCTCTAAAAGTTTTGTTTTATTTGCTACCTCAATCACAGGTGCTGCTCCACCAAGGTGAAAGATGTTCCATGTACTGCAGGCAGTCTCTTTTGTACATAGGGAAAATGGGAAAGGTTACATTGGGGCTGTGATGTCATAACTAGAACCCCCTTCCCAGACAAGGCACCTCACATTAGGCTGATGCATGCTAACGCTCCCACAATCCTGAACTCAGATTCCAGGGATGACATGGCAGGAAGGACATAAAATGGAAAGTAGTGGAGAGAATCACATATCCCAGAAAATCAAACATGAAACAATATGAAGGCATTAGAGGGGTAATTAAATTGGTACTGGAAGAGAAAATAAATGAACCACTAAGGAGATGTGGGCAAAATCAGTCCATTTCCCCATTCTCTGTTGTTTTCTGTTCCTCTCAAGAGGGTTGTATTTGCATTTGCTGTTCAAAAATGTAAGCATTCTAATAACAGCGTGCTGTGCTACTAGCAAGAGTTTAGAGCCCACAGAAAACCATATTTTATGAGTTTACTGTTTATCCATGTTTAGCAAAACATTAGGAAAGGGAAAAAACTGGGAAACTGAAGAGAAGTATCTGCCAGTAAACACAAACACTATATCACGACCCTGGAAGGTTGTCAGTGGGCTTTATATAACTTTAAAAAATATGAGCCTTAAACTTCACAAATGAAATCAATTTCAAGTGCTATAAAAATATTTTTAGAGCAAACCAAGAATGAGAAAAATCCAGAGCTGCAAAAAAATGCCTGAATGGAAGAAGTCCCTGCTGGTGAGCAGAGATCGGGTCCTCTCCAGCCTGTCATATCAGGACCAGACACAACTCCTCTTGTACAGTTGGATTTGGCCACACAGGCTTTGGAAAGCCGTGGTACCCTTTGCCAGAATGCCAGGAAACACACCAGGTAACATTGTCACCATTTACCTTATGATCCACAGCTTTGTGCAAGAGCAGCAAAGACTGAAACACTAGTTTGAGAATTCATCCTACCACAAATATGAAAAGCAGACTTTGAATTTCCAGTGTCTCTGCCAGCTGGCAGCAAACAGAATTCAAGATGCAAAATGCTTTATGGAAATCAGATAAAGTTAAAAGGAGGAAAAAAGAGGCTTTCTACTTGAAAAGGAAAGAAAAATTTATCAAGTTTTAATTTGAAACATTTCATAGTCCCAGTACTAGGAGAAAGTAAGTCACTGAAAGTGACTTCATCACTTTTTCAAACAGAAGGAAGGTTGTAAAGCTGATATATTTATAAGATAAAAAATCTGGAAAGAAACATTGACCAATTGCAAACATGTGAAGGAGGACAACTGCATGTACTGACCAAAAAAAAATTCTAATTTTTAAAAGTGTTCTTAACTTTTATATGAGAAAAAATGGTAACCCCATGAACACTTCTGATGCTATGTCTTTGGTTTTTTCTTTCAGTTCTTCCTCAGTTTTGCTGCTGCTCAAAACACTCAACCCCACTTTGAATAAGTGTTCAGTGTTGAGCTCCACATAATATTAGCAGGTTATAAAAATATTGGAATATGTCTCAAGGTGGGCAAGAAAGATGGTTAAAGGAGTAGAGGGCAAGAATTTATTCAGATTACAGAACAGGAGGCTGAGTCATGAATTCGTTGCTATCAACAATTTCCTCATGATGAGGAGCAGAGATGGAGGTGCTGATCGCTTTCTCTGGAGTCTGGTAGGACATAAAGGAATGTTAGACCTGAATCAGGGAATTTCAGATTGGGTATTAGAAAAAAGTTCTTTACTGTGAGTATTATCAAGGAGTGGATAATGGGTCATGGCCCTCAAGCCTGTCAGTTTTCAAGAAGCATTTGGGTAATGCTCTCAGACACGTGGTTTAATATGTAGGTTGCCATGTGTGGAGCTAGGAGGCGGATTCAATGATCATCATGGGTCCCATCCAGCTCAGCATATTCTTCAAGTCCTTCATGAATTTTTCTTCAATTCCAAAAAACTAGTGGACATGTTTTCCCCCTCAGTAGCTGTCTGAAAATCAAGCTGCAGTCATATCCTTTACTTACTCTTCCTTAAATGGCATGCTATTCAAAACAACAAAAATCTGTGTTATGCATTTTATTGGTATTCTAAATCCTTGATTCAACTGACATTTGTCAAAACTTAATGAAAATATCAATGAAAGTTTCTTTCCAAAAAAATCTTGCACTACGAAATAAATGTCACAACACCCCCAAGATACAAGTGCTGTCTTCCCAAGTTGCTTGGAAGTTTATTTCTTTTATCTCACAAGAGGCTGATCTCTGAACAAAGTCTGTGGGAACTGTGGTCAATATACTCAGGTATATTCAGCATGCAGCATTGAAGAAAGTGAGTTATTAAACAGAGCAATTTTTTTTTTCCACTTGGGCAAGAAAAGAAAGCTTTCTCTCGTCAGTTAACAGGTAGGACAGGTAACACTTTGAATTAATAAATCCTTGTACATGGACTGCTGTAATAATTCTCAATTTGGTTCCAAAAAAGTTTTCTGTTATATGTTATTCTGCATACCTCCTCAGAAACACACTGCAGCAAATGAAAAGAAAGATACAAAGAAAACATAATTAATTGCTTTAACAGGTTGCAAAACCAATATGTACATATTCCCTCAGGGGTAGGTTCTTAGGTTCATACAATTTTCCCATCTCCAAACAAACACTTCATTCAAATAATGTTACGTATCGTTACAGAAATTTTATTTATGATGTTTCTTTATTCAGTAGTACAATCTTAATTCTGTATTAACCATACATGGTTTTTATACTATTTTATTTTTTTTTCCCATATTTTTCTGCATTCTTCTATGTGCCCAACACACTTTTTCCTTTTGGAAAGAGTGGTAGGATTTAAAAATTTTTACGTTTTAATCCTACTTCCAGAAAGTTACATATTATTATTATTATAAAGACTTGTTGAAAAAATTAAAAAAATAAAAGATCATTTTCTGTGAGAGGGAAGACAGTTAATTCCAAGAGTCATCAGTTTTCATAGCTATCTTTAATTTTTATCTTTGAAAAAATCTGAAATTATGAATTCACCTTTTTCTTCTAAGCAGGAACTGAGGGATACAAAACTAAATTATCATTTCCAGGTGGAAGATTTAAAATTACATTGTGCAGTGGTCACTTGACTGGAGCGGCAATTCAGCAAGTTGATTCTAAATCTACCTGTGATGCTAAAATGAGCAAGTATTTTTAGTGCTTCATCTTCTTGATTCCCACACTTGTTAAGTCATCCAGGAAATGATTGTCATCTAAATGTTGGTCTGTACATTCATAGCAGGGAAACAATGAAAACTAATCTGATTTTGCCTGAAAATAAACATTGACATCATGAGGAGGATAGAAGAAATTCACACATTAATTACAATGAGTTTTAGTTTGTTCATACTCCTCTGAAAAACAAAAGTGATTTTTAAAAATATGATTTCCTAAACTGTTCACATGGTGAATGAAAGATCAATATTTCTGTGTGTCTTTCTGACCAACTGTCAGTGTTTGATTTTGGGCAATTAAAGAAAATTTATTTTGACACCATTCTCAGCACTGCAAAGTAATACCTTCTTTACAGTTATTTATGCATAATGAATATTTGAAATTTATTTGCATGAGGCAAAAAGATACAAGTAGTAATGCTACTTGCTTATATTTCACGTATTTTTTTACAAAACACAAAGAAAGTGCAAAGTATGCTGCTTCACCATCCAGTTCTTCCCAACAGTCTTGTTTACTACTTGTCCTTTAGGAGGACTGTCTTTGCTAAGAAACTGTCTGGATAAAAGGTTTTTTCAAATATAAATCCTGGTGCTGAACTCAGTTAATATAGCTACTAACACAATTTTCTTCAAAACCTTTCTAATTCAGCAGTATGTACCTCATTTCCTCCAAACATGGAATTGAAAATTACCTTAAGAAATTTCTTGCTGAGAATGATGGTAACTGCTAATATAAAATCAGTTTAAAGTCTTCTCTTAAAAGGGTCTGCTTCTTCCTTGAACATGAGGCAAATTCTGCCAGCTGTGATTATCTCATTCACCTACATAAAGACTAAAGCTGCCGTAGGTGACAGCCAAATTCTTCCTGCTTATCTTTGGGACTAGCATCTTACTCTGTAACGTGCTTATTTTCCCACACTGTCAAGTGGTTGACTCACTGGGCTGAATGAGAAGCGAATGTGGAGATCACGCATCAATCACCTTCCATCACATTCCCCAGCCCAAATGTCAGTGATTGGACAAACCTGCTTTGACAGGCATCCTGTCTGGACAAACAGCTTGTCAGTTTTCTAATAGGATTCAGCTGCTCTCTCACCATAAACTTCACAAGCTGAGTCACTTCAAATATTCCCCAGTGAAAATGGGTGAAATTGAATGAACAGAGAAGGCATGGGAAGGATGGGGTGGTGTCATTTTGGCTATTCTAGAGTAAATTACAGCTTTCAGAAGCTTGGGCAATTATTTTGCTGTAACAAAAAAAAGAGAAGAATTGCAAATTTAATACTGGCATTAGCCTACAGATGTTGGGTAATTTTTTTCTTTTAGCAAAAAGATGGTTCAGGAGATGTTCTTGATACTGAAGTGGTGCTCCTGATTTAGGGGACCAGTAACTTTGAGAAGTATGATTGCATTTACATGAAGAAACTAAGAAAACAACCATTCCTATGGCAATCAATGCCCCCAATAATCATCATAGTTACATTTGAGCAATCAATTTATTTCAAGATATGTTTTCAGACCAAGGATCTTTGCTCATTAGAGAAGTACATATTACAGTACAAGAAAATTATAATGCAGAACTATCATGTTTTCTTCCTAAATGCATTACAAAAAGAAATACTTGACTTGCAAAGGGACAGAGTTTATTACTACATTGAGACTTTAATAGGAAAAAATCAAACACATAATACAATATTGCAGTCAAAAGCTATGATTTATATACTTGAAAAAACATGAATACGAAATGTATTGCAAAACAATACAATTTTTAAAAAATTAAACTTAAAATGGTTTCATCTCAGTTTATATTGATGTTCTCGTAATTACAAACACTGAACTTTTAGAAAAATCTAACCATGACAGTCAGACATTTCAAGTAAGCATAAATCAAAAAATGTTAAGTATAAATTTAATCCTAGAAAATTTTATTGATTCTGAATCATATTTAAATGGACAATTGCATCACCAGTTTGAATGCTTAGAAATTTGGATTAGTTTACTAAGAGGGTTGTAAATGAATGTCTTAAAAGATTGTTACCAGAATACAAAGTTCTGTCAATAAAAAGTCAATTGCGATATATGCATAACTACACAGGAACAGTAAATTTGCATAAAATCGTACATAAATAATTTTGCTTATTAACAAACAAACTCAACACTAATAATCATTACTTAATCCTGTACAGGTCCCTTGGTGTTGATGCAGAACTGTGCATGTGCAATTCATGTAATAGGAGCAGAGTCCAATTATAGTGTTAAGAGCACCTCAAAAACCTGATGCTACACAGCATTTCTACTTTTCTGCAATTTGGGCATTGTGGTTCCATTCCTTCCCCTACACAAGGTAACTCTGCTGCCCTTTGGCCACTCTGTGGCTTAGACCTTATGTCTGTAGGCATTTCTCAATGACATCAACTCCTCCATTTTCAAATACATTTCAAATCATTGAAAGGGTCCATATACTCACTCCAATTTTCCCCCCACAAGCACTGCTACTATACTATTTCTCTGTTAAAGGGAGACCAACTGTAGCAGGAAATTTAACAAAGTTCTTGAAAAAAATAGCTAAGATGATGAAAAATACATACTGATATTTTTCAAATTACTCTTGTAAATGACAGTGTTTCCTTTAAAACATAAAAAAAAAAATCTAATCTCCAGCATCTTAGTATAAAGAACAAAGTACAAATCGAAGTGGAAAAAAATGCACCCTAATACATAAGGGAGAAAAATATGTGTAGATAATGGAATGATTTCAGAACATGCACATAACCCAGAATAAATTTGAAGCTGCTATGATTCATTGACACAAACACTTATTTTTCTGGAAACAATCTTTATAATTTTACCATCAATTTGTCACAAGAAAAATATTCTGAAGACAGAAGATGCATCATAAAACAGCTCTATAATAGAGATGTATTCAAATAGTCCGGATACAAATTTAACGCCAAAGAAACACAACAAAAAATTACACGAAAAATTGTAGAGAGATCCAGAATCTCCTCATGTGTCACCACTTACTGAACACCAGTAGTAACAATGAAAAAAATTCCCCCTTTTGTGTGAACTCAGATGATTGTATATGGGAAGGCCAGAGAATGTGAATGTGAGGATCTGATCATGTGAGGACATGATCATGTGAAAACATGATCATTTACCTCAACAAATTCCCAAACTTCCATGTTCTCACGTTATAAAACACAACTTTTCAAGGAAATCTGGTATCCTATCAGCAAATCTTAGTACAAAATTTCACTTCCACCGAAGTGGAAGTCTCCAAGTATTATTGGCAACTCTTGTTAAGAATATTTTGAGTCCAATTTTGCAATTATTGTTTCATAGTCTGATTATTAAGAATGTTGACCAAATCTGTAGAGGATGCAAGTGATTAAAAGTCCAGTTAACTAGAAATTCTGCTTAATTGAAAGCTATGGTAATTGTCAAAAGTTCTGTGCAACAGTAAGCTACACTAACTGTTGCTGTAGATAAAAAACAAGCTATCCTCACTGTTAAAATATTTATTTAATAATAAAGATCAGTTTGTAACTACAACCATGTGGCCAGTCCTCATTCTACCAAGGAGCCCTAGATGTTAGATATATACATATACATGTGTATATAGTATATATAACACATAAAAATAAGTTTTATGTAAAGGATATAGGTATATAGATATGTGTGTGCGCATATAAATACTTTTGTAAAACATATGTAGAGATATGTTTTATATAAACATATATATACATATGTTAAAATGTTCTCTATCTGTTCTGCCACCCCTAGACACCAGGTTCAGTTACTTTCTGGAGCAACAGATCAGAGTATGGACCGTATAAAGAAAATTCACTTAAAATTTTTATTTTTTGTAGTTGTGTAAGTCAAGTCTATGACAAGTGTTCAGTACAAGCCCTGACCCTACACATCAATGAAAATAAAATTTCTAGGTATAAGCAATTATTGTTCTAGTGTCTAGGAAATGGCCAAGAAAACTCTGGTGCCAATTTATTTAATTTTTAATTGGGATAAATATTATGTGTCTACAAAGAAGAGATTTGTGTCGCAGGCAGGCACATAAGAAAGGTAGATGAAAGAATGGACTAAAACAGAGAGAGGGAGAGGAAAGGCAGGACAGATGCACAGGCAGAGAATGTTGTGGCTATAGGCTGATAATGGGGAAGTCTGAGAAGCTTTGGGACCAGTGGAGTTTGCTTGCACCTTTGCCTCCTTAGGGAATGCAGGAGGTCTTTCGTTTAAAGAAAAGCAAACACAGTAACATGTCATTGCTCCTAGCACTGACTATTAACAGTGGGAGACCAGTCTCACAGAACTGATTTTCAGGTGATCTTCATTTTGATAAGATCTTTTTCATTCCTTCCTTGTAGGACAGAATTTTAAGATGCAAAATCTTGCATCTCAGCAGGTTTGCTCTGTCTCTAATGAGATAACAGGGAAAACCCTATAAAGACTAATAACTAAAATGAGAATGATACAGTACTCTGCATGACAGCTTGCCTTTAGGATGTTTTGTTTTTTCTTTTCTCCCCATCAAATTCATTGTCTACCTTACTTAATAGCATGGTGTAAAAAAAAAAAAAAAAAAAAAAAAAAAAAAAAATTTAAGGAGCCTTTAAACTTCCAGACCATGTTAGGTGTGTGAATTGGTAACTACCCTTTTTCTTTTGCTGTTCCATACATGACCTGACCACACAATCCCAGTAACAATTTGAGTTAAATCTCAGCCAGGAGTCATGTAGAAATGTTTCTTTACATAAGATTTGCATATGTTTCGTAAATCTGTTCAATACACATATTTTGTCCTTATCTTGGAAAAGCAAAATAAGACTTCATAGAGCAAAAATACATATAAGTAGGTAAGCATATACACAAGCTGTTAAAAATAATAATTCTAGTGTAAAAATAATATATGGTGTACTTTATGTGGTATATATATATTCACACACATATGTACCATATATATATATATATGCAGTGTATTATGGTTTCTCTACCATTCCAAGAAATTATTATTTTAAGCAGAAATTCATCTAAGCATTTAAAAGCAGCTTTTTTCTAACTAAAATATTTGAACCTCTAAAAACTAGGAACAACAGACCTCATCTAGAGGAGAAGCTAGGGTGTTTGAAGGGTTTTTTTGATTGCCTGTAGTGATCCGTAAGAAGTATAGGTTTAGAATAATGTGCAGAACTGGCATGAAGTGCTGTCAATGCCACCTTATATCAAATACATTTACTGATTTTATTAACTGCTCTTATACTCAGAGTTTGTCTACTATTAAGGCGGAAAAATCAAATTAAAGTCTCAAGTAAAGGATGGAGTTAAACAGCTCCACAGTTAGAAACACTGCAAATCCATATCTGAACAATGACAGAAATCTTTTATTTCAATACAGTTTTACTTTGTTAAGCACTGAAATATGCAATGTATTAGAGATAAAAATCTACCTTAATAAGCAAGAAAAGCCAGGTGAAAGGCATGGACCTATCCCAGACAGAACTCGATGACTAAAAAATGACTAAATGAATGACTAAAAAAAAATGACTGTGAATGACTAAAAAAACCCCTGGAATCAGGTGGGGTTCTCAGACAGTGGTAGCAGGTTTAGGTATGTGTTTGCATAGACAGACAGAAAGAAAGATGTAATGTTTAATAAATGATAGCAAATATATTCTACAAAACATAAATCTAGAAAATTATTTGGCAAAACTTTTGCATGTATCTGTTCATATATTGTCTTGTCCAGAGGAACAAAACACAAAACAAAACATGAAATCTTTGGATTGTATGTGCTATTGAGTATTATGAATGCATGAAAAGTGAAGAAAATAGAACTTTGTGAAACAAAACTTTATCTAACCTTTCATTTAATTTTCAAATCCTTTGATAGGCTTTAGAAATGTCACAGGAAACTTGGCATTATCTGTTTATTACTTAATGGCATTTCCTGACTTCAAAAATGCAGCTTAATGAAGCTCTAACATTTATAGGCTCCACAATCTTTATTTGTGTGAATTTATTGCATTTATAAATTATATGAAGAGAAAGAAAGCCTCCTCAAACTGAAGTGCTCAAACAGAATGGGTAGTTATTCTTGAATAAAGACACAGTAAAAGGCTTTAAAAGATAAAAGGAGTGAGTCTATCAAAAATATTGTGGGGAGAGAGATAAAGAAAAGAATCTTGTAAATCTATGTCAATAGGAAAGCCTCTCCAGGGGAGTGTTAAGTATTTCTGTGGTCCAGGGAAGGTGCTTCGCATGGCAGCCATGCCATGTGCTGCTGGTTTGCAAACACTTGTTCTGGCTGGGATTTTTGCAGTAAGAAAATAGCCATGAGGGAGAAACAAATATCTCAGTTTTGCTCCTTATGCTTTCTTTGGCACTATATGCCCTTAACATAAAATGTAATTACTTGTATTGGCTTAAGTAACACACTGAGGAGAGTATAAATCCTTTGCTACTTCTAGGTAGTAGAAGCAAATCAAGTAAGCATACATAAATCATTTCAGATGAAAGGCTCCAGAATTTTGGTGCAGTTCCAAATTCCTGGATATGGTGGGTTTCCTGGATTTTACATACAAGAGTCAAAAATTTCTCACAATTCTCTTGGGAATACTGAAATAATATAGGAATTTTGAGTCTATAGGTCTGCCTCTAATTTAATATGTGTAATTTCATCCTTTAATTGCTGAAAACCAGGAAAACTATGCTTCTCATTCCATAGTAGAACAGGAATAATTTAGATAGGATTTTATGTAAAGAAAGGAATGCATCTGAATCTTCTCTTACAGCATCTCTTTTTTGCATTCTAGTTGATATCATAATAGGTTGTGATCTTTAGGCAAGCAGAGTCTTTATTGAGAGACCTCCATGATTTTTGTTGTTAATCCAAATAGAGTTGCATGTATTTATTGGCCACAAAATTCCTCTTAAAAAGCATCTGGTAGGAAAAAGTAGCCATGAAAATATATACTTACTTATCCAATAACATTTTCAGCCTCTCCTTATATATATCTGTTTGTAAGGCAGAGAAGATGTTAAGTAGGAAGAAAAGCTACCTCCTAGGTAAAATTCCTGGAAAAACTTAGTGACTGACAACTCTGACAGATGAAAAATCTCTCTCTTTAAATGAATTTAGCAGAGAAATTTGTCAAATTTTTAAAATTATTTAAAAACTGATTCTTCCCAAATGTATGCCTGAATCCTGAGAATATGGGTAACCTAGGATTGAATAAATGATCACATTTACACTTACCATCAAATGAAACAAAATTAAGCATCAGTTGACATACTCATATAAGGAGCAAAGTGCAGATAACTATATTAAAAAAAAAAAAAAAACAAAAAAAAAAACCAAAAAAACTGAATTTTTAAAATGTATTGACCATTCACTCTCAGTCCTCGCCCCTCTAAAAGGTGTGTGCAAGCTGTCAAACAGGTTTTTTGGTAGTTGTTTGGCAATGTTGCAGTAGAACATGTGCAGTAACAAAATTTACTTGTTCTATTTCAAAAATATATTAATTTAAGAATAACTATATTTAATTTACTCTTAACTTATAAAATCCTGTGTTCTATGCATAAAATACAGGGAATTCTGGAAACAGACATCAATCTGCTGGCCCAGTATACAAAAGCCAGTGAGCCTTCCTCAGTGAATGGAACAATTCCACAGAACAACACAGTGGTTTAAGCTAAGGCATGTGCAAATTCAAGGCCAACGTAATTTCATCTGATACAGGGCAGAGTCCTTCCTGGTCAATACCTCACTTAGAAGGAGCAGACACTAAGAAAAAATTCTAAATGTCCAATTTTTTTATGGGAGGACTAAAACAAGACCAGTTTAAATTCAATAGTCAGATAATGTAATAGTTTCTTCCTATGATTATATGGTTTATAAATACAGCTTTACAGTCCAGACATATAGGAAAGCCATTAAGGTAAAACCTATTGTAAGCTCCAATAATGGAAAAATATCAGCCAGGAAAACAGAGAAACTTGATCTGCCTTCTTCTAATAGTAATTAACTTAATTTCACTGAAAGAAAAAAAAATAAGAAATGTCATCTTGCTGCTCTTGTGAAAGAAAATGAAACAACAATATAAGTTTTTACTTTAATTTTAAGTTGAAAAAGTTTTCTATAGTGATTTTTGTACTTTTCACCCAAATAATCTCTCTTACAGATTTTTTTAGTTTTATACTATATTTCTTATTGCTCTACTAGGAAGCCACACTAAGAGTTATACTTTGTTTAATATTGGCCTAAAAATAGGGCAGTAATTTAATCTCTCGGCAAATAAAATGGGTAACATAAATATTTTTTCTTGATGTTAAATGTGCAACAGTTCCCTTTCAAAAACTCATCTATCACTCTAGCTCAAAACCAGTTTAAGCAGTTGGGCATCAAAACACTTAAGGTCCATTTATTGCTTATTACTTTAGCTATGTTCGACTGAACAGCCATATTAGAATTACTATGGGATAGATATGGTCGTTTCCTCTTTCTTGCACTGGTGCACATCTGATTGCTGTTAAAAAAAAACAAAAAACCAGACACAGCAGAAAATTATTTAGTTTTTCATTTTGTTTTTCTTTTGCTATTTAGTCTCCTGAGATGGTTCACAGTAGGATCAAATAAAGAGCAGCTGAGTTACTCATAAAACACCGCCACATTTATGGGAATATTAAGCAGAAACCAAGGAGCAAAGAGTATTTTATTTTTTATTATGGTAACAGGAACATTCCTGCAAAGCTAAAGCTTGCTGTGATTTTTATCAGATCTCCTTCACTCTGAGAATCATTTTTGACTAAGAACATGATGACCAAACCCATGTGAAAAACTATACCCCCCATCTTGGGGAAAGTATGGAAGTTGAGTTCTTCCAAATACAACTGGAATATCTTGTTCTAGAACTTCTATCACTACCACCTCTTCTACACTATTACAGCATCACAACTACAGAAGTATTTTACCTAAATCAGAGCAATATAAACTCAAAAACAACTGGTTATATTCTCACTTGCATTAATACATCATCATGAAATACAAACATGTGAAACCAATTAGGCATTATATTTTATCACTCGGTAAGTTACTATTCAGTCAATAAAAGCATAATTTAGGGGTGGGGTTTGTCATCAAAGCCCTATGTGCTAATATGTTTCTAGTCAGCTGCCTTCACAGGCTCTTTTCATTCACTTTGTGCAACCACAGTTCCCAGAAATGTGAATCTGCTTTCAACTGATACTCTTCCCACACTGTATGGGAGCTACTAATTTTGAGACTAAACATGAGCAATTTTAATAAGCATACGCTCCTTTTGTAGCACAAAGCATAGTGATCCCAAAAATAATCTTTTCAGAGCATTGCCTACTTTGTGAAAACATAGCTCCATCTTCATCACTCTAAAAAATTTGAAAAACAAAAAGTCTGAATAAGTCTAAAAAAGAAGATGAGAGTACTAAAAAACATTTTTCTGGTAAAATGAAAGTGTCTGTTTGAAATTATGATGAAAATCATAAATATCTTCGTTTTAAAAGGATAAATTTATCAATTTCAAAGAAATTAATACTTAAACTACAATGTAGAAAACTAAATTTTAATATAAACACAGCTGTAGGTAGGGTTATTTTGTGTTGCTGTCTTTTAACCAGTATCTCATAAAATAAAAAATATTTATTCTTACGAAAAGTTAAAAATACTTATCTTATTTGTATGTATCTCGTTTTAGCACTTGGAATTTCTAAATAGTCTTAAATTTTCTTTTAAAATATATTTGATTTTTGTTATTTCCTCTTTGGCACTACTGAATGCATCCAGATTTTTGGAGTACAGCTTGCTTGATGTTCTGGATACAAAGATTTGAAGTACGTAGAAGCACATCAGCATGTATTGCACACTGCTCTAGAAGTTGTATACAGCTCTACAAGCTGTGTTGCTACTTTACTGAATACTAAACACGCAGCAAGGTCACTCCCAGTATCAATGAACAGAGTAATTTCATAAGTTATGACCAATATATAAAATGGATTCTGAATGTTTCAAGAAAAAGAAACCTCTGTTTTCCTTCCCACTACTGAAAAAACGCCTGAGAAGTTTTATGTGTCAGCTTTTGAGTATCCAAAGGCAAAATATGCAACCCCTGACAAGCATCTCAGTCCTTATGCCCCAGGAGGAGTTTTACACCAGGTAAACTCTGCTTACAAGTCCTGCAAGGGGATCCTTTCTGGTATCTTGCCTACAAAGTCAGTCTCCACACACAATATTTGATTGTGCTATTTTGCCTCCAAGCAGCCCAACCACCACTTTATTCCTTTGTTAAAGTGGTCCAGCTCTTTTTTTCAGCCTGATGGAAAGGTTCTGCATTATCCAGCTAAATGTTTTTGCACAGAAACAGAGACCCAAGACTTTCTGCAATAAAGGTACATTTCCCTTATTATTTCAGCAACACTATATGTTTATAGCACATAGCAGTGGTAATGCTGATTTCTTTCTCATTCCTTGCAGTCAGAGGAAAGACCAAGGGGATCCCAGACTCAGCTTGTCATGGCCTGTCAGCTCCATGACACACATGATGATCCTCAATCTTACTCGTGGTTGATCGCCAGCCCAGATCTGCTCCCTAATTCTCCTTGACTTTTATCAGAAATACTCTAGTGTTCTACTCTCCTGCTTTCTGCTTTATCAAAAAGCACTGTTGTTTCTTACTCCAGTTACGTACAGGTTGGATTTCTCAGTAGACAAGTGCAAAGGGAGACATGGCCCCCACTTGCCACTACTGAGACAAAGCAGGAGAAAAATGATAACAGCATCTGCTCAGGAGGCTAATGATTTCCACAGTGGTTGTTCATAAAAGGTATAGGAGAAAGTGTTTGGTCCAGTTATTTTAAGGCAAAAAACCCCATATATATTGACATTCTTTAATATTACACATTACAATGTCAGCTAATGGCCTAGACCAACATTTTATATGCATGTATGAAGAAAATTAGTCATTCAAAATGTTTCTACCTGCACTTTAAACCATCAATACCCAGATAAATCAATTCTTTGTTTCAGCCCACAAGGCTTCTGACTTCTGAGTGCAGAGCTGCCCATCTGCAAACTGAGCAGGACAATAAAGAAAAATGCTGATATGTTTAATCCATCAATATTACAGAACAAATGGATGAAAACAAGAAACATCAATGACAAAAATACTTATCAGACAAATCCTACAAGTCTTATTTTATGCTACCTGTTTGCCAGACTGTGTCCCAAACAAAAACTGGGGAGAAGAGGATGGAACTCTGTTATGCCCAGACTGCTCTCCAGTGCAGTGTTATCAAAACCTCTAGGTGACTTCTTTTAGAAAGCTTTGTCCAGAGGTGTTTTCTAAAGTTTATTATAACTCAGAGGCCAACAGAATTTAGTGGAATGAGAGTAAGTGTGATGTGAAGATCCCCACCCTGAGAGGATATGCTGTACAGGGAATAGTTTTAGTTTGAAGTAATTTTATTTTTCTACTATCTTTCCTAGAGGTTATGCTCTCTGTTTCAAATACTCTCCCTCAAAAAAGTAGACATATATCAAGGTTCTGGCTTACTTGGAGTACTGCAGCAACATCATAAAGCGTTTTAGGGGCTTTCATTGATGACTCTTTTAGGTAAAAAATAACTCATCTGAACTGCTTTCACATTTAATGCTTAATTTTTATTTATTTATTATAATTTATTTGGGAAAAATTAGTATAAATTATTGACTGTAACATACATGTAGTATTTTGGGATCTTTTAAAATATCTTGTTCATCTCTTTTTAATATATCTTCAATATTTAGGCTTTAAATATGCTGTCGTACTAGTTGGACTACAGAGGTTTACAGCCTTTACTAAGGAAGTGGGGGTTTTGACTAATTAAATTTTTCATCCTATAAGACTGATTTATTGTTTGACTCTAATCAGTTTGACTAAAATCACTAGAGTCGGTTAGGCAATGATTGCTGCATTTGCTATGTGATGAATGGAACATCACATAAAATATGAATTGGCTGGAAAAGATTCAAGGATAAATCACAGCTAGGAGCTGACATTGTGTCTGGCTCTGTTCATTTAAAAATAAAGGAGATGGAAAAAGAGAAGAGGGAGAGGGAGAAGGAGAAGGAGAAAGAGAAGGAGAAGGAGAAGGAAGAAGGAAGAAGGAAGAAGGAAGAAGGCAAGGGTATATTTTAAGAATTTTGCTACATCCTAAAATGATTGTTTCTTTTTTTTTTCTGTCCATGTATAGATACATGCATATATGTATTCTTGCTGCTCACCAGTCTGTTCTTTGGCTGCTCTTCAAGGCAAAGAATAAATACACATGGCTGCCTAAATTTATTCTTATCCTGAGCTCCCAGAGTTAAAGTTCAAGACATGAATGTGTTTCTAAAATTTAACATTTCCTTATTATTATTAACTTTCAATATAATTCTTGATTTTTCTGAGATTCATATCTCAGAGCTGAAGCTCTTTTTTAATGTTAATCTAAATTTTTAGCTTCAGTGAATCCATTTGGAATATTTTATACATATAAATGACAATAAGGGAGTCCTGCAGATTAAAAAATTATTTTCTTCTTTTTATGAGTACAGATTTTAAAGCCAGAAGGGGCCAATATAATCTTCCAAACTCTCTGTGATTATGAAGACCATAGTGATTTTGCACAGCTTCCTTCTTGAATAATAGAATCTTTTAAATCAGTCTTAATTAAAAAAATCTCCAGGGATAAAGAATACACTATACTTTCTATTTCTAGAGTTATGAATTTTGGTGCAGTTTTCATTCCTCACTCAGTATTTTAAATGCAGTAATTGTGCTCCACATTTATATGCCTGCTTCGTATGATGCAAAGGACTGCTTCCTTCCTCTGCCTTGTATTGTAAGAAATCCCTAAAAAGATATTGTCTACCAAACACAAAAACTACAGTTTCATTTTTTTTTCCATTCCAAAGTTAAGGTTCAAGATTAATAAAATATTTACACATTTTTATTAAATCTCAGCCTTTGTGTTTGCTTGAATTCAACTTTGCTGTTGATTCTGTTAGAATTTATCTATGGGTCTTACTTTGTTTATCTATTGACTTTTCCAAGTCAAAGGGAATATGACCTTAAAAGCACTAATTTTAGAGTGCAAAAAAATAACTTCACAATTTAATAAATAAAATCAAGAAGAGTTCTTCTCAGGTATTAACTGGAAAATGAATAATTGCCATATCTCTAAATACTGTGTATTTCCATCTTATCTGACTCTCTAGAATATATTAGGAGAAAATAGCCAGGCAAAAATATACAAAGTTCTAGTACACAAGGAAAGTTTTCAAGACCAGGAAATCAGTGAAAAAAATCTCAGCCTCAGTGAAAAAATCTCAACATGTTTCCTTCTTTTTACAGGTGTTACCTACATTTATTATCTGCAATGATGGCACATTTCTCACTTCTATGCATCTTTTAATAAAACAGTTGACCTTCATATAAAAAAAAAAAAAAAAAAAAGGTAAAAGTAGATATAGATAACTGCAAGTTTAAGCTTTGCTTCCAGTCCAGAGCAAGTTCTTCATATTGACATAATAAAATTTCAAGGAGAAAAGGTGGACTGTGATGCAAATGTCCTTATAGTACAAAGCTGATCCCAGATTACATTGAGCTTTTGAAAGTCTATTTTCTAGCTTCATGATGTCATAATACAGGAGTAATCCGATAAACACATAGGATTCTTTTTATTTTAAAAATAGTGTCTGAATTTTTAGTTCAGTCACACAGAAATTAAAGTTTAGTCTTTATGCAGCTTTATACCCAAAAGTTAGTTAAAAAATCGTAAAGCAGCTTTGCAATTGTAAATACTATTCCTTCAAGCACAATCTAATTTTCAATAGCTCTTATTCTCAGAATATTCCACTATGATATTCTCATTCCATGATGAAACCATGACCTATGTGTTTAAGCCCCAGAAATATGAATAGAACATCTGATTTGTAGTCTGATCACGGCCATGTCAATGGCCCAGTGTTAGGTTCAATGTTGCTGATAGGACTGTCCCTTAAATTATAAGGCACAGCTTTCTCCTACTGGCTGTGGACTGATGTGTTCAGTGCTGTGCATTTTCCTGGTATTTTCATTTTATAGTTTTCTGAAATTTATAACTGAGAATTGATCCAAATCTAGAAAATAATGCCTAAACTATCAAATGGTCTTTTTCCTTCTGGTAGCTGAAAAATCAGACTTTTTATACATAAGGTTTGATTGCTGATGACAAATCAGTCATTATGGTAATACTTCAGACACAACTAAAACAATAAGGGGGAAAACAAATACAAAAGTAAGAAGCCTTTCTATAAGCAAACAACTTATTTTTTGTTTTATTTTCTCTTGAAGAAGGTACTTTGTGGATTAATCTGACAGCAGCTACAGTTAAGATGCCATATAAACATAAACATGAAATATTTTCTAAAGGTTTTAAAAGGAATTTAATCTAATTGTTCTTGAAATTTATTACCTATTGGATTTGCATTCTGACTCCAAATGAGGAGCTTATTTTTAATTCATTGAATTCATCTATGCTTTTGTATTTTTAATGTGAAGGGTAGAACAGAAAATATTCAGTACAAGCAGATGCCAGTTTTAATATAATGTTCTCCTACTTTGGGGACTTCACTAGCTGTGTGGGTTACCCAGTAATGCCACTCAGACTTTATAATTGACAGTAAATAATGCTCTTGCAGTCATCTACTTCCATTTGCTAAAGGAAGGCAAGCCATAATAAAACCAAGTCAATTTGAAATACTAGAAAACAAATGAAATACTTTAAATATATCAAATTACTGCTCAGGAGCAAAACTGAAACCCCCTAATACTGATGAGAGAAAGCTGATTTTTGAAGTTCATATATTTCTTAGCATAGAGATCTAAACATTATTTATAGCATCCAAACCAAAAGCTCAAGAAGGATGTAAATTGTATGAAAATGTGATAAAAAAAACGAAATATAGAAGCAGTGGAGCCTGATCAGCACCAGAGGAATCCACTTCTCTGGACAACCTTATCCAGTGCCTCAGCACTCTCACAATAAAGGATTTCTTCCTTCATCTTTTAGTTTAAAAGCATTCTGCCTTATCCTATTACTGTCTGCCTATGTAAGAGGTCACTCCTTTTTTATATTTAGTGGAAGGCTGCAGTGAGGTGTCCCCAGAGCCTTCTATTCTCCACAGTGAAGAACCCCAGCTTTCTCAGTTTCTGTTTATAGGATAGGTGCTCCAGCCCTCTGATCATCTCTGTGACCCTCCTCTGGGCCCACTCCAGCAGATTAAACAAAAATAAGGCGCTCAGAAGGAGGAGGTGTCATCCATCCTCCTGCAGCATCATGACACAGTGTGCTTTGGCACCAAAGACAGGATCTTTGACTCAGCCTGAGCTATCTCATACAGTAGCAAAAATATCTGGCATTCAGCTAAGTACTACCAGAGGACATGTTAGATAGAATCATCACAGAATCATAGAACTTTTTAGGTTGCAAAGAACTACAATATCATCGAGTCCAACTGTAAACTCAGCACTTCCAAGTCCACCACTAAACTGTGTCCCTAAGTACCAGGTCTACACATCTTTTAGATTCTTCCAGGGACTGGGATTACACACTTCCCTGGGCAGCCTGTTCCAGTGTTTGAAATATGGGGATCTGCAGAACTTTTCTCTGGGATTCAGAAGTTCAGAAGAAGCTTCCAAATCTGTAAGCCAGACCTGCCAGACTCAAATGTTCACAACTGTTCGGGTATCAAGAGGAGAAGTATAAAGCAGCAAAGTATTTTTGTCACTAGTAGGCAAACCTTCATGTTTTAATCCCATTTTTTTCTCTTCTAATCTATTCTGCAATTCTGAATGTTAAAGGACACAGATATGTAGTTACTGGAATACATTCACTTAAAAAAAAGCTAACAAGAGGTTAATGAGGCTCAATCTTTTTCTAATTATAGTGAGAACCTTATACGAGAACCTCTTGGGATTCTTCCCTCTTTCCAAAAGGAACACTTTATTGTGTTAAGCAGATTCAGACATTTTATAATAATTGCATGATTTTTCCTTCTTTGCTGTGGCACAGTGTTATTAGCCTCTGTAAATCTACCCTCTGATGTAAGCTGATAACATGAATAATGGACAAAGTCATTTTTGGGGACATAATGATGATATCTTCTTTCAACTGCATTTCTTCTAAATGAGTGCATATAGTAATTTATGAATAGAAAAACATAAAAATATATAAAAATGGGGTTAGAGTTTGGGTTAGAGTTTGGGTTAGGGTGAGATTTATGGTTAGAGATAGGATTAGGGTTAGTGTCAAGGTCAGGGTTAGGTAAGGGTTAAGGTTAGTTTTACTTCTAGTGTAAGGCTTAGTTTAAGGATTAGGTATATTTTTTCATATAACACTGGTAAATTTTCACTTTATCTTGAAATTAAATTGTAAAGAAATTACAATTTACAATGGACAGTTGTATTCTTTATCTTGTCAGAAAATTTTATAAAGGAATATCTTGAATTTTCTTGGGTTTTTTTATTTTTTTTTCAATTGAAAACAGATATATTTGGCCCTTGGATTTCTGAGCAATCTTTGTACTCCTATGTATTATGTCAGCAAAGCTGCTGCTGCTGCTGCCGATAATTATTGTTGTAATAAATTTTATCATCAGTCTCTATACTTTTTTTGTTTAATGCCTTACACACGTCGCTATTCTGTAATCAAATTTTTAGTATTCCCACAAAGACAACCTACTTTCCAAGGCTATGTGCTATTGATTAGGTACATTATTCTATGACATAGCTGTAAAACTTTATTATAATAAAGCAGGTACACTGAAAAAACTATGAAGCCATTAGTGTGAGGGCAAAAATGCACATCAGCATGACAGATTTTGCATGAAGGCACAATGGCCATAAAGAAATTAGCAAAATATCCAAGTAATCAGGAAATCTGTCATTCCTAAGCAATTTGAATTAATCCATCCAATTTACATAATCCACTAGTCTCACTTTATCTCATAGCAATTATCACAATCTTACTGATACTCCTGTGTGCTACGGGAAATAACAATCTTCTTTCTTGCCTTGTGTCTTGCTAAACAAGCAAATTATATCGATTGTCATCTTAATGGAAAATACCAACACAAAGTCCTTAAGGTCTTTTATCTTGTGAAAAGAGGCAAGAAATGCTCTATAAAGTCCTTTTGGTTTTGTTTCTCAGTTGAGAAAGAATATTTAACAATAAACTTAAAAACCTCTCACAATGTGCTTTGCACTTCTGTAATTCAATCTTCTTTCCAACACGAAGCAAATAAATAGTTTTACATTTGCCATTATTTTGACAGGAGATTGAAACAAATAAACAGCTTTTTCATGGTAGTAGCAAGTTTAGCTCTAGTCATAATTGCACAGTGTATTTCATTTCCCTTTCATAATCAAGAGAACTATTACATTTCATAAGCTTGTTTGTTGCAGCAATTAGTGTCTTAAGTATTTGATAAGGAATTGTTTTTTTTTAATTCTTTGTCAGACAGTAAGGTGTCTTCAATATCCTTACAGGGAGAAACAGAGGGAGGTGTAATGATCTCTTCTTTCTTGTGACCAGTGGCAGGACATGAGGAAACAGCATGAAACTGAGTCAGAGGAGATTTAGGCTGGATATCAGGAAAAGGTTTCTCACCCAGAGGGTGGTTGGGCAGTGAAACAGGATCCTCAGAGAAGTGATCACAGCATCAGCCTGACAGCATTCAAAAAGCTTGTGGAATGCTCTCAGGCACATGGTGTGACTTTTGGGATGTCCTGCACTGCATCAATTTAACTCAATGACCCTGATGGGTCTCTTCCAACTCAGTATATT
Organism: Sinosuthora webbiana; assembly: GCA_013397395.1. Lineage (NCBI taxonomy): Eukaryota > Metazoa > Chordata > Aves > Passeriformes > Sylviidae > Sinosuthora > Sinosuthora webbiana. The sequence goes on from VXBN01008505.1 coordinate 445,026, forward strand.
CTATGATTTTAAGTGATTCTGTTTCCTCGTGAAGTTTTCCTAACTACGATTTTTCACATTTCTTAAGTAGTGAGACTCAGAACATTAGAACTGCATCTCTTTGGAAAGGCAGTCCTGAATGAACAATTGATGCAAAAATTCTTAATATCATGAGATAATGGGTAGGAAGCTTGTGGTGGTGCATTTTACCAACCATCACCTCAGGCCACACTATAATCTGAGAGATGCTCATTAGCCCTCAGCCTTGATGAGCAGCATTTGGGCTAAGCTTCTCCTGATCTTAGCAGAAACACTGCCTGCTCCCAGATACTAGTGCTGTCTAACAAGCTCCCGTTTTTTAATGAACAGCCTTGGAAACTTATTTTTTTTGCCTGAATAACAAATCAAGTGGAATAATATTTTTGTTATCAAACCTTCAGTGAAAGTTAGTGACTTGGATTGTGGCCAGCATTGAAAATTAGTATGACTGAAGCACAGTCTCTAGCAACCCTGTAAACAGGGTTGCTAGAGACTGTGTTCCAAGGGTTTCCCTTTCCTCCTGGACCACAGCAGGCTACAAACAGCATTCTCCCTCTGAGTGGAGCCTCTCAGAGCCAGCAAACTCTCAAATTGGCCGTACTCAGAGAATTGCCAAATGACCACAATGGATCTTGGGCTGATATTCCCAACTCCTCAAGTCTCCACCCTCCACCCACTGAGAAGCCACAAAGACACATCTGAAGTGAGAACTTCACTGAATTCAAGGGCAACTTTTTTACTGGTATGTGTCTTGTACAGACTCCTTCTGTCCATGTGCATGCGAGTTTGAATATGTTATAGCAAATGTGCCATGAGTGTTGTTTTCCTGGATTCTTCAGTACTTCACACTTGTAGTAAGTCAGGCCTGTAAATGAGTTACTACTGTGATAAAATAAATTCTATATGAATCTTTTGCTACACTATTTAGCTTCAGTTATTGCTTATGTACTGTTAAGTGCTTTTAAGTTTAAGTGCTGTTGGGCCTTTAGGCACAAACTTTTGGTCAAGTCCAGGCTGTTTAGCACAATGTTCTACTCTGAACCCTGTGACTGTATTCTTCTGTATTCCTTTTTATTCTTACCCTTTCCTATCCTTTTCTCTTCCCTCCTCATCCTCCCACAATTTGGAGTTTATTTCAGTTTGGATTAATTGATTTTGAATTTTGATTTGCTTTTCTTTGATGTGCTTTAACCATCTAGTAAGTAATAGAATGAACCTTGTCAGTAAACTTCATCATGCTTTCATTTTTATATTAAACTTGCTTTTGCTGATACCTTTGCCAGTGATTCTTAAAGTGACCTTAAAACACAAAATGGTGAAAAATCTAAGGCAAGGGAAAAAAGGTGCCAGGGTCTTGCACAGCATGCAATACAACTGTCAAATCAGTAATGCTTAGGCCCTTTTCACTTTCTTGTGACTGTATATTTTACTATTTTTCAGAACTCATAGGCTGAAAAAAAAAGAAGAAAAATATTTCAGTCAGCTTTTACACAGGTCAGACTAAAATGCCTTACTTTTTCAACTTTTTTTTAATGAAAACACAACAGAAGAGAAAAACAACTACTTAATGTCATAAATAAACTAGATTTTTTTTTTTTTCAAATCATTGTTTCAGTCCTTTTCATGTTAAAAGTTCATGTTACTTTTTGCTGATTTTAGGCTCATCTGGGCTTGAAATCCCTAGCAATGAAAGGTAAAAAAAAAAAAAAAAAAAAA
>VXBN01008505.1:446781-478200 GCA_013397395.1 Sinosuthora webbiana
AAAAAAAAAAAAAAAAAAAAAAAGCTTAAAAGATGGCAAGATTCTGTGCTGTCAGTGAACTGTCAGTAAAATCAAATACAAATAAATTCTTTAAAATATCATTTTTCCACCAGGAAAAACCAAAGGAGAAAAACAAACACATATTTCTTGTTTAGGAGGTTACAACCCTCACCACTATTGCACAATATAAAAAAAAAGAAGGCAACAGATTGCTATAAGACTTGCTTAGTATCTCAATTGATTTCAGTCTTACTGTCATAGTTTCACAGTCTATTTAACCTGGCATAAACTGGCAGTGAGGCCAAATAAACCTTTCCCACTGACCTCTTCTTCCTTCTTATTTGCTCTGGCTTCTTTTGATGAGGCGTAAGAGTTACTGAGGCCATTGAACATATGGGGGTAGGAAAAATTTGTATGGATTCTTGTGCTGCCACGAGACAGGGAACAAGCAGCCAGCAATGGGTTTGCAGTCAGGGATCAGAGATGCTGACAGCTAAAAATGACAGAAACTCTCCTCGTAGATACTTCTGTATTGGCTTGTACAGTACTAGAAGCTGCAGAGCTGTGTCTTGTGGTCATGCTAGTAGAGCTCTCTGGTAGAGGTAATTGGTAGAGGTCACTGGCATCAGACTACCTCACACACAGCTACAATTGTCACATGGAGATAAACAGAGCTTTTTTAAAGAGCTATGATTATTCTTTATCAGGAGACAGGAAACAAAGAAACAGTGTGAAACACTTGTCTACATTTGAAGGCAAGATTGGAGTGAATGGCATTGGTAAGCTTGGTTTAATAACAGACATGGCAGTTTTTGCGTCAGCTTCCCATCAAAAATTGTGAGTCTAAAATCCTATTTCTAATTTGAAAGTTGTTCAGTTTATGAAAAATATTTACAATTTGGTTGACGAGGACATCTTCAGAAGGTTTTCTCCGCTTCCCTGTTCCCAAAATCCACTAGTCTTTGGCTGCCAGCACAGAAGTGTTCAGCTAATAGCCAGGAAAGTAAATGCTGCAAGAATAATAAAACTCTAAATAACCAAAAAGAAGAGGCAAGATTTAAATAGCTATTTAATAAAATAGGGAACACACAAAAGCAGTCCTTTCATCAGATTTGAGTATAGAAGCAGCATTAAACTAAGTGCTTGGTATAAATAAACAAATTACTCCTATGAAGTATTTTGCATCTTTTGAACAAAAATCCTCCTTAAGAAAGTGTAGATTTTGTTAAGATGCTGACAGACACAAAAAAGACCATGTTAGAAAAGAACAACTGGTACTCACCAAAAGGAAAACAAGCAAACAGAAACCCTATTGTTGTTCATGTATTCGGTACAATCGTGTTGAGACTACCCGAGGCTGTGAAATAGAAAATCCAAACTACTGCAAAGAGGCTCCTCATGAGTCTCTATTACTTTCTGGAAGGTAGAAAAGATAGTCTTGACAAAGAGGGACATACACGTGACAGCAGGGGTTTTTTGAAAGATAGATAGCCACATAGATAGTGTGAGATTAACACAAATAGAGACTTTTATCCAGATAGTAAGTACATATAACATCTAATGATATTTCGGGATTTTTTTCTGAATTTTCAAGTACACTTTCATGAAGGTACTTTTTACATGCTGTGTTTGAAGTGGCCTAGTTTTACTTTTGAGGATGAAAAATTGAGGAACAGGATGGTCTTTAAGCTAAACTAGCCCAACACATGTGCCTAAGCAAGATCTTTCTTATTATGCTTCTAGACTGTCTCTAGGAGAAAGCTTAGGAAAAATTTGTCAGTATGAGCAAGGCAAAATGGAACAGAAGTACAAAGAGGTTGCTGAAATCGGCTGTATGTGCTCCTGAGAGACTGCTCCTTTGGAGAAGAGCAATACTGCACAGAGACCTGCCTTAATGATTACACAGAGCGAACTCAGTGTGCCAATTTGCCCACTGCACCCTATGTAGAGCAGTAAAATTCTCCCTTCTCTGTGAAATGCATGCATCAACCTCCTGCACAAGCAAGTATTATGCTGTTCCTTGGCAACACCGGGACACTCTTGGTCTTACCACCTGATGTCAACATCCCTTAAGGGAAAATTTCAGGTCCATCTCCACAGTTTCGCTGTTCTGTTCAAACTTGTTTTGCATCACAAAGAGAGAAGAGAAATTGTGAAAAAAGTATCTGGAGTATGCAGTGGAGAAAAAGCTAAATTCCAAGAAACTTCTGATGACCTGATAACAGAAAGACATACAATAATTTTTTCTCACACTTGGCTTTTATTAAACTTAGTAAATTACATCCAGAGGGAAGAATCTCGGAGAAAATACTGTGCCTCCAGCTTGTGTTTTTATCTTATCCAAAGTTAATAAGAAAAACAATAGCTAGGGACTGGAGAGTGTGAAATCAGATTTAGAATGAAGTCAGGGTATTTTGTACCAGCTTTCCCTGAACTGTAAGCAAGAAGGTATTTCTAGCAGAAGAGCTTTCATAGAACCGTCATCAGATCATCTATTGAAAAGCAACCTGTAGAACAACTCCTTGAAATGCAGGCATTTTAGAGCAGGAAACATGGAACTGAAATAGACCATAAGTAAAAGTGTTGCTTAAGGAAAATTGTTTCCTGTAGTGGTGTGGTTTTGGTTTTATCAGTTCTATGTATGTATTTGCTCCTTGCTTTTATGCTGTTTTATATAAGTTGTAATGATTTGTTTCATGTACCCCCATGTTAACCCCTTTATGGTTTACCCCAGTTATTATTATCAATCAATCATAATTATGGGTCCAGTCCATCACTTCAAAGCCTCACCCTGTGTCTAGAACGTTCCAATGAGGGCATTGAGTGATTAGGCAGGATTCCTGTTATTCCCTCCCTTGCTCCATTGATTTGTTCTAATATTTGTCCTTTATGTACAGGGTCACTCCCTTCACCCCTCAGATTGGTTCAACGCTGTACCTTACCCCCTGCTCCTCCCCTATTTATAAGGTGTTGTACAGAGAGGATCCCTGCTGTCGTGGGCAGACTCTCTGGTGGTGAAGAGGTCCTGCGGGGACATCAATAAACCCCAGCTGAAGTTAACCCATTAGAGTCCTTCCTTTTCTTCCTCATCTCTGCTCACGCTTCTGCGGGACAAAGGCCCACAGGATCGGGGAAATATCCCAGGATACTGAACCGTACCTCTTCTGCGGCTGGTGCCAGGGCTGGCCAGGCAATGTGGGATGAGTGTCCCGAGACACCGCGATCGCCACAGTTTCCCCTTGGATGAACAGAAAGGTTTAGGAATTCAATACTCCTGTCTCTTTCATTGATGTAATATTTGCATTGCCAGAAAACACCTCATGTATTAGTGTGCTGTGATTTTATACCACCAAAGAAGAACTGTCAATAGAACATGCGTGTTTTTCTGGAGGTGGTGGTCATCATGAGGACACTAGAGTCTGTTTCCCCCCTGAACTCTATAATATCAGTAAAATTCTTCTGAGTGATGTTTCTTGACTGCACTGGAGTGGCAATTTACCAACATCAGGAGCACCCTGAGGGAGGATACACAAGAGCATGAAATACACCCCCCAACAAGAAGAACCTGTACTTGCATTCTGGCTGGCTGTGTGTGGGAAGGAGACAAATCTCCACCAGCTAAAAGGTGTTAGAGAAGTTCCTATTCAAATGTGTGTCATAAGATGTGCTTAACAACCAATTTATACTTATGGACCAAATACATTGAAAGCTGTAGATATTTAAAAGACAATTCTTGTAAGATAGTCAATTATATTTACTTATTGTTTTGGGCTTTTTTTTGCAACTGAGGTGAAGGTTTTTTAGTTTCTGAGTAAGTATTTTTTCAACAGATGTCAAAGACAAGCACTTCTTCCATTGTCACCTTGAGAAAGTTATTATTCACTCATGCTTTCTATAGCTAATATTTATAAACAAAGCAGAAAATTGAATAAGTACTGTCTTAAATAACTGAGTGGAAGAAAATAAAAATATTTTGGAATATAATTCTTTGATTTCCACAGCAGTTAAACAGCTTTAGAAAAAAGTGAGGATTGTTAGCCAAGCTGTAACTCTGAGAAGCTTGAGACAGTGCATTTGTGCTTGATTACACACTTCAGGAACAAAGATAGAAATACAAACAAAAGTGCCATAGGATACTCATATTTCTACCTAACAGAAAGGAAATATTTCAGTAAAGGAATTGATGACCCACAGATATAACTCACAAAGCAGACACAATTCTTTAAATCTTTTTTCTGATCTTTAATAGAGTTTAAATCTTCCCAGCTTAGAAACAGAACTGTATACATAAGAAAAAATTGAATTATTATGCTTAGTCATACTTAATCACATGACAAGCCCTAAACAGACTGGAATCAAATTAACAGAAAATTGGAATTGTCTGTCAGTTTAAGACTCAACATATTGCTATATCATTAAGAAAAAGTGTGCAACTAAATATCCACATTAGCAACAGAGATCTAACTGGAGTGTTAATACATCTAGCAATTAATCATCTTGAAATAAATTAACAGGGCGCCAACAAAAATAATTTGTATGAGGTAATGGAAAATACCTTTGCAAGACTGCCAGATTTGGGCAAGTTCTTATGACATTGGACATGATAATCAGTTTCTGTGTGGAAATTGTTTGGCAAAACAAAACTCAAAACTACTAAACTTACTTTGTAAGCCTTCTTAGTATTAATAACTGAGGTATGAAGAAAGCACAGTTATTTTTGCTTTCTCTAGTTTTGTTTGGTTTGTATAAGAGGAATCAGAAGAAGCACAAATATATGGAATTCCATTCATAACTACATCATCACTAATCATAACAAAGAAAAAAAATTCTAATTCAAATTAGTGGCTTATCTGGGATATTAAAATAGCAGAAGTTGCCAGTAAAGACTAAGCACTAGTTAGTTTTGTTCCTATATATATCTAGAAAGCAAAGTGAATAGAAGAGGAATATACTAGGAAATACATTATAAATAATTCCAGAAGTTTTCAACGTTCTTAACTAGTTAAGAAAAAAATGGTAAAGAAGTGGATAATTTAAACCCTGTAGATCACCAAAGCCACTTCACACAAATCAAAATCTTGGATCAAAGTTATCTAACTGAAAGGAAATTTTCTCTAAAAATTACTCCAAACATGAGGCAGAGCCTGCATTCACTGAAATATACAAATAAAACTGGTTCAAACTGTCATGCATATCATGACATAAAAGTCCAGTTGGGAGGCAGGTGAGAAATACATCAAAAAAGGTACAACAGCACAAGTTAAGGAAAGATATCAAGACAATATATATATGTGCCTAGCAAACACAAATTATTTTGAAAGCACAGGGTGTATAATACCCGAAAACACTTGAAATTTAGGTGACAAAACAAAAAGTGCTCTGTGTTTGTACCTGTAGAAAGACAATAAATTGTTGACAAAAGTGTCTTATATAAAATAATAGGCACAAAGAAATTATTTTTCATAGGAAGATTCATAACACTATAAACTTGGGCAAAGATACTCAGATTTCTGTTTCCCTTGTGCAACAAACACTTTTCAAGTGAACTTTTCAAACACACTGATGATTAAATTATTTCTTTCACTAGATGACACCACAAATTATGTGCAGTTATCCCATACCATCCCAGTTGCGTGTGCAGCCTAATCCTTTTCTAAAATTTTCTTCAAAATATTTTACTTTTGTATTGGGTTTTTATGGCAAGGTTTTTGTAGCAGGGATGGCTACAAGGTGGCCTCTCTGAGAAACTGCCAGAAGCTTTTCCCATGTCTAAAAGTTCCAATCCAGCCAATCCAAGACAGATTCACTACTGACCAAGCCTGGGATCATCAGTGACAGAGGTGGCACCTCCATGATAACAGAGTTAAAAGGGGAAAAGAAAGACCTGCACACCAGGAATTGCAGAAAGAGAGGAGTGAGAATATGTGAGAGAAACAACAGATACCAAGGTCAGTGAAGAGGGAGAGGGAGGAGGTGCTCCAGGTGCCGGAGCCGAGATTCTCCTGCATTCTGTGGTGAAGGGCATTGTGAGATGTCCAGTCAAGGTTTTTGCATGTATCTGTGGTGAACAATATGAAAACCAGGTTGTCATTATGTTATGCAGGTACTGAGGAATGCTGGACTTCACAGCCATTCTTAAGTCTGATAAAAGCCTGTGCAATGTATATGTACACCAGCAGACTTCATTAGACATAGCTTCTTTAATGGAGTGGAAAAGTAGATGTCTTACACATTTGAACCAAACAAGAAAATAAAATTATGTAAGATACATTGTAAAAATAACGGAGTTTTTCAAAGATTTGGACAAGCATAGCAAGCAAATAATTAGGAGAAGAAATGAAATGTTGTAAATCTATGAGTTTGGGAATTCTCATGTCTGTGGTCTCAAAGGGAAGCTTAACTTTCTCTGGCTTCCCCTTTGACATTATTTTTCCAGATAATTAACAGTGGATTATTACCTCTCCTCTAACTCCAAACAACTCTGACAAATGAAGTGCTAGGATGTAAAGTACACACTGAGCAATGCTTCGGGTTCTCACGAACACAGACAAACTCCTCCAAATAGCCTTTTGTGCACGTCATATAAAAGCTGCTCAACCCTATTCTCTCACCTCAAACAGATATAGCACCTCCATATCACCTAAGGGCTTTCAATAATTGATGGTGACCATTTACAAACCCTTATAAAGATTCTGTATGTATTTCTCTGAATGAAATCTCTTACATCTGTCTTATAAACCTGGCTATTTGGTATGAGCAATTAAACAGGCCATCGGTCTGCACCTGCTTCTCAGTAGGCTAATTTAGGCACTTCAGTGTGACAGGAAACACTCATGCAGAATCACTTATTCTTTCTTAGGTTACATGCAAAATAGAAAGAATTATACATAATTCTTTCTTCAAATTAGAGGAGGAATACATTGTAATATTTTTGTTGAAAGAGTTGTGAGTTATTTCATGGCTGCTGGCAGTTAACTGTAACTTTTAAAGAGATTTTTATGAGCACACCTGGCTTTCAGCCAGGAAGGAAAAAGTCTTATTGATAGGAAAGGTGTAATTCTCATAGAGAATGCACTTTTGTAAACAGTTGTTTTAAGGCAAATAATAGTAAAACAGGAAATTAAAAACCTCTCTAGAACCTCTATTATAACTGTATTTTCATATATCAAAGTGCAAAATGACGCAGCCCTTGTCAATAACTAACATTATTCAGTATAGTCCAAAAAAACCTTATGTTTCCTAAAGGCATTCCAAGATCTAGGAATTTTAACTTTTTTTTTTTTTTTTTTTTTTGAAACAGAATATTAGATAATGTTTTGGGACTGGAACTTCACTGTATGAAGCAAAGTAGGACAATGAAGACTTGACATGAAAGATTTTATAATTCTACACTGCAGAGCTGAGAAAGTTGATCTAGGGTTGGCTTTCCCAATTTGTTCATAGGAATTTAAAAACCTATTTCACTGAAACATTAACACTTGGTTCTTTGGCTACTTCTGTTATAAGTCTTGTTCACAGATATGATGAAAAGTGCAATTACAGATTTGCACTTCCGTTCTCATATTTGGAGGTATTTGGAAACAGGTTGATCATCTTTATCTAAAGCAATTTCACAGAAAAATAATGTAAATTGAGATAGCCAAAATGTACATCTGATTTGCCTGTTTGGTCAAAATTATTTGGATGGGGGACACAAAGGTGTTGTTGTATGTTTTTTTTGTATGGCCTAGTTGATGATGAAACTACAGAAATCTGTGCATGCAGTTGTAGACACACTTTAAATTAAATGAAAAGGATTTTTTTCAGAATAAGAGAACTTTTTTCCAAAGGCTTTCTGATCATCTTAAGTGGAACACATAATCATATAGCCTTGTAAAGAAAACAAGTTTCTTTATGATAGCATTTATTATATTCATTACATAAAATTTTAAATTTACGAAAAGCAATGCCTACAATGCACTTTTTCCCTGTGGATGGTATTTTAACAATTAATATTCTGTGGAAGTAGGATTTCTCTAAAAGGCCACAGAGAAGGGCCTGGTATGAAAAAGCATATTTTGAAAGAAATCTCTTTGCCCTTTAAGATTTGGTCGACTAACTCTATGTGGAAATAGAATTCCTTCAATTTCTCCTTTTCCCTGAAAAGAGGCATCGTGGCAACTCTTCATACTTTTGTTAAAAATAAAAGTCATGGTCCAGGAATGTGCATTCAATGGGGGTAAACCAGCCTGTGAATACTGTGCTTACATATTTAGTGAAAGAAAGCACTACAAGAAAATCCATAAAGAAATTTAAAGCACAGCTGTAGCTGTCACAATAGTACAGCAGAGGAAGGAAATTTACTAAACGTTACTACAATCTTCATAATAGTTGCCATTTATCTGATCATAATGAGCAGTACTTGTATAGGTTCCTAAAAGTACCCTTGCATTCTAAACTCATATTTTATGTGTCTGTAAACATGTGTATATGCATACGTATGAATATATTTACATGAACAGAAACAGAAAAAAGGCAATTATGTCCTGAAGTCAGTATTTCTACCTGAGGCTGACACTGATTCCAAATTTTCTTTTTGACAGTGCTCATTTCTCTGTATACCTTCCCCTCATTGAGGTACACTTAAACCAGAGCTGAGGTACCCAGGAAGTGCAGGGCTAAGGGGTGATTTACCAGGCTGTGAAACATCTTTTAACCCTGTAGTGTTTGGGGAGAACTCAGGTGGATTAATTTTTGTTACAGATAAGAGATTCCTACGGCTTTTGTGGATAGCACAGACATGGCAGTTTTGTATAATCCCTACCATTTCAAAATACTTTATTGTATGTAGAAAAAGAAGGAGTCATGGAAAGGTTGCAATGCTTGCTTAAAATCATACAGAATTTCTGCAACAGCTAAAAGTAGAAAGTTGATCTATTGAAGTCTCACATTGTGAATTGCAAACTACATGTTCAATGCATGAATGTATTATCTCACACTAATGGTATTCTTGATACTGAATATTACTGGCAGTGGGTATTTCCTGAAACTAAATCTGTAATTATACATTTCAAGTGAATAATTTAGTGCACTATATCTGAAAAGTCGTAACACAATATTAATATCAACATATACATCTTAAGTTAGGCTAAATTTAATTTCTATTCTTGCTTCATTCCTTTTTTTCTCCTCCTACTTTTACTGATATGAAAGCAAACTATTTGCTGTGGGAAAAGAAGTATTACAACATGAAAGGAAATTACTGTAGATTTGGGAAATTGAAGAGACATATGACATTTTTTTTTTCATTTCTGTAATGCAGTATGATATACAGTCATGCAGAGATAAGCATACATAGGCCCCATAAAAGATGGGATTCAAAAAGGAAAACGAAATTTGAAAAAAACCAAAGTGAAACAGGGCTAAAAATGTTATATCAAAGGTTGAGTCCCATCTCTACCAAAAATAAGTTGGATAATTTTGTTTGGTTTTGTTTAAAAATATCTTCACTCTTTCTTGATTACATTACTGTGCTATAAAGTGTAAATAAAAAACACAGCTCAGACAGTTGAGTTCAAATTTTGATGAACTCCAAGTACTCCACCCGTTGCTGGAGATGAGAAAAAAAATCATGGCTGTTTTCCAACTGGCCATTTGCAGTTCACAACAAATAGTGTCAAACAAGCTGTTTCTCATCATCAGAAAGCAGCCTTCAAAAATATAGATAAGCAGCACCATAAAAGAGATTTTGCAGTTCACTAATTTAATGAACTCTGATAACATCAGGCTTTTGCACAGAAACAAAACACATACATGCACCTTGCTAGAATATATGAAAAAGTGCCAGCTGTTAAACATATGCATCAAGATAAAGAAATACAATAATTATTTTCTAAAATAGAAAGCATCAACATTTAGCTACAGAAGACTGTACAGAATTTATTAAGATTTTTTAATTAAGCTAGCGTGGGAAACGAGGCAATCAACAGTATCTAAAAGTTCTCACCAAAAATGTTATGAAATTCCTCTAAGTAATGAGTGTTACATCATCTCAGGAAATTAAATTTTACACAAGTGAGCAGTGAAAAAGAAATGAGAAAAATGTACCGAAACCATAAAATCTAGGCTTCTCAGGTTGGTGTTCTATTTGCTTTTCAGTGCCTCTGTTACAAGGTTAGTAATCTGTCACTTTCCTTTTTCAACAGTTAGGATACTTTCTTTGGATTTCCTGTGTCAATGCAATTATTTTCCATGAGAACATTTATTAAAGGCAATGAAATTACTCTGTACATTATATTCAGGAAGTCACCTCTACTGACAGAAGGATTTTATAAAAACAAGGGTTTCCTCTCTTAGCATAATTGATTGCTTTTTAAAAATAGCAGTTAATTAGAAAGGAAATCGCAAGTACACCTATGCAAAAAGCAATGTCAATAGCACAACCCAAAACAAACCCATGACTCGATACAGGCCTAATTTTGGTACATAAATTTAAATGCAACTCATTCTGCTTTGTAAGTACTTAGCAGCTCTATATTTGGTCAACAGAAAACGTTGATACTGTGCTGTCTTATGTGTAAAGTACAAACAGCCTGGGCATTGGTTTATACGAGTCCATATCTGGTTCCCACAAGAGCTCATTATCCTCTAGCAACCACATAAGATGTTAATCTTGGATAAGCATAGAGGTCACGTGAAAAAAGAAAATATAAAGGAGACAAGAATATAAAATCGTAGTTTTCAGATACTTTTTACCCAAATTGATGTAGCATGCTCCTACCAGGACATCTGGATATTCTTCTTCTACTTTTTTCATCATGTTTCTTAATTTATTAAAAAGGAGTAAAGGACTGACTTTGTAGATTCCTGGATCTTCACATTTCAAGAGAAAATAGTCTTTACAGTGAGGGAAAAGAAAACCTGAATAAACAAAATTAACTTTGTAAGTACTAGTTTTTTTCCTCCTATTTATCACTAGTATGTTGCAGGATTAGTGAGCAAAACTCTTTTATTTAAGATACAGATTTCCCACTTTTCTTAAACTTCTCCTTTGGTCTTTATTAAGACCTTCTCATGAAAAATTTGGTAGACTACTGTATGTTAGAAAGAAATACGAGTGAGAAAATATTTAAGGGAGAGTTCTTCCCTTCTGAGTTACTGGTTAAGCACAAATTTAAATTGTCCTTCAGTAGTCATATCTGATAAAACAGCTGTATTTTTAACATTTATGTTGCTCAAGAAAGAAATTCAAACAAAGTTTCTTAAGAATTTCACAACGTAAATAATTTGTAACTTTTTCCTTTTTATAAACTCTTTCTACAGCTGCTTTTAAATTTGGAAAAACTGCAGAATCAGGCCAATCCAAGAGGTGGGAATTTTTTAGATTATGACGTTTTGTGAGAATATTTTTTGAGGAATGCTGCCAGTGGAAAATGCTTTAAAAAGGAAGGTAAAAGAACCTTTTAAAACTAAAGTCAAAGCAAACTTTCATTTTGAACTTTCAATATAATTTAGATCAAAAAACCCATTAATAAAATCTGAGAACACTTACAGCTTTGAAGTTGCCATTAATTAGGATCAAAATATTTCCTTTGTTTCTTTGACTGAAAATAATTTTTATCCTTTGTTTTTCAGAGAGGCAGATACATACATCTCTGTGTATGTATCATGAGTGTCCAGAAGCTTCTTAGTAATTTGAAACCATTTTGGAAAACATAGAAATTAATTTATTGTGTTTCCAGCCCTGAAAATCAAGTACACAGATAATTAGAAAGTCCTGAGAAATCTGTTAGAAGCAAAACAAAGGTAATCTATAGCAATGAATCACATCTGAGAGTGATTAGATAGTGTCACATTCTTCAGAAAGCCTTGAAGGAAAACTTTTTCAGAGTGATAGAAACTTTGAAACTTTGTCTTTTCAGCTGACTTCCTCCCAGTGCACCTGAGAGCACTGAAGAAGAAAGGATGCTGCTCGGTGCTCTACTTAACAGCACATTTCCATTTCAGAAAGTCCGGAGAGCACTAATATATTAATTATATGCAAGTGTTAAAGACTTTGGACACATGTTCTTACAGTAGTCCCTAATCTTTCTTTTTAAACATGTATCTTTTCTGTCACGCTACATAAACAAATCATATAACAATGTGACAATACTTAGTGATATAAGTAAAAAGAAAAAAAAAAAAAAACAGAAAAAAAAAGTGACCAAACATTCCATCATCTAAATCCAAGGTTCTGCTTTATGTGATTATTTATTTCTCTGATCACATTAAAAGAATTAAATTTCTCAAAATGTCTGTGGAGCTCGTGCAGTCATGTGTAAGAATATCTGCAGCGCATTGATAATTTACTTCAAATCAGTTTCACTAAGACTCAAGCTGTGTGATAAAGAGAGAACCCTTTGTGGTTTAACCGCAGCTGGTAACTTAGCACCATGCAGCTAGCTTCTCACTCACCCTTCTGATACAGCAGGAAGGAGATTTGAGAGGAGGAAAAAAAAAAAAAAAAAAAAAAAAAAAAGGCAGTAAAACTCACGGGTTGAGATAACAACAGTTTAATAATTGGAAGGAAATAAAATACAACAAGAATAAAATAATAATGTTGAAAATAAGAGAGGAAGAAAGAAATAAAATCCAAGAGAAACATGCTCATGCCCCCAGTCAGTGGACTGATGCTCAGCCTGTTCCTCAGCAGCAGTTGCCATTTACTGGCCTACTCCCCCCAGTTTACATGTTGAGCATGGCATTCTGTGGTATGGAATATCCCTTTTGCCAGTTTGGACTGGTCATCCTGGTTATGTTCCCTTTCAGCTTCTTGTGCATTTCCTTACTTGTAGACCATGCAACATTGAAAAGTCCTTCACTTAGGGTAAGGATCACTTAGCAACAACCAAAGCATTCAGTGGGTTATCAACATTAGTCTCAACTGAATTCAAAGGCAGCACTATACCAGCTAGGAGGAAAATTGACTCTATTCCAGCCAAAACAAGGACAGAACTATATTCTAAATAATCTTTCAAACAGAGTGCTTGTGTTTGTCTAGTCGAGGCAAGTTCTTCAGTTTTTCAGGTGTTTACAAATAACCTCCTTGTGTTGTTCTTGTTTAACATGTTTCTAACAAGCTACAATTTCTGTACAGCATGCTGTAAAAGTGAAATATGTGAAAAAGGAAAGAACAACAACAACAAAGTAATGGAACTGCAGAGTTCTATAGTACCCATAAGGCACACAACAAGAAACTATCTGAATATGAGACCAGAAGTTTAGGGTTTTTTCATTCTTCCAAGCAGATGCCACAATAAATAATATTGTCACTGTAAATAATCCCTCTGTCAGTTCCACTGCATGATGTTTTGCATGAGTTTGTCCAAACTCTCGCAGCCTGTCTTCAGAGCAGAGGCGGTCCAGCCCTCTGATCCTCTCCAAGATCCCTCTCTGAACTCGCTCAAACAGGTTCACATCTTTTTATTGGGAACCCCAGTGCTGGATGCAGCATTCCAGGTGGGGTCTCACCAGAAAAGAGCAGAGGGGCAGAATCCCCTCCCTCTCCCTTCTGTCCACACTGCTTTGGATGCAGCCCAGGACATGTTTGTCTTTCTGGATGTTCTGGATGCTCCGGGCTGCAAGCACAGGTTGCTGGGTCATGTCCATCCACCAGCATTCCCAAGTTTTTCTTGACAGGGTTGCTCTCAACCGGTCCATCCCCCAGCCTGTGCTGTTACCAATGGTTTGCAGTTTAAACTAAAAAGTAGCATGTTTTTATATCACTGAAAAATACCTCTACATTTGTTTAGTCTTTAAAGAAAAAAAAAAATTAAAAGCAGGTTTTGTTGGTGAGAGGCAGAAATCCCTGTTTTATAACTATCTCATGAATTTGTAAGAGCAGTAGTTTTATTTTAAGACAATTTGTTTGCAATGGAAAGGAGGTATGTAGCTGTTTTGGTTATTATCTATGGTAAGATAGAATATGAAAGACTAAAAATGACACTTCAGAAAATGCATAAGGAAAATCAAGAGAAAGAAGGGATAAGAGTAGAAAGATATCACCACCCTTGAATCCAGCAATGAGGTGTTGGTCAAAGTGATGGTCGCAGTCTTCATCCTTCATGGGTGGAGGAAAGTCCCCAAAACATATAATTTAATGGGTTAATATAGACATGTATGCATATTATATATATGTGGGTATATGTAGTGGTTTGAAAGGAAAACAAGTGAGACTCCAAGTCAGAAATACAATTTAATAGGAAGAAAAGAAGGAAAAAAAAAGGTAAAATAAAATAAATGCAAAGAGATACAAAAGACCACTGACAGAGTCAGACTACAACCTGATCAGGGTGATGGAAACAGTCCAGATGAGGTGGTTTTCCTGAAGCAGTGATCCCGTAGAAAAGGTCTGGTAGCTCAAGTCCTCTGGAAATCCAGTGGGTAAGCCCCACGTACTGTCCCAAACCCTGAGCTTATATCCATGCTGGAATGCTTGGTTCTTCCCTCTGGGCGGAGCATCTTACAATGAGATGATGAGTCATGCAGGCAGTTCGTGATGGTTCATTAAACAGAGATAACTCCAGAGGGTGTTATCTATGAGTCATGGCAAGGCATCTGATGGGCCATTAGCAGAAGATTAGCCCTGAGGGTAGAGGTCCGGAAAGAGCACTGGTCCAACAATTGGATTCACAGTTCGTTAGGATGGTGATAGAATACTTTGTACACACCCTACATTACAACCCAGGACAGTATACCCAAGAATCTTCCCTGGAGGGTTTTTTTTTACACTGTCTTTTGCAAAAGACTCTGGATATGTGCAACACTGTGGATCATGTGCAGACCTCTGGTAGGAGGCCTCAGGAACGAGTCTGTGAGGACTTCGGGGGTCTTTAATGGTGTATGGCCCTTCCCAAGACATGACAGCTGCCTCTCTTGTAGGGTAATTGAACCAGTTATGCCTCATCAGAAAGACAAATGCTCTCATGCCTACATGTGAATGTGAATGTCCTGATGTCTGGTGTGAATGTGACCTTCCCAGAGGAAGGGCTGGGTGGACAGTTTTACAACTAAATTGTGTAAAAGAGGACAATCAGTATGGTAAAAAGCACCATCCCACCTCCGAAGGATCTGCTTCTGATCAACCTTCTCCTTTATCTGGCTCAAAATCCAGAGCCTCGTGTGGTGGGGGCTCACTACCTCTGTCTTATTTGGACGAGAGTCTTGGCCACCCCACACCAAAAAATTCACTTCCTCCCCCTCGGGGTTTTTAGTTGTTAACTAAAAAGGTAATCAAAAAAATTCCTGACAGAGCAGGTATCTCTACCATTTCGGTACCTTACATAATGGTGAAAAAACTCCAAACACTAAATATGACTGAAAATTACATGGACTTGGAGAGTAAATTAAATTACTGACTTTTTTTAATGCCTTAGAGCTATTTTACTTGCTAATGCTATGGGTAAAATTAGTAATGCATCCAAAAATTTGCTTTTTTTCTTAATACAATCTGGGCTAATCATTCCATACAAATAGAAAAAGCTGATAACTTGATTATTGAAATTTCAACAGCCATTTATTAAAGAACAGCAGAAGCATGACTTCAAAGGGGACAGCAGTAAAACAAAACAGTTTTGCCAATTATACTTGACTGCAAGTATCTTAGTTATTAAATGGGTCTGTAGTGGATAATAAGACCAAACATGGTTTGCTGCAGGCAAAAGTTACATTAATGTTAAGGATGATGAACCATGGATCTACTTTAACAAAAATAAAGTCACACTTAAACAAAGTTAACTGTAATTTTTTACATTTCAAAGAATATCAGCATGATATAACAACTTGATTCTCAACCTACTCTTCATGAAGTATCACACTTACACTGGAAAGAAGTGTTATCCAATTATTTACGTCAATAATCACAACACTGCATTTTCTAATCATCTACAGCAGAATGGCAGGTACCTAACCATACATTATTATTGAAAAATATTCATGACATTAAACTGTATCACTCTAACTATTCTTTTCAAGGCTTTAAAAAAGTAGCAAAAATGATAAAATAAGTGCTTAAAGTTTTGTTATTCCTGTTGTTATTACAGCTATTCAAGAGGAGATTGGAAGAGAATGTGTCCACACATTCACACATGAACTGCCAAAAATCTACTTCAGCTGTTCAAGGGCTGTTTCATTAGCAAGTGCTACAATAGCCAGATACAGGAAAAAAATGCTACTTTGATTGTTAAACACAGTCTAAGAACGTCTATTTTATTAGCATTAGGATATATTTTAAATATCTTCATTGCAATTATCTGACAAACATGGATTGTTACATCCCAATCTATAATAGTGAATGTCTCCTACACTGATAAAATAGATTAATACCCTTCTTACACAACACCATGTAAAATACAAATCAATGATTTCTAACAATATAGGTTACTCATACCTAAATTTGACTCTTCAAAAATTATAAATAAGAGTTGGAAGATGAAATTAAGGAGACGGCTGTCAAGATTTGGTATTTAAACCCAGAACCGTTGTAATTTTGTATCCCCTTCACCATCCTCAACTTCTCTTCAAAGCATTGGTATGATTTAATAATGGGATTTGACCCTAAGCTCTCATATCAACATCTATTTCACTGAAAATGCAACTGGAGGAGGGACAATATATTTAATAATATAAAAAATAAGACAACATTTCAAAAAAAATTGGCTTACAGGACACTTGGGAGCAGATTTTGCTTTTGAGGAGGGAAATGTCCTGGAAACCAGTTATGTAGAAACCTCTGAGACCTTTTCAAACTCTTGGCTTTGAAGCTCACACTTAAAATTTTCACCACAAATTGACTTTTGAGGAATATACACAAAGACCTTTGAGAAATATTCAAGTTCCTGGGAAATATTCAATCTGGGAGCAATAGTGCTTTGATATAATGTACAAATCGGGCATATTAGCAGTCAAACAAGTAAAAATACTTCTTGTTCACTAGTACATTTCGAGACTTTGTGTTTTTCAGCAGCTATTTAACACTTGTGGAGACCTTCTATTGCATTTACTCAGCTACTTAACATTAGGCAGGAGCAAGCATCTATGCTGAATGTTTGCCGAGCCAGATCATCCAGTAAATTAAATCTGACACGGAGTCCCCGCCAGCACAGCACCTGCTCCTGCCAAGTGCAGCTCTTTATAAATGTGATGGGTTCAGTCTGGTGCCACCTGCGCAGTTTGGCAGCGCTGCTGATTGCTCCTCACTCAAAGCTGCTCACCAGGAGCTCTTACTCACCCCTTGAGAACCCATTGTGCAGAAACAGAGTAGGATAGCAGACAAAGATTTACAAAGGCAGGACTCGAGGCCAACTTCCAAGAAGACATGCAGTGTCTGTAAGGCTCCTGAGAAGAGGGGACCAGAGGACAGCAAAGTTGAATTTCTGAGCACTAGAGGCGCTGGCAGCCTTTGCCCCCATGGGTCACTCATTGACAACAGAGAGTAGCTGCACTGCCTGAACTGCTGAGCAGGTGCTTCCCAGAGACCCATTCTGTGTGCTTGGTTCATTTTGTATTTCTGATTCTTAATAGTTCATTTTCTGTTACTGGTTTTTGGTAGTTGAGTGGTTTCTTAAGAATTCAGCTTATTCTCAGCCAATAACTCTGTCTCCTTCCTCCTAGTCTATCCAGCCCCTTCTCTTAGTATTCCATGAAACTCCCTGGCCTGGGTCTGATGTTCATTCCCTAGAACACCAACTCTTTTCCTTTAAAAGATTCCTTGTGCAAGCAAATCATCTTATTTGCTGGACTTCCTCCTGTGACTCCTTACTGGGGAGCCCAGAATTTGACACAGAAGTCAAGGCGGTGTTGAGGGTCCACTCCTCATTGTCATCCATATCATTAATGGAGAATTTTAATAGGGTTTGATCCAATATTGGCTCCTGGGGTATGCTGGCTCCCAACTAGACTTTGTTACAGCTACTCAGAGCCCTACTAACAAGTTTTCAATCGACCATCACAGCCTGATCATCCAGCTCATATTTATCAGCTTCTCTGTAAGGCTTTCATGGGAGACAGAATAGAAAACTTTCCTGAAGTCTAGGTAGATGATACCTACTGCTCTCCCTTCTTCTACCAAGACAGCCACTTTGTCAGAGGTGTATAAAGTCAGGCAAGAATAGCTTCTCACTACTGAATCCAAGATGATACTCCCTATGACCTTAACCTTTGTGTGCCTGGAAATTGCTCCATCACCTTCCCAGGCACTGAGATGACCAATATATCTACAGACCTTGCTATGTTTTTTTTACAGTTATGCAACCTTTACATTCAGGGAATTTACATTTTAAACTGTAATTTAAGTATCACATTTTTTTACTCAGATTACATATGCAAAGACTCAGGAAAATGCACTGTAAGTGGCATTATACTAGGAATCTCTGAAATCAGAGAGCATTTAATGAACTTTAAAGAGAAACTTCCATCCTAGAAGGAAACAATATATAAAATATTCCAATACAGAGATAACAGTGCTCATTTTGGAATTTATAAAGACCAGTTACATTGACTGTTTCATTTGATATAACATGAGCAGAAGCAACATATGAGTCCATTTTCCCCAGTAATTTCTTAAATATTTACCCTTTAAAAATAATTTTTGAAAATAGTGTTCTGTGTGAATCCAAATTATAATCCTTATCCTATTTTTTTTTCTGTTTCAGGTTTTTTATGTTTACTCTACAGGAACTGAGGTAATGTATCACATCCAACCCTTAATACTTCAATATGGAAGATACAGCACCTATTCCTTAAACCATATAATTAAATTCAGTATTTCTCGTCTCTCTGCCAGCAGGAATACCAATTTGCTTAAGTCATTAAATGGGAAAAATTCACTTAACAAGCAGCTATTTAAAAGCGGGCTTATTTATTCAAGACATAGTAAACACTTGACATCTTTCTTAAGTGTTTTCCTTTGCATTTATTATCATAGCCCCAGTCAGACAGTTACTGTCCTCCGTATTGCTCAGCAGTTAACTATCTCTTGCTGGGTGAGGAAATGCCTATGTAAAGCAGCAAGGATATATTCTCCCTTATAGTTCTCTGTTCACTTTCATATTATTCCATTAAGTTGTTTTTTTTCACAGTACCTACTCCCACATCCATCTTTTAAATGTTTACTTTTTCCAGCCACACTTTTTAAGAGAAGCTGATTTTCCTCTTCTTTGCTTTCAAGGAATATAGAAATTGTTCAGGGAAACGCCAATAATGAAGGGAAGTCAGCAAAGCAAACGCAGATACAACCAATATGGTCAGTGCTACGTTTCTCCTTTATTCTGCGTAAGATGGCAGGTTTTATACACTCTGTATAGTTTACACTTACAGATGATCTCTCATTGGCACACAGAACAAGAAAGAATGCAAACACTTGCTGTTTAATAAACTGTTTAAGGTAGCTACCGTGTCCACACCAATTACTATATTATAAAAACCCTTTGACCCTTGTTAACACCTTAAGTGAAAATATTAACTATGACACAGTCTTGGCTCTAATTTTAACTGCGCCACAGAGGCCTTGATGTGAGGCCTTGGTCCAGCCTGGGACCTGGACCCAGTCTGGGTGATTCAATCACAACAAGATCTCCTACAGAATATGAGGGAGAAACCAATGGCACAGAAACACCCAAGTTCGTTGTATACAAGCCCAGGTGTAACCAAAACATGCACATGGAAATTTTCATTTAAACTAGAACATGCTCAGACAATAGGCTGGATTAAACTGCAACCAGACATGCAGTGGTGGTCCGCTTATTGCAAGTGGCGTGTTTTGAATGCCACCTGCATACAATTGCAAGAAGTAAATCTACAGAAAGGCAAGTGTTTCACAAATTGCTTATTTCTGTTCTTAAACTAAGAGTAGATAATTCATATAAGCAGAGAGTGGCAACATTTTCTTCTTCTTATGATGCATTTAGAAACTGAAGACACTTTTCATTGGAAAGCAACAGTAACCTCAGTTATCAGTGGTGCACTCAGAGCTTTAGAGCAAGATTACAATACTGATGAGAGGAACACTCATTAGCACTCATTAAGAAATTCCACATTTATTATCTCTTATTCTCCTTTTCTTTTAAGAAGAGGAGAAAGAAACATATGTGCCCAAGATTTAAGACACTGAAGTCAATCTCATAAACAAATATTTTAAAAACCGTTCATTATGAACAAACTTGGAACTTGTCTTGCTACTTAACCCTGCTAATTCCAGCTTTCACAAACATTATTATCCCAGGAAGTGGAGAATTGCTTTTATTCAAGGGAGAGATGCACATTTCTCTCTGTGGCACAAGAAATGGGAGTAATGGCAAAGAGTATATTACTTCACTGTTAACACTCACTTTAATGCAGAGTAGGTTGTTTTAGAAGATTAAATATTTCTTGATGTTCTGCTGCATGTGTTAATTCATCACTCTTATGATTATTTTGCCTGAAGAGCAGAAACTTTATCACAAAGTTTCTAATTATCTGTCCAGCAGAGCTGCCTCCAACACCAGCAGAAGACCATATGCTTGAGGGCAACTGTGCACTCCACAAAACAACGTGTAGCTTTGTCATCTCCCCCTAGCAGATAGCCTCTGATCATGATGGTAATAGCAGACATGCTACCCTGACCTAAATGGGACTTGCACTAGAAAAACCTTATGTTTTATGAATCAGAGGTCTTCAACTCAGTTTCTACAATAATTCCTCTGGAGTCTTTGCATGCATTGGGATGTTGCTCTGCTGTAACATATTTATTCATAGTTCAAATAGAGCAAATGCCCTCAAATATATTTTGAATGAAGAAAAATCTTAATTTTGACTGGAATTGCAACCTCAGTCAGAACAAGCTGTCCCCATCCAGACATTAGACAAGCTGATTTTGATCCCTCCGGGTTGTTCATTCAAAGAAGTTAAAATACAAAAATATCTGAGTTTATGTGTTGACCTTTCCATCACACTAAGCCAAATTTTTTAGTCACCGACTGCTGTTTGTATCCTAAAGCTACCCTATGCTGAAGCATAGGTTTATCAGGAAAGCAGTGGAGTCAGGCTGGCCATGAGTGGTGCTGTCTGCATATTCCTGAGCCATCTGACATACCAATACCATTGCTCCCATTCACTTTTCTATTTATCCCCATAACCTTGCAGAAAGGCATTATTTTGTATTTAACTGGGATTACAGAAAAAATGTTCTCAGTTACTCAATAAGAAAGAAATTAGATGAAGAGGAATAAATTTCTAGAAAAATACCTGATAACCTGATAAGCATGAGTTTGCACAGTAAACAGAAGAAGGGAAACTACAATATTGTTATTAGATACATGGACACACTATGCAAGCAAGAATTACAAATAATTATTAGCATCAAATAATTGATTGCTGGATGGTTACTATAGTAAATGTAAAAATCAATTCATACTAATATTTCAACTCTACAAAGTGAAACCACTTTAGAAATTTGATTCAATTGTCCATAAATTTAAATTTGTTCTGTGAGTAATGAAGACATGTACATCAATATTGCACTCAGAGCTGGAATGGAAATGAAAAAAACATCTCCTTCACTTAGTGAACAGACGGCAGGGAGCTTTTAATTGATGCCTTCAGTTCCTAATAGAATAGGCAAATTAATAATTTCTTTAAAGTACGGCACACAACCGTTATGTTTTATTATAAAATAAATAGAAGGTCTTGAAGTTTTTCTACCAGTTGCATTATTCAAGACTTCTATCACCTTAAACCTGCCTGCTTAGACATTTTTTTTCCCATAGAGATGCTTGAATTTTCCCATGTAGAGTTTTTATAAAAGTGTACACATACATATGTCACCAGCAGCAGTTTGATTCTATAGACGCTTGGGATGATTGATAGCTGAAACAAGACCAACCACAACAGCACCTAAGAAAGCCAATAAAAAAACCCCTGAAAAACACCTCACATGTGTACTGTATTTGGATGAAAGAAACAACAAATAATCTCTCTTGTTGCTGGAGGAGGCAGCAAGGAGAAATAATCCCGAAACTAGAATATAAATAATATAAATAACAACCTTAAAAGGAAATAGCTACCTGGGCAGACCCCAGGGCAGTCTTTTTATCACACCTCTTCAAATCCTCAGATGTCCTCCATCCTCATAGTCATGGTTTAATTGGCAAAATTTAGTTAAACTGGTGAGGGGATGGAAGAGCTCTTTTTTGTTGAATACTAGTTCTCAATAGGCTAATTCTGCTTCCATAAAAGTTATGGCCCAATTATAACACTAGAAATCACAGTACTACACAAGGCCACATGTTTTTTACTTTCATCAGTAACAGATTCTGAGGAATGTTCTGAATTAATTTTTTTTAATAGATGAAAAATGAAGAAATGCTGAAGAAAAGCACATCAAATCATTTTCACTGAGATCTAGATAACTGTCATGTTTGTAGAAGTCCTTGTATTGCTAACCTAAAATAAATTTGTTGTTTAAAACAGCTTTGGAATTTTGAGTGAGGTGTGAAAAATCAGAATCTATGTAATAATTATTTTACTTATATATTAGAAAATGCAAACACATTTTTTGCAAGGGAAAACAGAAATATCAATAGGAAGAAAACAAAAGGAATCACAAGTATCAACAGGAAGGAAAAAAATGTTTTCAATCATCTCACAAACCATTTCCATTTTCTGATTAAAACAATTATTTGCTTTTAGTGTAATATCACCAACATGTTAATAAAAAAAAAAAAAAAAAAAAAAAGAAACATCTACCTCATTCAAGTTTTGATGTTATGTCTTCAAAATCTGGAATTTTTTTTTTTTTTGCTTGATGAGTACTTCCCCATGGTTTCTTGAAGTAATTGTACAGTGTCAGTGTAATTGTATTAGTCTAACACAAAAGGTGTTACTGTTAAGCCCATGATGCACAGGCACCATCTGCCCATGGCAGTATTTGAGTCTTTTTAGCATTACTCCAAGGACTACATGAACAACAGAGATGAACAAAAGTAGATAATGTGTTTAGTTCACCCACCCCTATACTAAAATTTCTAAGCTTGTTATAAGACACTGAGTGGTACTGAACGTCGTAAGAGATGCTCTGGGCAAAATGGTTAATAAATATCTGTGA
The DNA here is from genome assembly GCA_013397395.1 of Sinosuthora webbiana. Lineage (NCBI taxonomy): Eukaryota > Metazoa > Chordata > Aves > Passeriformes > Sylviidae > Sinosuthora > Sinosuthora webbiana. Next base: position 469,880 of record VXBN01008505.1, read on the forward strand.
TTTATGGCATGCTGAACACATCACTGATAGCTACAGACTCCCATTTTCACATGTTAGCTTTCTGTCTGTATGTATCATCCTCTGGATTGTTTCCTCAAGCTATTTCCCAATTCCTTTCTTTGAGTCTTCCATGTGTAAAGAATATAAGTGCAAAACACTGTAGGACCATCCATTTTCTAAGTGTCATCTCTGAAAGACTACTTTTTTAAGGTACACTTCAAACTAACTATAACTGTATAAATCATAGTCTAGCAAAAAAAGAACTTCCCTAGTAGACAAACATATTTGAAATGTATCAGTTTATTGCAATGGTTTAAAGTGGAAAAAAATCAATAAAAAGAAAAAGGAAAATAAGAAAAAAAAAGGAGAAGAGAAAATGAAAAGCAAACTAGAAATAATACAGCTTAATGAACAACATCAACTATTTCTGTTTTCACTCAACACTTCTCTTACTTTTCAACTCTTGTTATTCTTTATTCAGTCTCTTACATCTGACCAGTAGAGAAAAAAATTACATACAAAAACCAAATAATTTTTTGTGACAAATACCATGAATTTATACAGTCTATATTTCACCATATGATTATTTCTTCATCTGAAGCTTCACATAAAAAATTAGATTTACCAAAGGGAGAGTAAAATAGAGTAAAAGCTGTAAAGTGTAGCTCTGCAGAGACTGTCTACTCTATTAAGGATCAACTTCTCTCTCCATATAATGAGACTTACAATACCATTCCCCTCACAGTGGGGTAGAAAGAGATGAAGACAGGAGGATTTATTTCTTCTCATTTAAAAAGGCTGTATAACACCTCTTAATCAAAATAAATGGCGACAAGTCTAACAGTAAACACAGTAATACAAGATTCACAGGAACAGTGACTTTAAGAAATAAAAAGCTAAAAGGTATTTTCTCCTTTTCCTTTTAGCTTGTTTAGAATTATTTTTATTTAAGATTAACCACTAATTATTATAATTTTTTAGGTGAAAGGAAACATTTATGTATGTATGTGTATGTTAAGGTAATATGTACTAGCTAGTGAATGCCTGATGAGAGCCTTTGCACTTTGCAGATATTATGTTTTGAAACACAATTATGTGACTAAAGCGCTGTGGTATAGAAGAAATATGTTTAAGAAAGTATGCAGGGGAGTTTCACAAACACTAATATACAAATTATCAGTACATACTGACAATGTCTTGCATCTAATTTTTACTGCAATTTTGAGAAATTTGGAAATCCTTGGAGGGCTCCAGTGGTTAAAAGAGTTCTCTATACATCCGATGTGCTTTGAATATCTCACGAGCCATTTTAAAATGTCAAAAGTCTCTGTCAAGAGGAGAACTCAGTTAAGAAAGGATGCTGCAATTGAGATGTCTTAAAATATTTTAAATGCAATGCATAGATGAAATTTGTTCATTATCCACAGTGTGTTTTTACACAGATGTTTACAGCACAGCCTTGTTACATGGTGTGTACTGTGCCATCTAGAGACGGAACACCAACAAAGCATTCCTACACTACCTAATCCCTGAGCAGGCCAGGTCCAATGACAGATCTTTTAGCTTATGCTCTATCTTTTGTCTCTGGCCCTGATGGATGTTGCTCTGCTTGGGCCAGCTGAAGCAGAAAGGCAAGGACAAGATGATAACAGCTTGCTCAGTGACACATCGCAACACATCAGCGTGGTGCCGTCCCACTCGTCATCCACGTTCCGCCTATGCAGTGCTGCTTTCCAGAGTAAAGAGGATGCAGGAAATAAGGAATGTCAGTGCTCTCCATAGGCCTATTGAATAGATAGAAACCCCACCAGATGGAGAAGATTAAAGCAGAGTGATGAATGCCTTAGGAGGGAAGAGATATACCTTGGGAGAGGATATTGATCACTGGTAAAGATCTGCAATGGTAGAATGAGGTAGGGAAGAATGTGAAATAGAAAAAAAAAATATAGCAGGGGTTCAGGATGAAAAAGTACACTTTCAAGTAAGTGAAACGAGAAAAAGAAGGGGGGATTTAACACTTTGAAGAATAATTAGGATATAGAGATTGTATCAGAAAAAAAAGACATGACAAATTCTGTTCTGGTTTTGTTAAGGTGTGTTGGTGGAGCATATGCAAGGAAACTCTATCAGTAGTCCTTTCCTCAATCTTTCTTGTAGTTTTGTTGGTATATTATACTAGTTTGCAGCACTTTGTACTTCATGATATATTGGAGTTGTTGGTCTCTTTTAAGCCTAACATTGTTGTGGCTGATTACATATAGAGATGTATATGTATGTATACATAAAATATGTAAGTCACAACAACAGAAAAAAAATCAGGTTGCTCACAAACAGATGTAATATCTGGATTTTTGTCATGCTTTTTACATTAGGCTTGGCAAATACAGCAACTGCAATATTGGAAATATTTCTGGCACGTACAAGCAATGACATTTCTCAGAGATGAGAGATAAAGGAGATTTCATACCCTAATCTTCTCATGTCAAGCTGTTCAGAAAAGAAGAATCCATACGAAAATATAATTTGACAGATAAAGTGTTCCTACCATGTTCCTGAGGAAAGGCATCATTGTCTCTTCTATGGCTAAATTTCCCTATCAGAAAAAAAAAAGACATACAATACATATATGAAACAAAAGACTAATGGACTTTTATCACAGAACTGATCCCAGTACAGAAGTAAAGCTAGTTTAAACCTTTCAAGAGGTGAAACAAACCTCAGTATATGTTTGTGAAACAAACATCAATATAACAGGACTTTCACAGGCTCTTGTGAGAAAAAGTAAACCAAAGATACCAAAGTGTTTTAAAACAGTGGGACAGAGTGCACACTCCACTCTGAAGCATTATTAGGCCATTATTAGGCACAGTTTCCAAACATGCATAAAAACACAGTTTGTAGCTCAGTATTCAACTATGCCCCTTCTTTACCATTTATACCTTGGTTAGAGGACTGAAAAAAAAAGATCTGCTTTGGTGTTTGAGTTTGGGTATGGTTCTATTTTTTGCTTTGTTTTGTGTTGAGGTTTTTGTTTGTTTGTTGTTGTTGTTTGTTTGTTTCTTTTTTGGTGCTTTAGTTTTGTTTTGTTTGGGGGTTTTGTTGTTTTTTTGTCATTTTGTTTCTTTCTGGTTTTGTTTGGTCTGGCTTTTAATGAACTCTTCTAATGTGGGGAAGATGATACCAGCAGAGGAAAGCATGCTTCAAAACATTGGAAACAGATTCTCAAAATAACCACAGTGAAAAACTTGTCTTCTTAACTAGTAACTTTAATTACTGTCATAAACCAAAGGTTAGTTACAATTGACTCTGTACATAATGCAGAGAAAAAGTATGGATGTCCCAAAAAGTAATAAGGTGATTACTTCTGTGCACATGGCCTAATTGTGTTCACACGGGTTAATTTGTTTTCTCTGTCAACAAACCCTGCAAAACATCCAGAATATATCCAGAGGAAAAAATAGAAACAAAGTAAGGACTTGAAAAGGGAAAAAGACCATTGTATTTTCTTTGATGAACAAACGTTCATTCTTTGAAGTGAATAATAATCTTCCTGATTTTAGAGCTCTCAGATATGGGGTCCTTCCTCCTGAAATGATTCTCATATACACAACCAGCCCGTGATGATCCCTGTAGTACCAGTTCACGACCATTTCCTAAGAAGTTTTTAATGAATGTGTACAGATACACAAAGAACTGCTAGAAAATTATTATTCAGACACTAAGTCCTATTGCACATAAAGTTATGTTTCAATTAGCTTCATAAAAAATATTAATTTCAACATTAATATTGATCAGTGAACAGTTTACTGTGTACGGTGATTTTACCATGATTATGAAGCTATACTATGTTTTTATCTTGCATATTTAGATGAGGGCAAAATCAAGGATTTGCATAAGAGATTGGAACTTTAAATCCAATTTTATCTCCTTTTGGGTGGTTATCATTCCTTCCCTTTAAAATGAAACTTCATTTTTGCATACCCTCTATCCTTTTACATTTGCATATGCATCATATTTCAATTTCTGAATAATAATTTTCCTGAAACTCTTTTGATTTTGGAAGCCTTACACATTTGTAATGTTGTAGAAGACTGCTAGGAAGGATACATAAACACATTGAAGGGGAGATCTTCAGAGTAATAGATTTCAAAATAATAAGATTAAGTAGAATTAGATTAAATTCTTGCTATTAATGTATAAAAAGAATTGCTATCCTCTTCCTTAGAGAGTCACCTTCTTCTTGACAGAATAATTTCATATAGCTCAGTCAAATGTTTTAGTGGATTTCCTAATCTTTTCTACTAAATTTATTTTTATCTTACTTTTTAAGCATTGTGAGAATTAGAAACTCCAACAAAAAAATGTAGGGACAGAAACAATTTTTTAAAAGCAAGCATATATGACTGAGATAAAATGATCATGCAAAAGAATATTAAATTATACTTTGTTTTCTTACAAAGATGCAGGACACAGATAATATTTTTGAAAGTGATATCTCTGTTCATTTTCTTTCAGACCAACAGAAAAAAAGATATTGCGTGCTTTAAATTCAGTGACTCAGACCTGATTGAATACACCTGTTGTAGAAAAATCCATACACATAAGAATTTTTTTCTGTGGGCACAGAACTGCTGTAAATAAGGATGTGCATAAGTACCAAGTTCATGGGGTTTCACAGGGAGCTTATAAACATCCTTAAAAATCCATAATAGCTTATTGGTTCTTTTTTTCCTCATCACCTCTATTTAAATAGAACTTTTATTCTCTGAAATGAACCTAATAAAAGCTTAGTAACAAAATAACCAACAAAAGATCTGCAAGGGTTGGATGGGGTCAGGAAGTAGAAACTCTACTTTCACAAGCTCATACCTCAGTCTATGTCACATGGGTCATCAAGTGAGTCATAATACACAAGAGGCTGCACAAATAACTGCAACTTTCCATGTACTTCAAACTTGTCTGGTCAATACAACTCAAATTTACCGCTGAATTTCCAGACTTCTGCTTCACTTACTCTGAACTACATTTGCTCAATTGGGATTGAGCACATCAGGGATTTCAATAAATACTGTCCATTTCTTGCTATGAGAGTAGCCTGTGGTTCTATTTTCACACTATTTTAGACATTCTGAAATGGGAAAAGAATATAAACAAAAAATATATTCATTTATCTTTAGGCAGCTGTCTTACCAAACAGTCAAGAGAAAATCCAAGGATAAGTAATATAGTTTGGCCTTAAAGCTAGAGAATGGTCTCTCACCTTGTTTTATTTAAGTTTGTCAACAGAGCTTGAGGCAGCAGAAGGCTAAAAGCAGCATTGCTGTACTTACTGTTGCTAATCAATTCAGTCTAAGTGGGACAATGAAATAACAGAAACTCATTGAGAAATACTATATACGTATAATTTTCTCTTCTTCTTACTATGCCTCTTTGTTTCTATCAGCTGTCTCTCCATCAAAATAATCCCATTTCACAGAATAAATTCATATAGTTTGCATACATCACTAAATATTGCACAGTATATATTACTATATATTGCAGTCACAGAAAGAAAAGTGAGCAACTATTAATCCTGCAGATAAAGGAATACCCAATACTGTCAGTAGTCATTTTCAAAGCATGGCTAAGGTTTCAGATAGCTTCAGATAGAATTTTTGGTACAGATACTAATTTCATTTTGATATAGGAAGAATTGTTTTTGACTCTAAATCTTATATATGCTGCCATTAAATATGAAATGATCAAAACTTTCAGTTAAGATTCACAAAATACAGTAAAACCTTTTTTCGCTGATATTTTAAAAGCTTGCTCAGACTTGATACTCAGGACACCCATTTGCCCCGTTTAAAACATGTCACTATTTTCTTTCTCCAGAATAAAAACCTGGAGATTACCACATAGATAGAGAAGAATATCCTTTGATGTGATATGAGACTTTCTACGTGTAGTTGAAGGCAGAATTTTTCTATGGTAGTAAATATTTCTAGTACAAAAAAAAAAAAAAAAAAAAAAAAAAAAAAAAAAAGGATTGCTCATTCAAAGAACAAAAAGGTTAGGTGAAGAAAAAGAACAAAATCTGTAATAGTTGTAATAGTGTAATAGTTTTCCAGATTCTGCTATGGCACAGGAGTTTATAATTTTCTTACCTGGCCTCACTCACAAGATCCAAGACTTAAAAATCTGAAAATTGGAAAGAGCCAAAAAATGTATCTACAACATACAGTTTCTACACTCAAAACAATTATGAAATTACATCCAGCTAAAATAATCAGCAAGAGGTGCTCTTCTTGTATTGACCTGTTGCGGGATATGGTACCCACTGATGGCAAAAAAAGCATTCAGATCTTGGTACACACCATAATAATATTCTAGTTTTAAGTGGTATTGCCACAAATCTGAAAAATTTTTAAAGTTTTTAGTTAATCTTTCTCTATCTCACAATAGTGTGTGAAACAAAGTTATAAGAAGTATTCAAAAAATTTAAATGTCATTGAACTATTTTTTCTAAAACTTCCTGACAACAAATTTGACAAACTATTTTCCATTACGAAATGTGCCATATGAAAAGCTCTTCCTGACACATGGTCCTCCTCTAAATTACAAAAAAGTTAGTAATGAATGATTTATTGGTTACAGTATAATATCTCATTTCCACCGTTCTTTCTTATGAAGGGCCTGATCATCGCATCTTATGATTTCTACAGACAATTATAAGAAAGGCTAAATATCCCACTTGGGAAAAAAAGAGAAAGAGAAACCTATATAAGCACAAAATAAAAATTCCCCTCATAGTTCTTTATACACTCTATATTGGTTTTGAAATCTAATTTGTGACGATGGAGCCAAAATATATTACTTACTGGATATTATTTTAGGTCCAGCTATAACTATCCCCTCTCAACTTCCCAGTCATTTCAGAAGATAAAAATACTACTATGTTTATTATAAAACAGAAATGAAAGTTTTATTTAACTCTAATTTTTCCCTATCTAGGAAAACTCAGCACATATTTGTAAACAAATTGTACACACAATTGTACTGAAAGCAGGAATATTTTACAAGTCCTGGACTTTCATATCCTATGATTGCATTAGTTTTCCCACAGAAACAAAGTCTAGATGATCACTAATGTCTGGAGACACTGGATGCCCACAGCTATTAGATTTTGAAAACTGTGAACCAAACTCCACTCCATTCTCTACTCTAATCCTAGTTTCCAAGTGTCACACATAAAAATTTTTACTTCTCAAGGCCATACATAAGAANNNAAGGAAGGAAGGAAGGAAGGAAGGAAGGAAGGAAGGAAGGAAGGAAGGAAGGAAGGAGCACAGCCCTGGTATACAATATTAAAATGAAGAAAAAAAATATAGAAAAGTGAATGCAGCAAGAGGTGTAAAATCCAACTATATAATAGTTTGCAATAAACACCTCATGCACCTCTAAGCTTTTTGGACCTTTTGGTTTGGTTGGTTGATCAGTTGGTTGGGGGTTTTTGTTAGTTTGGTTTGTGGGTTTTTTTGGATGCTACAAATACATTTTCCCTCAAAATACCAGCTCCAGAGGAAGAACATCCTGATACTACAGTCATGTGTTTTGATATTAGACAGTGAATATGACATTGCTTCTTTAATTACCATCAAATATTTGCCTAATGAATGTGTTTTAAAGACCAGATGTGAGCAGAACAAACAATTCTTGCAACAGAATTCTAAAAAATACACTGAAAACAAATGTAATATACAAAGGGATCTTTCTGGAAGAAAATTAGGATCATTTCCATTTGCAATAATGCCAGATCATGCAGTTTTCTAGTATGACATCCCCACCTCTCATTTTATTCCCAAACATATTGAAAATATTCCCAGCCCTTTAGAGTTAGTTACAAAGGCACATTTGGCAAATTCACCACCATAGATAGCATAATTTTTAATCTGCTTCTGTAACCCAAGAGAATCTTTTAATAAAGAGATTAAAGTATTGAATTTTTATTCTTCACGCTCAAGAGGACAATGCTTGACCCTGATGGCTAATTGGAAGCTAAATTTTTTTGCATTATACTGGACACTAATTAAACCAGTTGGGACACCTTTCCAGCAATGCAACAGTCACCATAAAAAAATCTTCTGTATTTAGAAAAAAAAATGAAAGGAGTACAGAGAAATGGCCAAAAAAACCAAAACAAAGCAGACCTACCTAATATCATCAGAAATGAAGTGGGAGATCATAACAGAATTAGATTAAAAATAAATAGGATTAAAAATTTAATTAAATTGGTTTCTGGCAGAGTTAGTTAATCAGATTTTTTGCCCTTTTTTTTTTTT
>VXBN01008505.1:478218-489540 GCA_013397395.1 Sinosuthora webbiana
TTTTTTTTTTTTTTTTTTTTTTTCCTCTGGGTTTTTTATATCCTATTTTGAGATAAGAGAGTTTTTCAGCAGGAACAGGGGTTGTTTACAAAGATAATGCAAAATTGCATCTTTGCGGTCAACAACAGTTACTTTACTTGCAGCAGCATTAATTAGCATCCTCAGTCCTGAAGTATATTCCTCTAATAAACACACTTTAATGCAAACTGACAATATCCTCCAAAATAAAGCCAAATTTTTGCACCATGAGACTGTGTAAATAAATTATACTGCTTTAATGAGATTCATATTAAGATCTACATCTGATGCTTTCCTAGAGTAAAAAATATGTTACAGTCCATTCTAGCATATCTGATATCACTTCCCTTTGTGTGTATGTGAATTTCATTTGTTTTTTCTGACAGACAACAATATCTGTCTTAGAGGTAAAATACAAAGCAAACAAACAAACAAAAACAAACCCAAAACCTTGATAGTTCTTCCATTGCTCTTTTCTTCCTTTAACCAGCCCTACATTTCTTGTATCACACTGATAATGATGTGGTGAAACTCCTTGTTTCTAAGATTACATTTGCCCTGCTTAATTATTGCAGGAAAAGTGTCCATGGATGGAGTAAGCCATGCTAAAACTATACAGTCATCCTCCCCCTGAAGCTCTGACAATACCAGAAAGGAATATTCATTTCCATCAGACCAACTGGTGGAACACCCAGCTGATCTCATGAGATGGCTACAAAATTGCATGAGCTGACACAAGACTATGTGTGAACTCATACTTGAAAGGGAGAGGAGAGTAAAAGAGAGGGATGGGCATGAGGAAGAAAAGGAGAGGGAGAATAGAGTCAGAACAATAGGGCAAGCAAGGCTTTAAAGTAGTAATTCTCTAATATATTGACATATGCCAATCATCACAACGCAGAAAAAGTTTCAAGCCTTCCAACATTACATTCTGGAATCAGTGTTGGGTTTTCAGGTTCTTTACTCTCTGGATACTAGGAAAAGACTTTGGCAACACAGTGTGACCATGAATTCAGTACCTGATAAACTTAATAATTTTAATTTTAAATTGCTTGATTTTTTTTTCCACCAAACACAAGCATTAATCACCATCATTATGTTTTTCAAGGAAAGATAACAGACAAGATGCCCACAGGCTTACATAATTCTTTCACAGTGAACTGAAGAACTCACAGAGTGACTGAGATCTTACTGATCTCAAACAAAATGTCACATTTTCTATTCTAGTTCTGTGATCAGTTTTAAGGGCCACATCACCAATACTGAATACTGCACAACTCTTTACCTTGTTGTTTAAATTTTTGGAGGCGTGTTGCTTTATAGGGCTAGTATGACAAATATACCTTTGAAAATCTTAACACATTTAAATGCTTTCAAATGAATCAAAATGGCTTTTTAAAAAAGAAAGAAAAATTATCCTTAAACAAAGTATTTTTTTTGTCATACACATACTTGTACCCTTAAAAATATAAAAAAGTATTCCTTTCATTTACATTCTTATTCAAACTGTAGGCACTAAAAATTCAAATGAACCCTAATTAAAGTTATTATCTTAAAGCTTCAATAGAACAGCTCTCATCTATATTAAAGAAGTCTCTAGTTCAAAGAAAAACTCTTTGCAGTGAAAGTCATGCATAATTTTTTTTTCTCTTGTCAGAAATCAATCATGGTTTTGTCATCATTAAGGAGAAGAGTTGGCCTTTCTTAAGATAGAGGACAAAACTACCTGGTCATTAAATACCCCTACTTAATTAAAATACCCCTATTGACAGGCTCCTATTTAAAATTATAAAAAAAATCTTCCTCATACTTTGATTTATGTCAATGGGCAACAGAAGAAAAATAAGATGTATAAAGAAAATTTAACAGTGCAAAAGTATAGACATAAATTCCCACACATATCAAGATCTGTTGTGATATACATGACAGAAGGTGATAATGTGGGTGAAATTTATCACTGTATATAAAACCCCACAGAAATAATCTTCAAAACTATTGTTTATTGAAGATATGAAGATTATTTAAAAGATGTCCTATAATTCATGTATTAAGCTCAAGAGGTCATGCACACAAATTTGCCTAAAAATACTGATTTCCTAGAATCTGAATACCTAGTGTCACTAGGTATTTATGGAGCTCATAAAATCATAAGATGATTTAGGCTGATCAGGTAAACTTCAGGAGGTCTCTCCAGCTCTAACCTTCTGCCCACAAGAAAGAGCTTGGCTCTGTACTCATGATCACCTTTTCTTGTCTATATATGCATACAAAAAATGGGACTGACAGGACCTGTGTTGTTCTTGCTCAACTTTATAATGTCTCTGTTGGCCCATTTCTCCAGCCTGCCCAGGACATTCAGTACAGCAGCCCTGCCTCCAGGCTTGTCAACTGCTGCCCCTCGTTTGTTGTCATCCTTAGACTTGGAAAACGTATCAGGTTACATTCTGCTTCCTCCTACAGGTCACTGACAGAGAAAAGAAACAGGCCAACTCCAAGGAGACACTCCAGAGGTCCTCCAATTTTTACTATCCTTGCCGCAAAGCACTAGACACTAACTTCAGTCCACTGACCTGACTGTCCAACCATGTTTTCATTCATTCTGTTTTATTCCCCTCAACACTGCTACTTCCCAACATGGACCACTGTGGGACACCATGTCCCAAGCCTTTTTAAAGTCAAAGTAAACAACTTTTAAGGTCTAATTATTACATATAGGCTTTTTTTCCTCTTATCTCTCATCAGAACAATGAAACATAAGACAGAACTTATCAGCTGTTGTGGTACACAGACAAAACGTAATACAGAAAGCTCTTTCAACAGAATAGTTTCTAAAATATTAGCACAATATGTTAGTTTTTCACTATCTAAAGCAGATACCACCTTCTTTTCTTCCTTTTTTTTTTATTAACTTAGGCAGATTGCATTGAAGCCAACACCCACTTAAGTCTTTCCAAGCTTTCTGAAAGGAAAAGGCATTTTTTCAGGTGGTGTTGTGAGTGGCAGTATGAAAGACTGATAAAATTAAACGATTCACTGGAGAGTTGAAAAAAAATTATCTCTCTATGCTTCATTTCCTTTAGACAAACAGGAATCCAGTGAGAAAAACTGTGTTTGGATATAACACCAAAGAATTTTACCAATGTATTACTTAATCCTATTTATCCCACAAATTCTATTTCTTGCCTCTTTCATTATCTTAATTAGTCAAATGCAAACAAAACAGAACTAAGTGTAGCATGAGATGAAGACTTTCATGAAACCAAAGAATACTTAGCTGTAAAGATGTTCCTTGGTGGCTGAAAAACAAACTGATTTCCTTTTTTGTCAAGTAGATGATCATGAAGCTCCAGCTGTAATGTATATCAAGGATTCTAATAAACAAATTACCTGTTCCAAGCTCAATTAAAGGTCTGAAACATCTGGCTGTGGTGTGGTTGGGGGCAATGAATTTAATCTTAGGTTTTACTTAGACACAGAAAATTAGATTGCTATCCAAATACTCTTGTATCTTGCTCTGGAAAAGAATTCTGTTTCCATTTTTCAGCATCGTAAATAGAGTCAATGAAAGAAAAGAGCACACAGAACACACTCAGCAATTAATTAGAGCTGTTTGGATATATGAGGCAATTCCTGTTCATGTTTTATGCAGCAGTCATTATGGTGGTGTCTGGAATCACCGGTCCAAATAGAAAGTTTGTATCCTTAGGTTTGGTGGGTCTGAACCTCAGGCTGAAGCGTAGCTCGGCGTGGAAGAAGAAAGAGTGACTCTCACGTGGGTTGATGGTAGATGTTTATTGCTCCAGAGAGAGAGCCGGACAGTCCCTCTGGGGTTCAGGTTTCAGCTTTTGTATCAGGAGCATGGGGAGGGGCAAGGGTAAGCCATAACCAATACCAGGTAAGGAGGGAGTGACCAAGACAGAAGGACAATACACAGGAAATATGATACATGATACAGGGTTGAGATACTACAGGCTTTGCCATCATGTTAGCCCTTCCCACCCAGAATGTTTCAGGTTTCTGGACAGGGACACAGAATGGTTGGCACACCCACCACCAGGGAAAAACCAAAAGGGTCAGTATGGCAGGGAGTAATTTAGACTGCACTATTATTAATTAAATGCACCGCAACAAGTCATCATATCATGGTTTTGTATATGTCAGGCAAAGGCATCCACAAGAGAAGAGATGGACAGAAAAATGCACCCCAGGCTCACACAGGACATAGAAAGGGACAAAGATGTGCACTGTGTACAAAGCAGGAAGACTTCACAGCAAGCTTTCTATCTACTTTGTCTACCCTTTGAAAAGGACAAAAAGGCAGGCTAAATTCAATTGAGAGGAGACAAAAGTCTAAATAAAGGAAATGATGATTTTATCTGTGGCATCTGAGGAATAGGGAGTGTATCATTATCTGTCTTTCCTTCTACAGCCTCTAAAATTTTTTTAATGTCTAGTTTTCTGTTTCTTGGTGTCATTTTCTTTGGGGTTTTGGTTTTTTTGATTGGTTGGTTGTTTTTTGGGGGGTGGTCTTTCTTGGAGGGTATATTTTGTTCTCTTTCCGTTAACTAAATTTGTGATTTAATCTTATCCAAGTGTCTCTTGTTACCTCAGCAAGATAAAGACGTTTTTCATTGCAAATACTTTCTTGAATGGCACAGAAAAAATTAATAGTAGATTCTTTAGATATCAGTGATTAAATTGTCAGTCAACATTTTCACCGTGGCAGTCTTTCTGACATTCTTTAAAAGCTGGAATTAAATCTAGGATTACCAAGATAACAGATATTTTTTATCTTTTCACTCAGTGTTATCTTTCAGTTTTGTAGCCCGCAATACAGGTGCTGAATAGTCTTCCACAGCACTTTTGCACCCATTAGTCTTGTAGCCCACAATGCAACTGCTGTTTAAGGCATGAAAGTATAAAGTTTCTTTGTTTTGTAAATGAAGAACAAATTTGTAAAGGTTACAGTTTTCAGTGACCATGGTCCAAAACACTGGGCACAGCCTGATTTCAGAAACATTTCATAAATATGGAGTATTTCTACAAACATAATTCTAGACTTCATCCCATGGCAAAAAGGAAGATACAAGCCAGAGTGACCAGTATTCCCATAATCAGCATATCACTGACAACATTTCAAATTAATCATATGCATATGTATACCCTAAATTGTTGCAAAGAATACAGTACTTCAGGTTAATGTCTGTTCTGACTAGATGCACTGAACAAACCAAATTTAGAGGTCTGACAGAAGAGATGTTTAGCCATCACTAACCCATTGCTATAAAAGCTTGCAATAAATGAAAATTTATATGTAAAATCATTTTACTAATTACAGAAACAATCTGCAGGGGTATGTAGAAGGATCACGTCTGCTCTTTTAAGGGTATCTGGTCAAAGGAGCCATAAACAAGACCTTAGGCAAACCTGAGTGACAATTGGTAAGAGAAGTTATGATAAGAACAAACCTAGTCAATCACACTAATTGGAGTGGAGGTGAGAAGGTTTTGTTTTTCTTCAGTATGATTGTCTGAAAAATGACCTGCAAAATTGGGATAATTAGGGAGAGAGACAAACAGATATATAAAACCTGAACAATTAGCCTAATGAAGACAATAAGCAGAAATGTACCTGTTCATTTACACTAATTGATGGGCTTCCAAGAAACTGCAGTCAACTCAGTCTTTTCAGCTAGTTGGTAAGGAGAAAAAGAAGAGAATACTGCAGGTGGGATGGGCAAGGGGACTATGCTGGCTGATGAATCAATGTGCAAGTGAAGGGAATCTGGGAGGGGGAGCAGACAGAAAATGGTATTAACTTGTCTGTGCCTGATCACCAGTGTCTCCCACAATCTCATTGACTCTTTTCTCAACTCTCACTGCATGATCTCAGTCTCTGTCTCATGTGTATGTGTGCCCTGTATGCACACCCAGGTGACCCTGAGTGGGCTGGGTGTCAGGTACTGGAGACAGACTGTATGGCAACCCTGGCCTGTGGTGTCAGCTGATGCAGCAAGCGGGGTTTTAGCAACAGCAACTGAAATGACCTGGGGTCTTTCACTTCCAGCTGCAGGGGCTGGAATGGGGTATGTGTTCCCAAATCCTGCTACAAGGAGGACTTCTGTGAGTGAGTAGAGTGAGAATTTCTGCATGGGTTGCTGGAACAGGACCATGGGACACTGCCTGTGTGCCTGCTGCCAGGGCCTGACAAGTGTTTGTCTCTTACCCAAACCACTGGACTGATCACTTCTCTGTGGGCTTGTGTCTGGAGAGCTTCCTCTCAAACTTTAAGCTGGACTCCACGGCAGGTAAGGGACCCTTAGGTCTGGACCAGGTTAGTAGGTTGTCCTAGGGTGACTATGATGCCTGTATCACCAATCGTCTGTTCTGTGTATGCTGTGTATTCTGTACCTTTAAGACTTGTTCTGAGAGTGAGCAGGGAGAGAAGAAGCCCGCAGTTTGGTTTGAAAACTATTCACTCCTCTGCACTTTTTTTTCGTCCTTGGTCGGTGTGTGTTCACCGAGCTCAAGGACACCAGAGAGAGGTTTTTTTTTTTCCTTTTAGTTAGTTTAGCTAGCTGGGGCAAGGAAAAAGCTTCCTAGACTGTTTTTTCCCCTTTTTCTTGGGACTGTTTAAATCTACTGTGGACTGAAAAACCCAGAGGAGCACCAGGAGCTGCACTTGTGGCCCACCGGGGCCTGGACCTCGGCATTCTCCAGCGCCGAAGGGACTGGGACTGATAAAAACTGAGAGAGAGAGAGCCGAGCGAACTCCCAGCAAGGACTCTCAGTTTCACCATCTCTCTTCGGAGCAGTGAGAGGTTTTAGTGTTTCATATTATTAATTTCTTATGCTTGTGGGCAGTTTTTTTGTTAAATAAATAGTTTTTTCCACTTTTCTCCGAGGAAGTTTTTTTCCTGGACCGGCTGAGGGAGGGGCCATTTGGGGTTTGCTCTCCAGAGGAGCCCCATTTGGAGGTTTTCCTTCCAAATTTACCCTAAACAGTCCATGTGCTGCAGAGGACTTGAGAATCTGGAGCTCATGAGAGATAAATTTGTCAGCGAACATCGAGCTGGACCAGCTGGTGAGTCAGGGACTGTGAAGCAGGTAAGGAGCCATGATCTGGGCAGGTGTGCCAGGCAGACAGAGTCCATGGTGGCATTGGCAGGATGCCCATGTGTGCTTGTGGACTTGGAGACTGTCAGAGAAAAGGTGGATAGAGAGGAGGGTGGGGCCGTGCTTCTAACATAACTTAAAGCAGTTAATTTGAAATGATGACTCCAAGTGACACAAGAATGACTGTTCCTAACATCTTGAACACAATCAAAAAGTTTGGAATTGGCAAATATCAATGAAGATGTACTTTGTGAAGTATATGGTCCAGAGGGATCATAAAATTACCTAAGCTTTCCACACTTGAAACTATTTCCTGTTATTTTGAGCTCTCTTTCAGAGAGGTTTTAGCAGTAACAAAATACAGTAGATAGGGGAGAAAAAGGAAATATGAACAGTATTTTCTCAGTGGTACCAAGGAAGCACTATGCTTTTCAGAGTCTTTCTTCCTAGTTTTATGTGTAATTCAGTTAATATTTTCACTAGCTCCTGGACAACAGGAAGTTCAAGTGCCTGAGAACATTTATTTTAAACATTAAGCTATATTACCTGCATTAATCAGGCACATGCCAGCAGGAAGAGAGGGAGTGGAAGGCAGGCATGAATGTTTCCAACATCCTTGATTGTGTTGCAGCTAAAGAAACCATGAAATATTTTATCCTCTGGCCCTACACACTTCTGCCTCTTCATCTGTTATCTCACTGACAGCCTCTTTGAGTCATCACTCTTAGTAGTCTCCTATTTTAATGGCCTTCTCTGATTAGGTAGCAGACTGTTTTTCTCTTTGTCAGACTATGAGCACAACCAAAATCAGTTCATTTCTTTATAATAAGCTTTTTCAACAACACAACACAGAATTTAACTGTCTACCATTTTCCAAGTAAATATCGTCAAAAATTAAAACATTTTTTCATTCTCTTATAAAAATAGAATTTTTGTTCTTCAGAACAAAAGTTCAGTCACTGTGCAGTGTGTTCCTTTGCCTTTGACATTTAGCAACGTGATTGATTGATAACTTAGCATTACTTAGGTACGAGATTTATCTCCAAGTAGATTCAAGGGTAGGAAAAAAGAGACATTGAAATTCTGTCTTTGTAACTGAACTGCTATAAGTTAGAAAAGCACAAAATGTAATTCATCAACTTTTATGCTTTGACAGACAGCAGTATTTCTTTAAAAATATTAACAGAAGGAATAATAACTCTTTAAGCCAAAACTGTATACAAATATTTAATTTGTATACAAAATATCTACAACATTCCTCATAAGTTTTGAAAAATGCCCAGCCATCTAAAGAAGAAATTAATTATTATATGGGAAGAACAGTTAGCATCTCATGTAGCACAGGAAATGCAGAACAAATAACTATCATATTATCCAAAATGTATGCAGCAAATTTAAAATAATTCCACATTAAAAGACTTATTCGCTGTTGCAAGGGAAAAAAAAAAAAAGTACATTTAACAATATCAGGAAACTGTTTGAGAAGTTTTACTTCTCTTTGACGGGGCTGACAGAGAGACACTTCTGTAGGCTATGCCTGTGTCTCAAAACTGCTTAGAAAAAAACACACCACCAAAATGCTCACACTATCACAAAGGTTATAGTAGTCATGACATGCTACATGCCAATCCACTGGCACAGATAACGTTTCCTGGGATAGGAGTTGATAAGGCAGCATGTCAAACTTGGACCTGCATCAAGCTTTTTCTGACATGAACAAATTTCTATTCAAATTTATTTTCTGTGTTCGAGTCCACCTCCAGCTCCAGCAGAGGACCATGACTGGCCACACAGACTTAGTCTCTTCACCATTCGCATTCAGGGGATCTTGAGGGACTTCTGAATTAGTGGATCCTCACTTTGCCCCTTTTTCCCTCTTGAATGCTGCGGCACATTCAAGAATCAGAGTGATACCCTAAATGTATACTTCTGGAGTACCTCTTCACATAAATAAAATCAGTCTTTAAATTATAAAAGAGCAATAGAACTTGCATTTAAATCACAATTTAAAGACTAGTTGGTTCTTTACACAGAAGCAAGACAATGGATGAAATATTATGTTATTCTGCAAGATTATTTTCTAAATTTTGTCTTCCTCACAATATAACACTGTAAAAAAACAACAAATTAAATAATATTAAATTAAATTAGAACAGAATAGAATAGAATAATATAAATATAATATAGGAGAACAAACTAATTTAAGAAATTCAATTATCTGATTAAGGCTTTAGAAAAAAATCCAGAAAACAAACACTTCTTAGAATGAAAAGCAGGCAATAAGTGAATGTAATTATGTTTTTCACATGTATTACCCCATATATTAATATATTTTTACACAAAGTAAACATTTTCAGACACATTCTTCTTGTCTTGTTAAGTAAAATTCTACCTAATAACATCCTTGCAGATGAAAATGTCCTTGCTAAGTGGACTATGGTTTAAAAGAAAAAATCCAAAAGGTCTGCATTGTTGTATCTTTTGAAAGGATGTTTCATTGTTTTGAAGCAAAGTATACTGAGTCATAAAGCTTTCAGAATGACAGAATGACTCAGAGTATCTTGATACCTCATCTCATTTTCTTAACTGTAAATCTATTTGGAAATTCTTGCCAGAACATTAGATGAGATTCACTGAATTATGAACATATTGTATTATGTCTTCTGAGAACTGGAATACGTGTTGGGTTACTACAAATAATTTCCTCCCGTTCCCAAACATGTAATTGAATATAATTGGAACATAACTATCTCCTTTTTATAAGCACATGAAAACTATATTAAAATTCATAATTAACTCTGAAAATTTGAGAGACAAAAAATGCCAAAATTACAGTCAATGTTTAAATTCTTTTGTTTTATGGTGTTTCACACCTTGGGTTGAATACTGTCACCAACATATTGCGCCCAATTAATTTAGTTCCTGAGATGGATGGTATAACTCCACAGAGTGTGGAGTTATTCAGTGCTGGGTTTTTGGGGTTTTTTGTTAGTGTTGGGGGTTATTATATCACTCACTGCACATATCTATGCATTATTAATTGCACATTATCCAAATTATATTAATTTTGTCATGGGGTTTTCTGTGGTTTCCCTATCACATCATTTATCACCACAATTCCCATCTGAGACAGAAAATTACTTGAGATCATTATTAGCACAATTTAATATATCAGAGATGGGCATAGACAAATTTATGTTAAAACCATTGAACATGACTATGCATTTGAGCTGTCTGATATTTTAAAAGTTCTCAACAACACAAGAGACTTCTCATGTTCCTAGCACAAATGCTAAAATAGTTTAATTATTCATGCATTCCAGAACCCAAGTTCCATAAACAGAAATATGGAAGACATCAGTGACTTGCTGCAGGCACTTTGTTTATATAATTTTCCTAGCAGCACACAGCAAATTCACAGCCAAAGAACCCAGGCACTCCTAAACTGTCACAGCCAAAACAGTTTCCTAAATTCCCTAAGTGATGTTTCTGAACAGACTGACACTCTTCCATCAGTGCCCCAATTTACTACAACCTCTGGTTTGTGACTTAGGAAAATTAGTTTAATTTATTGCCAATCAAATCAGAGTAGGGTAATGAGAAATAAAACCAAATAGTAAAAAAAGAATTCACCTGCCCCAAACCTTCCCCTTTTGCCAGGGCTCAACTTCACCCCTGATTTTCTCAACCTCTTCACACTTATCAGCAAAAGGGGTTTGTTGGGGGTTAGGTTTGTTCCTTCTTTTCTCTAAAGAATTTTTTCACCCATAAGTTACCAAGGGGACCAAGTATTGGATACTTAAGGACACTTAACCGAAACAAAGGTGAAGACAGAGCTGGAGGAGTGTGTGTGTGTGGGGGGGGGAGGTTCTTTTTTTTTTTTTCTTCGGCGTTCGGAGAGAGGGAGAGCTGCTGAGCTGCGGTTTCGCTGGAGGAGTTTTTCAGTGTGGCCGAAGGGATCCAGTCCTGGGATATCTACTACCATCGGTTCGGCCTGAATCCGGAGCCTTCTCAGTCACCCGCGGGAGCTGGGTCAGCCCTACCTCGCCTTCGGCTTCTTCGGCGCTGCTTCTCTTGCTACAGTGTGACCCTGCACCTCCCTGCCTGCTGGGACATTCTGCCTCTGCCGCCTGGACACCCTGCCATCTCAGCTACCAGCCCGGGACTTTCCACCGTTCCAGCTTGGTGC
>VXBN01008505.1:489549-555604 GCA_013397395.1 Sinosuthora webbiana
TTGTTTGTTTGTTTGTTTGTTTGTTTGTTTGTTTTTGTCTGGTTGCTTTGTAATACATACTAGTGAAGAACTGCTATTTCCTATTCCCAAAACTCTTTGCCTAAGAGCCTCTGATTGTAAATTTATAATTGAAAAAAGGGGGAGGGGGCGTGGCTTACACTCCCCATTCCAAAGGCAAACTCCAGCTTTTATCTGGCAGATACCTGTCTTCCCAAACCAAGACAGGGTTGCAGTCAGTTCATTGCATTTGTCTCTGCCACTTCTTCTTCGTCAGGGCTAGGACTCTTCATACTCTTCTCCTGCTCCTGTGTGGAGTTCCTCTGTGAACTTCTCCAATGTGAACCACAGGCTGCAGTTCTTCAAAAATTGCTCCAGCCGTGGATCACTCCTTTCAGAGCCTGCTGGCTTTCCAACACTACAACACACATACGCACATGATGTGGAGAAGCAGGATGGTTACCTATTAACATCTGACTAATTGTTGCATGATTGAAATTTCATAGAACATAATTTTCAAGTGGAGTAATTCATAAGCAGCTTCACTCAAGGCACTCCTAGCCAGAAAATATGTCCATGCAAGTGTACATCTAGGAAAACACCATGGATCAGTTGTCCTTCTGAAACAATTAATTTGTAAAACTCTTACAAAGCAAAATTGCTTGAAATATCTGTACAAGTTAATTAAACACCTGAGCTTTCATTAACAAAATTGTAGCATTTATAGACCGAACATTGTATTCTGATACTGCTGAAGATTATATAAATTGATAAATAGTAAGATAGCTGATATACAATAAAGAAACAGTATCTGAAATTGCAATTAAGAGAAATAGTCTTTGGTTCTTAGAAAAATATATGACTCCAGAAATTTGCCGTGAAAACTGATGATTGATTTCCATACATACACACAAAAATTTCAAAACCATTCTTTACTGTTTTCCCCTTGAAGAACAGGATCTGTTTTAGTTTTAATGTAAAATGATAAAGTAAGAATTAAATTTATCTTGTGCACTTAGAATCTAGCATGGACCCTTTCAGGTCAGTGATGAGAGAGCATCTTATACAGAAAGTATTGCTTAGAGGCCTAAGTCTATAAGATGAGAAACCCAATCTGCCTTCCTAGAAATCTTGCTTAATCTTTGTTAAAAGAATTTTGAAAATGTTACAAACATATGGAGTCTGAAAGAATAGGATTTGATGACCTAGAAGAAGATTTCTGATACTGATGGACGCATAACACAGTGAAGTGGTATGGAATACCCTCAAGGTTCTAGCCATGACCACTCCCGACTACTGCAAAAATTAACCCTGTCCTGGCCAGAACCAGGACAATGTCTAATGAATTTTTATTTTTGTTTGCTCTTTATCTTTTGTTGCCAGACTAAATAAAATCTAGATATGTTGTGTCGACTAAACAGGTATAACCTAGAAATCAATCTGCTACAGAATATGAAGTTCAGTTCAACCTGCTTAGTAGGGATGATAAATGGGACTAATGAACTTCGAAAATACAGGAGGAATAATTTAAGACTAGGGTGCTGGCTTTCTTTATTCAAACATAAATTTGCTGAGTGTCGTGATGCAATTCCATTTGTGTGATTGGAAATGCCTGTGAGGAAATCAGATTCATGATATCAGTATTTAAATGTGTTCTTAAGCTGCTCTTCCATATCTGAACTGTTTCATAGGAAGAGAAGAATTACAAAGCACTGCAATGTGCTAAAATGTAGGGGAAAAGGTTAGGAAAAGTGCTCAAAGCTACAACCATGTATTAGCTCCAATCTGCAAAGCTACAAATGTATGAAAATATGTAAAAGCTAAAAATCTTTAGGCATCATTTAAAGAATGTTTTAACAGAGCAGGAGAGATCTTATGTGTCAATAAATAGCATGTGTTGGTTTTCAGAGAAAAAATTTAATTAGCTTGAGGTTGCACAGGTTTTTTCGTTTCAGTTATTTTTGTTTGAAAGAAATCAAGAAAACAACTACTTTCTGCTTCACAGAAAAAAAAAATCAAATCAGTATTTGAAAAGTTCAGCACATATTTCAAAGAGATAGGTAGATAATGCAATATGAAAAGCCAAAAGCTCATTAGCTACTCTAAATAAGTAGGTCATAATTTGTTTTCAGTATTTACAGGAGAGATCAACTCACAGACCAAGCTGTTTCATTAAAACAGACTTTGATGTCCTAAGTTAGAAAAATATAATTGTCCACTTACGTATCATACTTGAAATGTTAACAGCTTGAAAAAGTAATTCTTAGGTAAGAATATACTGTTGCATGCACAAGAAAAAAGTATCAAGCACAAACAAAGAAAACCAGCAATTTTTACTGGCAATTTACCTCAAAAACTCTAACAGCTGGAAACCCATAAAAGTCATCACACCACAGCAATGCCACTATCATGTGCTCTGTAAACTGACTGGGGAAAACTACAATACCCAAGCCATTACACGCAGATAAGAGAGGGGAGGATAATGAAAATGCTATTTCTCAGATTGCATTGACGAAAGAATGGGAGAATTTGTATCCAGGCCAACAAATTCATAGAGAAAGCAGCGATACCTAAGCCTCCAAGGGAACATTCTCAGAAGTCAGAATTAAGAGCATGCTTCTGAAAAGCATAGTCCTATCCCTGAGATGCTTCTGTTGGCAGCATCAGCCAGCACCTGGCCAAACCAGAAGCACTAGCAGTCTGGAGTGAAAGATGCTAGCAGCCAGACTCTCAGAAAAACAGCCAGCTACAATATGAGACTGAAAAACAAACCAACAAAACAATCCATCTGACTAATTGAAAAAATGTAAAATACTTGTGAAGTTATTCAACACCTGCATAGTCAGGGGAAAAAAATATTCCAAAAAATGTTTTAGACAGCTTATTTTCATTGCAAGGAGGAGATATGCAAATAGATCCTGATTTCTTACAAAATGAAGTGACACTGCAATGCTTCTTTCATTTGTGAGCTGAAATGGCTAGAAGAGACTATGTCCACGGAACATCCAGTCTCCAGGCTGCTGCCCTGAGCTGAATACCTTACAGCCTTTGATCCTGGTCCTGCCCAGCAGGCAATTGTTCTCTTTGGAGGACAGAGTCTCATCTCTGACATAGGGTGGATATGTATACAGCATGCTGAATCTAAGGGCTGGGCTCCTGACTTTTAAGAATACCCCCAAGCATGCAGAGTCTCCAATCCTGTAACAGCTTCCTGAAGGGACATCGAAATTGTGTGTAATGTATAGGAGGAGTTAACAGCTCCAAAGATAAAGTATCCCTCTAGGGAGGGATCTTAGTAGCGGATGTGCGTGAGACAGATGCTACGAATCAAAGTAAATCCAGATTTTTATTATTTGCTTTAGTATGGAGAGAAATATCTCCCTCAAATTGGGATCCACATTAACTCACCTGGAGGGTTAGCCTTGTAAAGGACACCTTCTCCCCCTGCAATATTTTTTAATAGTCCTTAAATATAAATATAACTCTTCAGCACTGATGCCACTATTTTATCCAAGAACTGAGTAGCTGAAAAAAGTATTTCATATCTGTTTTTAACTTCATACATTTAAAACATCCCCTCTAAAATGCTCGAAGCAGCTCTTTAATGTTGTGCTTCTTATCAAAAGCAAAGGCTCTTTCAAGATATTCTGTCTGAATTCAACTGTGAAATTTTGAAGAGTCATAATTTCTCATCTTCTGAATCTATTTGACCACAACTTCCAACCATCCAGTTCTGCACTGTGTATTTACAGGGCTGTTAATGACACTCATCTATTGTATTTTTTGCCTCGCGAACTCCAAAACAAATGGATATTTGTAGTTATCTTTAATAGAATTCTTTCCAGCCCAAACAAATATACTTGTTTTCACATCAATGTCCTGTGGCTAATGGAGCTGGAATTTATCAGCATCACCCCAAATACCTCAAAACATATGCAACATTCCTTTTAATATAGTGTGGTGTAAGACTTTCCATGTAAATGTGTTATTTCATTGCCTTGTGTTTTTTGCAGAGATTTAGTTAAGAGACAGAGAAATTATCATCTTTTAATGGATGGTAATTTACATCTAGGAAGGTATATCTAGTGATTTCCACAGCAGTCAGAGGCTAAGATTCTTCTCTCTTTCTCAGTAAAACCCCAACAATTTTACTTTGGCAATAATGAAAATATATAAAATTTATCTGCAATGCACCTACTCTCAAAAACCAATAGAGGACACTTTGGCCACAGCAGAACTTATATTTGTCAAGACAGTTTATTATACATGCATGGGTAGGTTGTTGGATTAGGGCATGGTGATGGTAAGACATACACAAGTTTCTCTCCCTTTACTTCACCTTTAGTTACACACCTGGGGGAGTGCTGAGTCAAACCATGAAGGAATATACATTGGAACATGCACAATCAACAGGAATGTAAAAATTAAATTTTATTCCATAGCATACTCTCCCATTCATTTCCCTCTTCATACTAAAGCATCAAAAGGTACTTTATGTTCCTCCATCTTTTCTTACTTTCTCTGTTTTCTACAGAGAGGAAGTGTGCTTGTCACAGACCGTTTCAGATAGAAATGCCAATGTGCTCTGTGCTCAGCTGAGTTCACCAGTGACCAGAACCTATTTGAAAAGAAATTATGAACTGTTTCCATATAGAACATCTCATACGTTAACTTTGGAGAAGGCATCTTAAACGCAATAGGTTACTCAAGACAAGTTTTCATTGCTACCTCAGCTCTAGTACACTTCTTACCAAGGGGCAAAAGTACACATTTTCTGAAGGCAGTTACTGCCTAAACAGCAAACTAAACTGAACATTCAATCTGATATGTTAATATACTGCTTTTGAGGATGTGTTTATAAGCACAGTAGGACAACTTCTGTATTTCCCCTTCTTTAGGTAGGGAACATTATCTGTCGCCACAGGACAGGGCTTACAGTCCTGTTTATAATGCTCTCTGGTGTTTTTCTAACACTTTTGAAGAAAATAGGTTTATTCTCTCAGTTCATATTTAGTGGAGTTGGACTACATCAATCTTATTCAAGTGAAACATGCAGTTCTAAATTAAATGTACTTTTTTGAGCTCAACCAAGTCTCTAGTGAACAGCAGTTTTCCCAAGAAAAGTACTACACATAAATCATCATAATTCATTGGGAAAACAGAAACAATTGTATTGAACAAGGTGTTGGTTGCAGCATGGTGCCAATAAGTCCAGGATTGTGGGTGTGATCCCTGTAGGCGCCATTGGCTTAAGAGCTGGACTTGAGGATTTATGGTGGTCCATTCCAACACAAAATATTCAGCGATTCTAAACGAATTGTGAATCTGAACTTCTTTTAAACTCTGGGACAAATGGACATCTCAGTGTTCATGTTATGGTTGATATAATATGGGAGACTGCCTATAAAAGGGCGTCTACTAAATTTTATAGCCCATTAAAAGCAAGAGGTATCTGGTTTGATTTTTACATTTGTAGGGGATTTTCCTGTGATTGAATCACCCAGACTGGGTCCAGGCCTCAGGCTGGAAAGGCCTCAAGGCCTCAGTGGCGCAGATAGAAATTAAAGCCAAGAGTGTGTCATAGTTAATATTTTCACTTAAGGTGTGACGGGTTAAAGGGCTTTATAGTGTAGTAATTAGTATGGACACGGTAGCTACCTTAAACAGTTTATTAAACAACAAGTGTTTGCATTCTTTCTTGTTCTGTGTGCCAATGAGGGTTCATCTGTAAGTGTAAACTATACAGAGTGTATAAAACCTGCCATCTTACACGGAATAAAGGAGAAACGTAGCACTGACCATATTGGTTGTATCTGCGTTTGCTTAACTGACCACCCTTCTTATTAGGGCCCTGCACTCCTTTATACATTCAACTTTCATTTTTCTTCTATCAAACATATAAGCTACAGCATAAATTTTGGCTGACCTAAGAGTTTTGTTATTATTTTTATTAGGATTATATTTTAGGTATTTAATAAGTTGGACTTATTTCCAGATAAGTTTGAAGTTCTGAAATTTTGTTCACAAATTCAAAGCTCTAGATCCCACTATATCCAGTCAGTATAAAGGAATTTGTATTTTGTGGTTACTTCTGGATTCAAATAAAACAGCCAGATTTATTAGTTCTTTATAAGACTTGGTACAGAAAATTAAAAATTATTAAATCAAACTATTGAAAAGTAGTTTCAACAGGCCCTTGAATAAGTAGCTAAAGACAACTCATAGCAGAATACAGACATAAAAAAGCAATCAAGTGCTCTTTGCCTGACAAGGTGTCCCAGTCTTTCCTGTCTTTTCTGTTTCCATGTGCTCCTAGGTAATATGATGTGGGCATCAGACATGCTGTGATTTCTTGTAGAAATGTGAGCCTCATCCTAAAGACTAAGGGCAGAGTCCCTTCAGGTCTTCTCTTTACAGCCTTCATAGTTCCATGCTGTGTGTTTATTTCTGTCCAGCTGGCCACAAACAGTTTCCCACCTGGTTGGATGCATCAGAAGATGTATATCTGAGTTTATATGGCAAGAGGAAGTCCAAGTCACTACTAAGTCACAAGCTGGTGTTCAGCACTATTACATTGCTGGAAACACACATCCCTTCAGCTGTCATGGACTTCCTGCTACTTTCTTTCTGCTGGAGGTAACCCTGGTCACTGCCACAGTTTTTTTGATTGTTGGCAGAAAGTTCTAATCAAGTCAATAGGTGTCTAATGCAGAATTTTAGCCTAAAAATCTTCCTGCTTATGCAGCATGTGCTGATCTAGATGATGAAAAGTGATCTGTATAACATTATTACATAGTACTGCATACTACATTAGAAGAATAAAGACCATATTGGAATTTCCAAGTTAATAACTCCAAAGCTAATTGTCCTATCATAAGACATTTGCAGAAAGCTCCAGCATAACAGCTCAGACTTTACAACATTTGCTAATACTGTTTTTATTAAGGAGTGGAATAAAACAACGATGTGTACTGTTCAGTACAAAGATCACACCAGGAACAACAGTGAGGCAAGAGAATTTCCTCTCTTCACTCATCTTTTGCTGTAAAAAACCTAGTAGTTACCTTAAGATGTGTTTTTACAAGAAATCTGGATGTAACAGATTAAATTAGAACAGAAAAATCACTCTAATCTGGAAAGAAAGTAATTTACTAGATAGAAGTCGTAATAATGCTTTGAGAAGGCTGACCTGGAACGAAGACTAGACAGAGCTAAGAGAATAAAATAGGTATTTATTAAAAGACCTTTAAGGATCCACTTTGGGCAGTACAAGAGCCTGGCCAGGGCTACACCCAA
Organism: Sinosuthora webbiana; assembly: GCA_013397395.1. Classification (NCBI taxonomy): domain Eukaryota; kingdom Metazoa; phylum Chordata; class Aves; order Passeriformes; family Sylviidae; genus Sinosuthora; species Sinosuthora webbiana. The sequence continues at coordinate 496,843 of VXBN01008505.1, forward strand.
GGTGGACCCAAAATGGTCACAAAATGGATGACCGGTCATGAGGTCTCACACTTTTATAAGTTTTGGTCTGTTTGCATATTGGGTTTAATTGTCCAATTACAGCTTCAGATTATGAGGTCCCATCCTCCTTGTTTTCTCTCTTCAGTCCACCGTTGTTTATGCTTTTGGGCCTGGAAACTTGTAGCAGTTGTCCTTGGTCTTCAACAGGAAAAGGATTTTTTTTGTCTACCTACGCTGTGAAGAGAGCTCACTAACACTTAATGTGTGGCTCAGAACTACACACCTAGGCAGCACAGAATCTGAAAAACATGAAAGGGAAAACTTGAGGCATCATTTTCCCCCTCTTTCATGGTCTTTTCATGATCTTTGACTTCTTCATTCAAGGAAATAAAAGTTGCTGACTGGAGAGGGGATGAACTTTTGTGACCGCTGCAGCTGAGTGTGAGTTTAGTTGGTTCAAATAGAAACATTTGTGACCCTTTTCTCATACAGTGATATTCTCTGAAAGTGACTGATCAGGAGTTTTCAACACACACACATTCGTCCTCACTTTTGTTATATCTTCCGTAACCCAGAATGTCTGCACATAGATTTCTGAATTTTTTACTTTCAAAAATAATTTCTTGCTTTAGAAATCTATATAGTGATACAGGGTAATGATGCATATGTGTGTGTGTGCACAGATGTGTGTATGTTTATATTTATGAAAATATTTTTTTATGGTACTGAATATCTAAATCTTTAATATAAGAAGACAAATTTAAGGATCAGTGTGTATTGAAGTTGGTCATTGACAGATGTTTATGTCTAGATAAGGAGAAAGCTCTGTTCCATCCTCACTGCATGAAAAGGCTCATTTAGTTTCAGTGAAGTTACTGGGAAAATCCTCAATGTGACAGCAGGGTTAAAAACATGTCATTGCAGATGCAGTCTCAAAAAGATTCACTTGGCACAAACACCATCTCTGAAAATGTGTGTAAGTCCAGAAAACCAATATAAATCAGATGGCAGGCTTCACAGAATGAAGAACAGAATTTAATTAAAATCCATCTCATCTGCATTCACACCAATAGGCACCTCTAAATTTAAAAAAAAAAAAAAAAAAAGAAATCTGATTTCACCAAAAGATTGGAGAACATTTGCTGAAGTGTGGCATGTAATATTTTCCAGAAGAATTGTACTTGTTATCAGCATGAAATTCTTTCTGTACTTTGGGCAAATATCTCAACTGCAGATGAGTTTGTGTCAGTAGCAATCATTTGAATTGTGGAGCTGGTGGAGAGCATCTATGATGCTACCCTCTATTATACACAAACTTAATTTCAATAACATGCATGTGCCTTATAAAACATTTTTTAGCAGAACAACAACTACTGTATATTTCATAAATTTTATGATTGACGTTTATCTTTTATCCAAGAGTAATTAAATTTCATCACTGGAGCTGACTTAACATTTTGACTAACAAATATTGCCAGATGCTAAATAATATTTCTGAAAAGGACAAAGTCAAAAACAAAGATTCCCAGTCCTGTTAAGACAGCCAAATTTAAAGGAACGATTCTTTTTAATATCTATGACTACATGTATTAAAAAAAAAAATCAATTTGGTGTGTTTCTTTCATATTTTCAGAGGCTATTGTAATCCCTGTGGTGATCATGAATGCTGCTGGACTCATCTTCAAGCTGCTCTGAGGATTCAATAAAATAATTTTAAAAAATAAGAACATTGAACAGAATATATATGACAAAAGATTAATTAGCATGTATGAGGGTTTATACAGAGAAATTCCATTCAATGAGAGATATTAAAAGACTGTTTCAGAGGGAGATTATCAGTTAGAAAGCCAAAAAGCATCAACAGGCAGCTAAAACTAAAAGCAAAAACACTGCTTGCCAACAAAAAACAAAACAAAATTAGAAATAAAAAAAAAAAGAAGAAAAAGTGAAAATTGCAACAGCAAAAGGATATTTCTGCACAGTTAGATTGTCTAATGCACTTTTAATGTCTTTATTATGTCTTGTAATATCTCTATTATGTCTTTATAATAATAAAAAGTTGTACAAGTAAGAGTTAGTAGCATTAGTTCCTAGAAGTAGTTAAGAAAGAAGATAAAGCCTCTATCTACACTCATGCACAGAATTATACTTATTATGCACACAATATACTAGTGTAACAGAATGCCAAGATGATTAGGGCCTGTAAGGGACTTCTGGAGATCATCCAGTCCAACTTCCCTGCCAAGGCAGGGTCACCCTGATCAGCTGATACAGGAACACGTCCAGGTGGATTTTGTGTGTCTCCAGAGGGGGAGACTCCACAATCAGCCTTGACAGCCTGTTCCAGTGCTCTGCTACCCTCAGTGTGAAGAATTTCTTCCTCATACTGAGGTGAAACTTCTTGTGTTTTAGTTTATGGCCATTTGCTCTTTGTCCTGTTGCTGAGCACCACTGAAAAGAGTCTGGCACCATCCTCTTGGCACCCGCCTTAGAGATGTTTGTATGCATTGATTCAAATCCTTCTCTTCTGCAGACTAAAAAAGAGCAGCTCCCAAATTCTCTCCTCATAAAAGAGATACTCCAGACCCCAAATCAACTCTGTGGCCTCTGCTGGACCCTCTCCAGAAGCCCCTTGTCTTGTACTGAGGCACCCAGCTGGACACAACATTCCAGATGTGGCCTGAATACAGCCATTTAGAGGGGCAGGATCACCTCCCTTGGCCTGCAGGCCACACTCTTCCCGATGCACTCCCGGATACCAGGATTGTTTCAAATGAGAAATCTTCATATGGAAGCAATGAAAAATGTATAACTGTGTCAATGGAGTTAATACCGTTTTTCCAGGCCCATATAATAATAAGAAAATGTATGTTTTCCTGTGGCTGCTTCCTCAGGGATGGAGAAATCTTGCAGTAACACAGAGCTCATTCAGCTTCTATGCTCTTGCTCATCCAGAGAGGACTGGCAGGAGTGTCTGAGTTTGCTAGCAGCTGCAAGAATTTCTAGAAAATCTCTTTAACATAAACCAAATAAATTTAGGGACTACTTCAGATATCACTAGAAACTAGCTTCCAACAACCTCCTCATATTTTTTCTAACAGCTTTCCAGCCAGACTAAGAAAAAGACCCCTGAGCTATGAAACAGTTCTTGATTTCCATCAAACTACCTAATGCAGAACACCAGTGGTCAACTTGTGTTGAGAGACTACTAAAGGAAGGGGGTTGAAAATCAGTTTTTAAAAAAAAAGTAAATTTTAATGACAAAACAAGTGTTTTAACTCCATAATACAGTAACTAGCAAATGATTAAAGATGAATATGGGATATTTAGCATCATAAAACAAGCTATAAAATTGATGAATAGAATATTCCCAAAATACTCTCACAAATAAATCACATAGACAGTATTGAAATAATGATTAAATTCCTACTTAACTCACAATATCACTAAAGATTAAGTAACATGTTTGAAATAATTACCTTATAAATTGAACCTGTAAAAAGGTTTTTCTCACCTTTTATTTTACTCATGTACTGCATATACAAATGCTAGACAATTTTTTTCAGCTGAGCCCTTGTAAAAATATTTAGATATAAACATAAGATGGTCTTCCTGAAATCCATGAAAACAAGACTGAAGATCTTAATAAGATCTGTGAGTTAAAATCCTCCAATCATTATGACAACATGGTCTTGAAGATGCAACATTTTAACAAGGAAGACTCTCAGAAACCCAGAATCAACCTTCTGCGTTGTGGGCAGAGTCAGGAGTGAAAAAGAGACAGCAAACACACCCCAGGTGACTCCCTGTGTCACCAGTCTAAGTTACAGTAATTTGAAGACATAAGTGATAAGTCAACTTTACACAGTACAAAGTGCTTCCAAGTCATTCCAGCGCCGGTAGAATCAGTGTCAACATATCAAGGTTCAATTCCACATTAGTATTGACAATTCATTTCCCAGTTGTGGGATTATCATATCTGAGCAATGCTACCCTAAAATATGTAGGCATGCTACTACAAACTACTCTGGATATTTCGTCATGTTATTGCATCATGAATATACTTTATATTATTTAACATTTCCTTTCATGCTTCTGCACGTTTGGATTTCTAACATAACTGCTTTAATAAACACAATTTGAACAGTAAACCAACATTCTTCATTTAAAGAAATAACTGAAGACAGCAAAATTTATAAAATATTGTGCTTGCAGTTTTTCTTTTAAATTTAGAAAATTGCTAAAATTAACCCTGTCATTAAAAAACCTTTTGGTTAGAATTCATGATAGGTAACAGTATTACTTGGATTATAATAAATAAATAAGCCTGAAGAATAGTACAGTTTTATTAAACTTAATCACCTGTACTGATTATTTATCAATGTTATACTTAGTGGAATATGCATAATAGTAATTGGTGAGGCTTGATGAGCTTGTATTTTGCTATCTGTTCATGTGTCACAGAAATCAAGATCAACCTTCACCCTCCAAATATCTCATCTTCTTTCATTTAGATTATGTATCCTGCCCTCTCAAATTTTCATTCACTCTCTATATATATCTGACTGAAAGATGAGTTTCAGTTGACTTCTAAGCCTTGATGAGAAAAAATAAAAATTTTAAGCACACGCATCGAAACAAATGTACTATGATTATAACAGATTCCTCTGAGAAGCTTTTCCTAATATGCTGTTCCAGATGGCAGGTTCCTAATAAGCTTAAAAGCTTCATGGATAAAACCCTGGACATTAGAACTGATAAATAAATTGCTTTAAAACAAAGAAGAAGAAAAAATTTAAAGTTGCAGAGGTCAGTCAGTACTCTGAAGCCCGAGATTTTAATCCCTTTAAAGCATACAGATAAGAGGACCATCTGCAAACTAATTCAATTTAGAGATGGCTGTGCACAACTAATTTCTTGCTAGAGGTAGAAAAGTGAATCAACTTGGAGCAAAAAATTTTTTCTGTAAAGCAAAACATACACAAAAACCCCTGTATGTTAGTCCTTGAAGAGAGAAAGGAATGCAGAAAACAAGTAAAAAGATCACTTTGTAATTTAAAAATTAACAAGTTCCACAGAGAAGATAAGAACAAGGTAACAAAGGCTTTAAGTGAAGAATAATTAGAAGAACAGATACTTTAAGAAAGAGGAAATACATTTGCACTTCAAAATTTTTACCAATAAATATACTGAAAACTATCTATAAAAAGAGCAAGGGGTCAGAGGGAAGTGTGGGGGGAGGTTTTCCCACCAAGCAGTCATGGATCTTCTTCTATAATACTTTGTCACTGTCTGTCACATGTTTGAAGACAATCAGCAAAAATGCATCTAGCTAATTTATCATAAAGACAATGTTTATTAAAGCAAAACCAAAACAAACCAAAAACCCTCTGAAGTTAATTAACAAACATGAATTTCAGCTGGGCTGTCAATCCAAGAGGGCGCAGTAGGTGTTCAACTTGAACACCTCCAAAGCCATTGCTATTTCATATATGGATGGTGCAGGTGACAGAGTAAGGAATACACTTTGAAAGTTTTGAGGACACCAAAATGAAAAGAAGTGAAAGCAGTGTGGTGAACAAGAGCAAAATTTGAAATCTTAATGATGAAGCTGAGATATCTCAAAAGCCAGCATGAAACTGAAGTAATTGCAGACTTCTACAGTGAATAGTGAGCCATCTTTCAATGTATTGTTACAAAAACAAACTTCTGGCAGAAGTCTGCATGGAAAACAATGTGAAAAAAAGACAGTTTACACAGCTGGTGTTTTGGAGGGAATAGAAACCCCGTGCCTTTTTGATAAGGCATTTGTTCATCTCATCCAATAACATAATTCTGAGATTTACCTCAAATAAGAACTGTCTTTTTAAATATCTATTCTGTCTGAATATATTTATTCCACCAATTTCCCTAGAAATCCCACTGAAATACCAGCAAAACATGGAGAGAAACTGGCAGGTTTGTTGAATAAATGGAGCAGGTTGTATGGGATCCATAATTGGAAAACCCTCAACCTCCAAAAATACAGTCTCAGAAATCTCTATTTTGTCATGCTTAAATTACCTTTCAGTCTATTAGCACGTTACAATTAAGACTCAAAGAGTTTAATTTGTATTTACTATCTTTCATGAGATTATGATTGTTTCCTTAATTATGTGGTGCTTAAAAACCACATCCCCATTTATTTTATAATCAAGATTAACATGCATACCCATAAATGATGACTACAGCAATTTCACAGATTTAATGAAGGTAAATAGAGGATTACAAGTGTTTAAACCTTAAAGAAAATGCAATATTAATTCCAAACATTTACCTATTCGTAAATTTCTCTGTCCTTACCCACAACAAATAACATTTTTAAATTGTAATTAGCCAAGCTTGGACTATAAACAAATCTTATGCACAAAGTGCTGTGAAAGCCAGCCTATCTGCTAAAATAAAATGAATGGATAAGGAATGAGCACTTTGGAATTAAAGCATGTTATTTACCTTTAAATTTTCTACAATAATAATTCAGATTAATTTTATCAGTTACCACAGTTATTTTCCTTGAAAGAAAAAGTTAATAACTAATAAAAGCATTTTAACAGCTAAAATTGCTCATAAATAACTTCAAACAGTCAAGAATTTCATAAATGCATGAATCCGGGTTCTGCAGTTTGATCATATCATGAAGATTTAAAAAAGCTTTTCAAAAAATTGTAAAATATTGAGGAATCCCCCACAGTTTTTCCACATATAGACTAAAGTAAGTAATTCTCTTACCATATGACAAAATTGAGACAAAATGCATTTCCACGAAATTTGTATCTTAGATGCCAAACTTGCACATAAAGTTCAAATCCAAGGACTACATGAGTCTCATCAGCTTTTACTTGAAATAAAAATAGTTTTAAAAAAAATCACAATAGTTTTTAATGGAAATAAACTGCTTTCCATTTCTGCTCTGCTTCAGGTATGAGATGCATGGCATCTCTAGGTTCACCAGTTGCCCAAATACGGTGCAATGCTACCAAATGAAGTTCCAAGGTTATTTCCAGACAATCTGAAATATTTTTCATAAGGAATTGGCTGTCTATAATATGAATTAAAAGGAAAATACTGGGGAAACAGGGTAAAAGAAATCAGATTAGGACACAAATTACAAGGAAAAAATACATAGGTCAAAGGGTTCCTCTTGGTTTTTCATAACACCACAAGAAAAAGGATGAAGTTTTGGAATTCACCAGTAGATCAGGAGAAGTACAGCACCTAGAACACAGGCTGTTTGAAATATTTTCTACCTCTTCATATTCTTTGTTGTACCAAAACTCTAAATATAAACAAAGTTGTATAAAAATCAGATAACCAATGTTCAATCTCTGTCTCAAATAAAAAACAGCAAAAATTCTCTTTCACTTGACTAAGGTCAGAAACTCTCCCTGCGTAATTATTTTCACTGAGGAAGCATAGAAAAAAAATAAAAGCCCTTTCAGGCAAAGACTGATGTTAAACCCGAGCATGGTGTTGAGGCTGAGTGCTCTGGGAAACAAAATGAAGACAATTTTTGGTTTTTTATCATCACCATAAACACCACGTTTGGTACCACCAGCACCACATTTGATTTTTCAAGGTTACAGAGAAGCTTTCTAGTATCTCAGCTGAGTCATAACTGAGATGCAAAGACAGATGGGAAAAAAATATAAAGCAATGAAATACTTGAAACATTTTCATTTGGTAACCCTGAGTGCAGGTTTCATGGTAAGTATTTTTCATTAAAAATGTGAAAGATCTCAGAGGCTGTGAAGTATTCTACACATTTGCCTCTTGATGACCTCATTTAAGCAAAATGTGCAAGCCACTAACTGTTTGCAGTCACTGAATTCACAGTGTAGAGAAACAGACTTAGCACAGAATAGTTGACATAGGCAACCAAATTTACCTCCCTGGAATGCATTAGTGTACATGCAGCAAAACACATTACAGCAAACTGAACCTCACAATGCCTATCCTTACGCACAGCACAGCAAAAGAAATAGAAAGGCTAAGGTTTTATACAGAAAAAAGGTGAAAATATTATTATATTTGAGTGGTTTTCATTCACTGGTATGTACTTCTAGAAGAGCAATAGATTGGGGTGCTTTCAAACCCAACCCTCTAAAGGTAAATAATAGTTTTGTTTGAGGTTTATCACTAGAGCAAAGCAGCACAGCCCTATGGACAACAATGGAAACCACTGTGAAACACAAAAGGTTCAAACCATCCACCACTTCTGTTTAACCTTTATCAGAATGAAACTCAAATTTTGTAGAGCATATTTTGCTTACCTCTTTTCGTACCGATTATCAAAATCAAAAAAAAAAAATTAAATTGCAAGGGTTGTGCAATTTGTGGGGTAGGAGGGGAAAGTACTGCAGTAATATTTCAGAGAGCTTGCAGTCTACTTGATTACTTTTTATACAGTTTGCCTTTCTGATATCTGAACCAGTGATTTTTCTTTTTTTCAAAATAATTTAATTTTTCCTTGAAGAAAATTAGAAAAAAAAAAACATAACATGAGAAAAGAGCCTATCAAGTTCCAATTCAGACTATTGCTCTATAAAGCAAATAACTTTCACTAGACATTGCAGAATGTTGTGCAAATTGAAAGTCCACAAAATATTTCTCCAGTAGTGAAAACAATTAGAGCGATCTGGGCTACAGAAATGACAGGAAGCATCCAACCAGTGTTAAACAATAGGAAGGACTTACTGTTCAGGCAGGCAATTTTCTCTGCATGAATATAATGTGATTACAAAGGGAGCTGCTATAGGCTAATGAGCTCCTATTCACAGTTTTTATGGAATGAAACTAAGGGAAGAGTTCAGCATTTCCCCCTGCACTTTGAAGCAGATGGTACTGTGGTGAGACAGTGCCCTTCCATGATACACTGCATAATCTGTGTGCTGCAGCAGCACAAAAAGCTCAGAGGTCTCTTCTGTATGTTGATGACATTTAAGATAGACTAACAGAAACTTCAAGAAGGCAAATTGGCTTTGCTGAAGGCATTTAATTAATGGGATTTAAAATACATATTATCAGACCCAGAAGAGATTCATAACAGCCATAGATTTCTTCTGTAAACAAAACCTTTTGGTGCTTTTTGTTTCTTTTGTTGTTGTTGGGAGGTTTTTCTCATAAAGGTCATCAGCAAAAATCAAACATGGTTGGTTGAAAATAGTTCTTTTATTTAAGAAGATCATATTCAGCAAATTTTTTATTAAAGAAAAAAAACCAGAATCTTTTTGTTAAAGAAAGAAATATTTATAGGTTTTGGATGTCACTGAATTGAATTTGATGTAGGAATAGACTCTTCTTTCATATTTACCTTTCAATATATCATCCATTATTTATAGTGTCAGGCATTGAGTGTGGAAATCAGGACTAAATATCCTTAAATACTGTTACATAGTATTATCATAGCTTTCAAATTCAGAAATTAAATAGGGTTTGACTATGGGATTCGAGATAATTTATTTTAAAAATATTTTGCTCAAACCACATCTAAGAAATCTAAATATTTATGAGATATCCAGGCAAGTGTTTTGTGATACCACACCAAGACTGGAAAAATCAGCAAGAAAAAATTATTTTGAAGAGATCCACAGGACAACAGTTATTTCTCCCTTACTCCTGAACTACTACTTGGAGAAGTGTGCCCCAATGCCCCATTACTTTTCAAGGCCAACCTCTGAAAAAATCATCCATTTTCTCAAGTGATTGAGTAGTAAAAATAAAGTTCAAACAAAAATTTTGAACTTGATTGCAGGAACTGACTGAAAAATCAAGTAAAACACAGGGTCACATGAATGATATTGCTGTACTGAAATCAGTAGAATCCTTCAATTTCAGGCAGTTGCACAAACTGGTACAAGGTGGGCAGGTTATATTCACTGCGCTGGTATTTCCCTCTTGGACTCTTCAGATGGAGACTTAACTCTTTCTTAAGCCTTGGTGTTGTTACATTCGAGCTCAGGGACTGCAAAACCCTGATTACCACCACAAAGTCCACATACAGAATAGTGTGATGCAGTCCTTTTGCCAAACAGAAAAGATTTTGCTTGTCTTATTTGTTTTCTTGTGACTGCTCTTCATTCTTGAATTAGATTTCCTTTGCCAGTTCCAGCAAAATAAAAGCAGACTTTGCTGTATTTCTTCTTTGACTACAGAACTGAAGATCAATACCTACCTCTAGTTCAGTGACAAAGTCTTATTTAATATTGAAGAACTATATTTTCTTCCATATCTCAAACCAACATTCAAGCTCACTAGAGATACATTTATTTTGTCTGTATGGAGCTCTTATTCAGTTTTTATTACAAATGCTGTGGGTGATCATCAAACATTATTTGAAGCTGTGTGCGGGGAAATTACACAGGAGCAGAACAGGTGTTCAGACTGGCTCAGCAGCCACAGAAAGCAAAGCACCTCCTTATTTGTCAGACTTATCAAGACTGCTGTTCTCCCAAGATGTATTGTTATAGTAGAAAAATGAAAGGAAATCAGTGCATCTTACAGATAGTTATTTTATCCCAGATTATATTGCTTTTAAAGAGAGATACAACAGTTCTTTAAAAAATTACAGACTTTTGTGGTTTAATTAACAGTATTACACACAACTTGTTGCTAGAGAAATGGATATACAAACAAGACCTCTACTCCTTAGCTTATTCTCATTCAGACAATTGTTTGAATGTAGATACCATTCTCACTTAAAGATCATTGCACCTAATGTGCTCTCTTTAGATATTAAAGCAAAAATCAGACAAATCTACATTCTAAGAATTAGAAGAACTTGTCCTTGACATAATACACAGGCTAGGTAACCATGGCTTTGATTGATGAGAACAAGAGATTCTAGTACCCTGCCCTCTCAAAACACACAGAAGGAAAATAACAAATATCTGCCTACCCTATAGATTAAATGCTCACATACATTCTGCAGTTATGTCCAGGACTCAAAGGAAAGCTCAAAACTTAGTAAATGAGAACAGTTTTCCCTCTTTCTTCCACTAAGTCTCTATGTTTCCTCAGTGAGCAAAATTAACACCAGCTTCAGTAATTTGCAGTTTGCTCATAATCTAAAAAGAAATTGGAGATTTAATACAAAATTTGCTTTCAAAAATAAGGCTTTATGACATTGAAGAGGCAAGGTGAAACAGCATAATGATTGTTGCTTTTAGGACTAAAAGCACTGTAACATCAAAGAACATTTTGTCAATACATAGATTCACACAATACACTCAGTTTGCAAATATTAATCCACAGTTGCCACTTCATTTTCCATTAGCATCCTTTTATGGCAATACTTACAGCCGGTCTTAAACAGTTTTCTCTCCATTCCATCATTCTTATGTCATAAAGAATAGTATTTAGTCCATCTTAAACTCATAGGAACAGTGAAAAAGCTTATTAGAAAATGTACTGATGCACCATCTTCTTGATCTTCAAATCTTTAAAAAGATAGAAACATTATAAAGATGGTTTGTTATCCTCAGTGGTATGATTTATTGCTATTTTCCAGAAGAAATCTCAATAATTTATCAAAATTTACAGTATTGATATGCAGGAAGAATCCAGTGCAGTCTTGTAAACATCTACAGAGCTCTAGGATTTTCTGTATCCTTCAGACTGAATTAGTTTTGGTTCTCAGCAGAGAGCTCTGTGTGGTAGGAATCACAACCTGGTTGTCATTATTTCTATACTGACACCAGAAAAGCTCCCAACTGTTTTGACTGAAGTAGGGATTGACATGGTATTAATCTAAACAACTGATAAGAATGCAGTCATTCATTGAGCTAGTTCAGTTCTCCTGTGATTGTTTGGAGAATTGTGTTAAACCTAGGAAATAAGGTACTATATTTTAAATTTTCAGGATGGCAGCCCTGGAGCACAAGCAAGTCTTCATACAAGGGCCTCCAGGGGTTCATTCATGTTAAAGGAATAGTTAGGCATGAGAGATGATGTTCTCCTTCAGCATCAGGTAGGACTGTTGCTTAGATACAAAGACTGTCCTTTTATTTGTATTCTTCAGAGGAGATGCAGCATTGCCCTAAGCCTCAGTCCTATGCTAATGCAGCTCTACAATTGCCCTGCATGGCACAATCTGTTCCTTAAAAAAAAAAAAAAAGAAGGATTCATGAAAACCTTGAGGTGCATCTTCCTAATTGTTACTATTAATTCATCATAATAAGAGTCTGAAAATTTGAGAATACAGAAATGTTGTGTGAAGAGATTATGATATTCAATAGCTCTTTTAATGTAAACTGAGACCAAGAAATTATTTGGATGGACCTTGGAATACATTTCCCTCTTAAAAACAAATTCTTTATTTTCTGGTAAGCAGCTGCATAGGCAAAGTAACTACTTCTGCTCTGAGACTTCAGATTATATTGCTTCTGGGGGAAAAAAAAATCCTTCTCTTAACAAAATAAAATATCTAGATACCCTTCTTTCCTCCTTTAATGTATACATTAACAGAATAAAATTTAAATTATTTTTGCAAAACTAAGAGATACTTTAATGAAAAAGAGAGTCCACTTTGTTTTATTCTTAGAGGAATCTACTCAAAAAATAATTGAATAGCAAACGCATACTTATGACATTTCTTTCTTTATTTCAGATGGGTCTTGTTTTTGTTCTTATGTTTTAAAGATGCTTAAAAAATACCTATATATAATAACATCTTTTAACACAAAATTTTCAGAATACTTTGGAAAAGGCAACAAATACTATACTGTTATTCAGCCTCAGTCTTACATTTTTTTCACAATAAACACCTATTTCATTGGTAATGTGTCTGTGTGTTTTACTTTGAATTTACAAGGTTTTACAAACCTTTTTTTTTTGTTTTGTTTTGTTACAATTTACAATGTAATTCTTACGTGTTTTGGAGTATCACAACAATCACTTAACACCACAAAAAATGTGTTTCTTCATGAGACATGTTTAAGGATTAGAAATCAAATCTGCTCTAAAATTTATATATATATGTACACATATGCAAATGTGATGCTTATATAAAAAAATCTCCAAGACCTTTGTACCACAATGTTTAAATTATCCTTTACTATAAAAAACCCCTCAGATGTAGCTGTCAGTGTTATTTTTAGTTCTTGTTCAATATCACAAACAAAATTATTAATTTATACAAATATACAGATATATATGCACTGTTTTTCTGCTAGCTTAACTAGAAAACAGGATTGAAGCCACCATAGGATATGAAATTCAATATCTATAAGGTGTTCAGGTGAATTTTGTCCTTCAAAACAAGGTGAGTTTACTATATTACCCTGTCTTGACCTCTGCAAATTGCAAACCACAACTGGTAATCAGCTAGAATAATGGCAGCTGACATAGGCCAAGACTGGTTAGTGACTGCACCAAAAATAAACCTTGCCAGTGACCACTTGACTATGCCCATATAGTTTTCTCATACCGTAGCAGTACTTTTCCAGGACTGTGATTATAAGCACAGAAAGAAGGGCTCATCAAAAGTTAAGGGCTCATCAAAAAACACTACACTGTCTATAACAGGTTTACTGTGATACACTAAGTATGGTTTCTTGTGTGAAAGAAAATGTCTGCAAAAAACCCTCAGAATTTTAAGATAATTAAAAAAAAAAAAAATGGACAATGACAATTCTGTTCCCTATAATACCATAAGCTCTAGACATAAATTTTCCCTTTTTACTCAATCACACAATTCTTGGAAGTATCAACTGCGCTTTCATATCACTCAATATATTATCAATGTCTCTCTGATATTAAAGTTGTAAATGCCAAAAGTTTATGGATGTTTTCCAGCTCTCTTTCTTACCTCAGAACTTGCTTTGTTTTCCTTTTGCTCCAAATACTTTTCTTCTGTAAGCTGTAAAAATTTTGAAAGTACTTTGAAGCTTTAATTAGTAATGCTCATAAAGTTCACGTATGTTACATTTATATGTTATGTTATAATTAATGTTAAATTTTTGTAACATAAAATAACCATTAGTAAAATCTTTGCTCATTTTGAAGGTTCACATAATTGTTTCCATGGCAGTAAAACCCAAGAATTATAATTTTTAATCAGCAAGACCAGCCATTCAAAATCTTTTTTTATTTTTTCTACAGTGTTTTCTTGGCTAGCTGTGATGCCAAAATTATGACATTTCTTTGAAATCTAGGAAAAATGTCCCATAGGGACATTCTTGGTGATTTAGAGTTTCTCTATATTTCTGAAAAAAATTGCAATTTTTCTCATCTCAGATTGAATTTATACCGCATTAATAGTAACCAACACCCTAAATCACAGCTTTACCTATTCTGGTGCCACTAATTTTTGTAGCGTCAAGTAAGGAGTCTTTAAATTAATGTCAATTTGATATTTGCCAGAATAGCAGGAGCCGATAAAACTGAAGGAGGCCAGGATCACTCTAAAAAAGGAAGTGTTGCTGGGGTGTTCTTTTGAGATTTCTGACAAAATCAGCTGTTACTGAGCAAAGTCTACTGGTGTCTATTTCATGGATCATGATGTTTATCCTTGGAGTTGCAAAAAGACTGTTTATGTTCACTATTGTCAAACAGATATTTAATAACCTGCATTACACTAAGTGAAGAAAGTATTTTGATTTTGCTTATAAGAGTAATAGCTACAACACTGTAGAATATTTATTTTAGCCATGGCTGAAGAATAATCTGATGTGGGTTTTGTGGATTTTTTTTAAACAGTCACATTCAGTAGGAGAAACTCAGATCAAATTCCAGGAAGTCACATATTCAAGTTCACCTTCCCACCATCTGGATTGTTACCTAAGCAAGCGCTACCTGCAGTTTTATTCTTAGAGTTATGTCATATTACATCCTGAGGAAAATAATGAAAACTAAATATATCTCTCTTTCCAATGTCAATCTTTTTTATGAATGAAAAATGAATAATCTTTTTGCAACATTCTCACTCTCAATATCCAATTTGACTCCATCTACAGAATTATGTTATTCATTATTCTGTCTGAGTAATTCTCTAGAAAGGGACTACATGAAGTCCAGAGCAATTTCCATCAGAAAGGTAAGTAAGTAAATATATTCCACTCCTGCAGTCTTCGAAAGGTAAGAAATAATACAGATAAAATTCCATTAAGGCACTGGTTGCAACTGCAGGGAAGAGATTTTATTTGTAGGCTGTTACTCCTTGAACTCTGTGCATAAGTCATCATATATATTACCACTTGTAGATAGATACTTCACATTCAAGTAAAAATTCAAGAAATTACTCACAGAAAGGATATTTACCTGGGATTGATTTGCAGACTGTGAAAAAACAGCTTGACTCTACGGTGTAGTAGACGCTAGGGCTATGGAAGAGAGATGTGTCTATCACTGAGAATGAACAGCACATTACAAAGTGCTTCTAGAGGGGCAAGTACTGCTCTGTTCTCTGTGCCGTGGCACTGAACAAATTACCATCAGCTCTTGATCAGAGAAGCTGCTTGAAAAATTCTAAAATTCTAAAACTAATTTTCTCTTACAGTGTAAAACTGCTACACTGTTTAAGCAGCCAATGTTAACAAATTGTAATTGTCATCTAAGTGGAGGGCTAATATTGATCTCTTCCTGCTTATGGCACATGCATGTCACAGGTCTTAAGGCTAAGGCTCTGCTCTGCCTAATGAAGAGATCATTTGCTTGATTTAGAGTTGCGTTGCCTCAAAATAGGGACTTCTAGCAAGAGGATTTCAATCAAAACAATTGCCTGATAATCAGATCATTAATTTTGTTTTTATATAATGACATTTATAAAAAGTGGAAAAACATGATCACTTGTTCTAATGAAAATGAATCCTATTTCTTAATTGTCTGTCTTTAGTTTAATTACCACACTAAATCTATCTGTCTCAAACTAATATATATATATATCCATAGAGAAATGCTCTTGATCTTACAAAAATCAAGTTTGTTTTCAGTCCTATGAAATCCTGCTAGTGATTTATAATAAAGTATTAATGAAAAGGCTTCTAAACCAATGTTGCACTCCAATTCAAGCAATAAAAAAGCTATTAATTTTGTGTTCAGACACTTTGGAAAGTAAATAGGCAGAAAAAAAAAAAAAAGAAAAAAAAAAAAAAAAAAAAAAAAAAAAAAAAAAAAAAGAAGCACTAAAGAACAAATAAGAATAATTAATCAACATCTCCTCTCTATGATGCCCCACAGCAACTGAGTATTCTGTCAACAGGTCTTAGTCAAACAGTATCAACAAGGAAAAATCCATCAGGAAAAGATACTGCACAAAAGATACCCCAAATACATGTGCAACAGCCCAACAGACTGATGCTTCAGACTTCCTCTTACATCTAATGCTCAGATAAAATTTCATAGAGCTTTCAGCTGAAACTACTCTGTGACAGTGTTGCCTGGTATAAAACACAAAACCCTTTCAAACAGCATTAAGAATGACAATATAAAACCAAATAAATGTTTAATGAAAGCTTTCAGGTGCACAAAATATAGCTATATGTACACGAGATACAGTATTTCTATAATTTTTATAGGGTTAATCAATTTGTATCTCTAGCCAATGCATCCAATAGGAGATTAGTTACCCCTGCAACCTACCCCTAGATCAGCCCCTTAGAGCTGGTACAGGGGCTTCTTTACCCTATTTTCTTGTTATGTCTCTTAAGTTCTTGTAGAGAAAAAGATGTCCTTGTCAGGAATCATCTTCTTAAAAACAAGACTAAACAAAATATCAGGAATGTATTAATAAGGAATTAGGTAAATTTTGAAAGAGGGTAGGAAAGGAACTGGAAGGTGTATTTCTATATATTACGAATCCACAAAGCTACAAATATGAAAAAGGCTAAAAATCTTTAGGCATCACAGCCCATGTTGTTCTGGCTATGGTAACTGGAGTATACATATAGCCTTGTTCCCAACACCTAAGACTATTTCCAAACTTAAATACAAACCATGGGACCTGAAAACGTGCTGGGTTTCCATATGTTTTACTATATCTACCAATGTCCTGAAAAATACACATCAAAGTCATGACTAAGAAATATCTGTTGATTATTCTTTTTGGCAATGAGTTACACTACTCACTAATGTAGCCATAGGTTCTCCATTAACTACAGCAGAGGGAGACATCAGGCAGGGGCTGGGAAGTGGGGACAGGACTAGAAATCACATCATCCTTGAAATAACCACAGACACATGAAAAGCTATTATCAACATGATGAGCAACCACCAGATCTTCTGCCACCAAATTTTTTATGGTGTCTCCACAGCAACAAAACACATGATCCAAATACTGCCACCAAACCTCATAACAAATGTTGAATTTGGCAATAAAACTGAACTTGCCTCCCAGTATAGAAATGGGACCAGAAAAAAAAGGTCATAACTGCTATATATAAAAATAATTGTGCCCCAAGCTGGCATAACTCTTATAGTAAAGACGTGAAGTCCTTAAGCAAGTTACGATGGTTACATGAAAAAAAAACTTGCATGGGTGTACTTGATTTTATATTAATCATCTAATTGCATTATTTCATAAGATTTAAATGACAACAAAATGCATCAGAACTCCAAATAACAAAAAATTAGAAAAAAGAGAAACATTTATATCCTTACATTTCCCCTTCACATCTCATCATTATGTAAACCATAAAGTTAAATTAAAACCCTGGATACATCACAGAAGTCATAATTTTCAAGACTCACATGAAGACTTTTACAAAAAGTTTTAGCTTTGATCTTGGATATAAAATGAATATGAATTCAATCTTGAGCAGTTTATTTGTACTGCATACTATCAGCAGTGAATGAGTTTTTTTCTTGTCTAAAACCCAATTTCTAATGCAATAGGAATGAGATATTAGATTGCAGAAGTGATTGAGGTCTGCTATAGAGAGAAACTCCATTTGAGAATGTATTTCTGACTTAAAATTGAAATTTAATGCTTAGGAGTTGGGGTTTTTTTTAGATGAGAAAAAACTAGCACTATTGTATTTAAAAGAAAAGAATTTTTGCAGGCATAAAAACAAGCTACATTTTTTTTTTGATATCAGAGGTTTATTCAGAATCAATCTCCCAAAGAACTTCAGAGTGTTTATTACCCACAGAAATACTATATGATTAGCTTTGATATACTAGTTCAACTACACTGAGTTCCAGTTTCATAATCAACAGTAAAAGTTCTGTAGTCCCTTAAGAAAATTTTAATCTTCAAGGAAAAATACAGAAATGGGATAGTAGTAGATACCAAAGAGCACATTAAGAAAAAAATTATGAGGCATTACATATTAAAAAGAATAGTCCACAATCACCTAATCCAATAAAAAACCCTCTTGTTATCCATCAAGGTCAATCACATCTCATTCACCAATGAGAATCTGTGAAATTCTGTAAAAGAGTAGCTACATTATTTTTTTTAATACCAAAGAACAAACTCAAGTCAGGTATAGAAAAAGATAATTTCTTTGCAGTCTTAAAAAAAATTCTTTAATATATAATGTTAATATGAATGGACAAATACAAAAATAATAAAATAAAGCTGTGTATAATACTTTTAGTAATATATATATATAATTGTAAGTTATTTTAATACATTAATTATTTTATTGACATTTCTGGTCTTAAGTACCATTTAAAAGTCCTGAGATAAAACATAACACCGAAAAAGTAGAATGCATTTTCAATATTTTCCTTGAAACAAAATAATTTTTTTCATATAATATGGGATTTATGTTAGCATGTAAACTGCTCTGAGTTCTATGGTATTTCCATTTGGTTGTGAATCTGTAATCCATGAATATTCTCTGATAAAGAAAGACACTAAGGAAATTTGCACTTCTAAAACCCCAATGTTATGCTTTCTCACCACTCTGAAATGCAAATCAGTAACATTTCACAGCTTTTACAATGCCTACTAAATTTAAACAAATCCAGTAAAGGAATCTGGACCTTAAAAAAGCACCTTCATTATTATTCTGCATAATTGGAATCGTCTTCTAACGGTGATGTACTATATTAATCACTTTCATTACACAGGTACCTTCAGATGGGATTGAAGTCCCATTATGCAAACACAGGATTTTCTCAGACTTTACAAGCTACATAACACAAGGTGAAGAAAGAGACATTACACATGTCACTGTTAGAACCCCAAATATTGTGTCGCCTCATGTTTATTAATTTCCTAAAGCTTTTTCAAAAATATAGTGAACTACTTAAGAGCTAGAAGGGTAAAAAGGGGCTAGGGCAGGTGTTAGGAGCCACTTCTGAGACAAGGTAACTGAGGTTCTTGATAGTAAGTCCCTTGGGGTTAATTAGTGTGAAATAACCTTGTTTGACTGGTGATATGTGTAGGAGCAGTTGCTTCTTTCACACAGTTTGCCAGAGCGGGAATTTTTGTCCATACATGTTAACTAGGATGTGCTAACCAGGTCTCAGGATGTGCTAACCAGGCCAGGAATCAGCACCTTCCTGTTGCAAATTCCTCCCTTCTGTGCTCATCTCAAGTTCCCACTCTGGTGATTTATCTTATTGCAGATTCCTTCCATGGCCTTGACAGTGTTTGAGACAGGCAACAGTGCTCTTCTACTCCTTACAGCAGGATATACAGGAAACTGAGAGAGAAATGTAGTGCAACAGAAAGTTATGCATGTTGCTGAAGGAAGGAAGGAAGGAAGCTGAGATCAACATTGAAAGCAAATTAAATATTAAAGAAAGAGTAAAAATAATTAGAAATATGAAGCTCTGGAGCACACATCTGCTCCTAAACAAGGCTAAGGAACTGCCTGGAGAAGTGCAAGCTGGGTCTACTGGAATCAATTCTACCATTTTACCATCAACAACAACTAAGTCCAGAAAGGTTCCCCAGGAGTGTTTAATTTTCTTGCACAGACCCTGAATGTCCATATAGCTGTGATTTATCAACTTTCATTTCATTCTCTTCAGGTTTCAGGCTGGCTACATGGCAGCCAGGGAGAAAGACATCACCTTTATCATGATTTCCCTTTACATGATGTGCTCTGCCATTTCTGTATCCCTGGGCACAGGAGGATTGATCTGCTCTATCTAATGCACTAGCTCACATTCTATTTCCTCGTACACATCCTACTGCTGATATCTGTGCAGCAGCAAGTGAAGAAATATGACAAACTTGTTGTATCTAACACGGCTGGACAGTGTGGTGCATTGGCCTTGGCTGGCTGCCAGATGCCCTTTAAAGCTGCTCCATCACTGCCCCTCTGCTACAGGATACAGGGAGAAAATAAGATGAAAGGGTTCTGAGTATTCAAATATGTCTCATTTCACCCAGTGAAAGACAGAACCTTTATAGTGTGAGTTTAAATAAATGAATTTTAACTTAAATGAAAGCATGAACACGAAACACAGAGAAGTGGGAAATGCAATTCAACTGAGCTCTGTTGCTAGTAGCCAAAAATTCCATATTTGCCCAAAGCCTAAATTTAAATATCTTTAATTCATCATTTCAGTGTTAGAAGTCTAGTCTGCTGAGAGACGTTGAAGTTCGCTCTGCACCCTGAGACAAGAACTCACTGCCAAATATATTGAGATAGAGGACAGTCAGAAGACTACTTAATCATTTCTGTAGTTGAAACCAGCACACCTTCTCATCAGGTGCCTCACTAACACAGGAAGAGCTCCAGTCACTAACAGCTGAGAAAACTGTTCTTCAAATCATGTAGATAAATGAACTTTTAATTCACATCTTTGATAGCTACTCATTGATCACAGCTTTTTTATTGAATGCTAAGGGAGAGAAAACAGTTTAGTTGGAAAATTTTCTTCAAGGAAAAAAACACAAAACAGACTTTGAGTGTATTTAAAATTAATGATTATATGTTTCACCAACAGAGTTCACAGTTTCTGACAGTTCACTGCTTTTATACAATATTGTGATCCCTTTGATGCCCTAAATAAATAAAGTGGTGAAGGACATAAATGCCTGAGAAAGCCTCAATTGCAGCAGCTTATGAACTGCAGAAAATTTAATCATGGTGCTGCTGCTTTCCACGAGGCAAATAAGACTTTTTGAGCTCTAATGTCTCATAGCTACTGCATATATAATAATAAAATGTCAAACCACTATTTTCACCAGCATGTTAAAAGAAAATAGGTATCGAATGTGCATATATTAAATGTTAATTAGTGGTGATCCAGAGATTACTTGATAGTATACAAGAGAAGATACTGCATGTAAACATAAATGGAGAAAAAATGTAAAATTTTACTAAAGTTCTCACCAATATTATAGTCATAAATTCTGAAGAAAACACATTCTAGCCCAATAACAAGCTATTACAGGAACCTTACATGGAAACAAAATGTCACCCACAATATTCTATCATGAACAGCACAACTCTATGTACTCTTATTTTCATGCCCCTCTTGTAAGCATGAATAGATCGATAATTCATACTTTCAAATAAATCAAGAAAGTAAAGGATAGGTTCTATTTCAAGAATAATAATTAAAAAGTAATAATGACCAATTGCATGACAGCAATACAACAGAAAGTTCTGATTTAAAAATAGAGTCAACAACAAGAATGAAGTGACTATCAAAAAATACATTTGCCTCACTATCAAAGATTTATTTGAATGAAGTTCCTGGCAAATTATTCAAGAAAGTAGTAACCAAAGACCTTTTACTGAGATGTAAATACAGTAACACAACATTGTAGCCTCAGAGAATTCAGTGATAAACAAAACAAGACTGCAATTTTTTGCAGCAGCAAACTCAGCAAGTCAGCCCAGAGAGCTAATTTGCTTTGAAGTAAAAAAAAAAAATAAACTTAGAAATAAAACAGCAGAGATAGACTACAAGATGCTTCATAAAATGCAGTCAATAAACACAACTATCCAGAGAATATGAGTCCTTTCAATGAGAAAAAATAGTCATGCCAGCGAAATTACAGATGTATGGTAAATCCAAAGTGCAACTAGAAAACGAAAGGAAAAAAAATCAGGCTAAAATAAAATAAGTTCCCCCAATTAAGATCCTCACAAATAAGATCAATGTCTTGAAGGAAGAAAGGGACCATACAGACAATTGCCATAAACATAAAACCACTTAAAGTTACCTTTCACAAATAAATAAACAAATAAATAAATAAATAAAGTAGACACACAATAGTCCAAATTTCAGAATATTTGTCAAATCCCTGCTTTTTCCCTTCAGATTTAAAAAAAAAAAAAAAAATTATATGCTTTATTTAAAAAATCTTCATGAATTTTTACTTTTAATTAATGTGATGAGCACTTGGAATACCCTGTAAATGTGCAGAGCTTCTGTAGTATTATTTTACCAAGAAATTATACTGTTATTAGACTAAAATTAAATTTTAGTATTTGAAATTTTTTCATTACTGCTATTTGTGTTTTATTAGTATCACATATAAATCATAATTCATAGTTTGTAAACGAATATTTTACTGTATTATTTAAAATGGCATTTGAAATCATTACTATCTTGACTGTAAAAAAAAAATGTTTTGAAAGTTGCTTTCAAGTAAAGTACTAATTTTTAAAAGGGTCCTGCATTTCTGCCTTATTCAAAACTGCCAGGAATAATATAAGATGCAGAATACATCTCTGAACTTCCATTTTTACACTCAGATAAACCAAAAAGGGAATGTCTGTTTCTTGTCTTTGTTACTGATCCAATCTGTCTACCACAGGTATCTGGTTTTAGTGACAAAAGAAGGAATAAAGGGATGAAGAGGATTGGTCAAGAGTCCACATGACCATCCTGCCATTTCTGGTAGAATAGTAATTCTTACGCCTATAGGATAAATCAATAAACATAATGAGTCAATTAGAGAAGTATTTTTTCATTTGCATATTATTTATAAATGCAATTATTTATAAACATTGATTATTAGATTCAATTAATGAAATTTACAAAATGAAGAGACTCAATATCATAGTGCTGAATTAAAAATGACAGTGGACAGTGACTTTGGGAAGGGAAAAAGAAAGGGATTGCTTTGGGTTCATGGAACAATATTTTGCAATTTAAGTGAGGAATATATAGATTTTGAGCACTGACTCTTCTCACAAGTGGTCTAATTATAAACAGTAACTGTATTTTCAAAGGCATTGAAGAAATTATGACAAAACATATATATAAAACTCCCGAAATTAGATCCAAATTGAGGAGTAGTGGAATGAATTTTACAAGCAAAGAAAAGCTATATCTTTGGAAGTTGGAAGAAATAGAAATACAGATTAGATGGGGCAACATTCTCAATATATAACAGACTAAAAAAATCCCACCTGATTAATAAAACACCTATGATACTGCCTTTTAAGCAAGAGTTAACATCGGAGTATGAACATCTGCAATGAAAAAAAACATTTTAGAGCTGACTAAAATTTTGGAAAAGCAAGGTATTTTTAGACAGTAAAAAGAAAGACTGGAATTTCTCCCTAAATTTCAAAGCTCAATCTACAATCAAATAAAGTATCTTAATCCTATATATTCTTATTAAACAAGGCTAAGAATGCTTAGCCTTTACTACAGAGATCTGGAGATTTTTAGATTTGCTCTTTTGAACATCTAAATATAGAATCAGAAATTGGTTTTCAGGAAGCTACTGTAAAATAAATTTGCATTGATCCCTAGAATTATCCATTGCCAACACTCATCGTGCACCTCCTAAGCTTTCAGCTGTGCCAGAAGGTCTAGGCAACTTTGCTGATTTTGAATGGGGTAGAACTACTTTTCTTCACAGTGGCTAATGTGGAGCTGTGATTTAGGTCAGTGCTGGAAACAGGGCTGATAACCCAGGGAAGTTTTAGTTAATTACTGAGAACTTCTCACACAGAATCAAGGCCTTTTCTCACTCAGTCCACCCCACCAGAGTGGAAGCTGGGGGCGCACAAAGAGTTGTGAGGGGAGGCAGCCAGGACTGTGTCCAAGTGACAAAGGATTATTCCATACCATATGGCATCATGCTCAGCTTATAGAGCAAGGGGTGGGAGGAGGAGGAGTGGGAACATTTGGAGTGGTGCTGTTTGTCTCCCCAAGTCACCATTAAAGGTGATAGATTCCTGTTTTTCTGGAGATGGCTGAACATCTGCCTGTCCATGGGAAGCGGTGAATGAATTCCTTGTTTTGCTTTGCTCATATGAGTGGCTTTTTCTTTAACTGTTAAACTGTCTATGTCTCAGCCCATGAATTTTCTCACTTTTACTTTTCAAATTCTCTTCTGCATCCCTCCAGGGGAAAGTGAGCAAGCAGCTGTGTGGTGCTTAGTTGCTGTCTGGGGTTAAACCACAACACCCATCATGTTCTGAGTGTCCAGAATGCTTGTTTTGAGGTTATGGTGATTATAACCACAGAATTCTAGAAAACTAGACCTAAAAAACTACCATCCAAATTTACTGGTCTGTTCAAGGTCATGTCATATAAATTTGTTTTAAGAGCCTGAAGGAATTGATATTTCAAGGTTTTCTTAATCCATCTAGTCTAGTGTTAGATGCCTTTTTCCTGCACAATCAAGAAATCATTCTTCATTGTCATTTGTATTTATAATATAAAACAATGTGGTTTTGTGTTATAAAGACAACACAGAGAAAAGCTTATCTCCTATCTTTTTAAAGAATTTTTTGTGTATATAAAAAAGTATTCGCTGGTTCTTTTCAAAAATACCTCCTCTCTAGACATCCTCAATTACTTCACTTTCTCTTCTTGGATAATTACTTCCAGATTTTTTGTCATTCTTATTTGTCTCACAGAGACTCTAACTGATCCAGATTTTTCTTGGGATACCAGTGTCTTATATTGGTCACAATATTACAGGCAAACTTTGTCCTTATGGGTTCAAGAGTAAGATAATTTCCATGTGTGTGTAAAATTTCACCTATTTATACAGCTCAGAAGAATTCTTGTCTCTTTAGCAACAGCACCATTATTGTTACGTACTAGTGCCTAAAATAAAATTTATTAATTATTTTTCCCATCATGTTATTTTCCAGAGGCTTCACCTAGGTCAGCTGTGTCTCACCTTTCTACTTATATGCCAGGTTTTCCCGTGTGTATATTAGCCAGTAGGGTTGCTGCCTTTCCTCACTTGCTTCAACAGTTCAAGCAGTGTCTCCCATTTGTCCAGAAAACATAAAATGAATTAAAATAACAGCAATTAAAACCAGCCAACCAAAAAACTATCAGACCAGACCCCCAAAGAATCACAGGTGGTAATATGCTGGTCTTCATTTTGACAGGAAATCAATCATTACTTCTCTCCTGGTACAGTTTTCCAACTGCTTGTGAATTTATTTTGCAACACTTTTTGTAGACTGTATTTTCCCTAACTGGAAATCAAGACAGAGTATAAAGAAGCTGAGTCAAAACACTCTGTATCTTCTGTCAGTCTTTAATCCATAAGCCCTTCTCCTTCTCAAGGAAGGAAATTAGATTCATTTGTCACTGCCTGCTTTCTTCTCTTTCCATAACATACCTGTGTATGCTCTCACAAATGCACAGTTTTACCACCATCCATCCAGTGGGACCTGCTGTTACAGAACTTGGGGTCTTTTTTTTTGTTTTATTGCTTCTTTTTATTAACAGGAGCAAGGTTTCTGTCTGCTATAAATCTACAACTCCAATTGTTGCTGTTATCATACATAACTAGTGGAGTTTTAGCACATTGCTGTTGATTCAGAACTGAGAATTCTCTAGAGAAAATCATGCACAACAACTCAAAGCAATACCTAAAGTGAGCAGAAATTTCAAATAGAGCAAAAGTGCTGGGAAGTAAATGTTTCTGTAGGTGCTTTGATAGTATTTACTGCCAAGGGGGAAAAACCATACTCACAGAATCACAGAATGAGTCAGGTTGAAAGGAACCACAGCCATCTGGTCCAACCCTCCTGCTCAAGCAGGGTCATCCTGGAGGACATTGAACATGACTCTGTCCAATCAGTTCTTAAACATCTCCAGCGAGGGAGGCTCCCTCTCTTGACAGTCTATTCCAGTGCTGGGTCACCTACACAGTAAAGAAGTTCTTCTTCGTATTCAGGTGGAACTTCCTGCACATCAGTTTCTGCCCATAGCGTCTTCTCTTACTACTTAATACTTACTATTCTGTCATATACTCTGAAAATTCTTTATGAAATTTTATAATACTTTAAATCATCATAATACTTTTCTCACATTTATTGCAAGGACTCAGTGAGACACAAACTATTAATCAGCAATAATAGAGAATCAGGTAACTGGTTTTTTTTGTGTTGTGGCTTGACTTCCTCCTTTTTGTCACATTCATCCTTTACAAAATATTATTCAGTGTCAAAAGCCATGGTTAATGGCAGCAGCTCTAGGGTCAATATTAACAGCTTCGTACCCAAATCTAAACAAAACTAATAATTTAAAAAAGTAATAATCCTTTCCTTTTAGAAAAAGAATCGGTCAGAAAATAACTCTTTTCAAGAAGCTGGAACATCAGAATCCTCTTCTTCGGTTGCATGAGCAAAGGTTGATAATGCATGCTAGCTATTCTTACCTCTGGTCAAGGAGTTGACCTGTGCTTGATAAGAGAGAAAAAGTGAAGATGCACAGAATGCAATGAATGAACTAAGGTCACAGCTCTCTTACTAATTCTAAGTAAAAGTGGATTTTCACTTCTTGGAGAATTGCCAAACAGATCACTTTATGCTGTAGGGGGTCTCTCTTCTCCTTGACCCATAAAACAGACTATCACATGGTAAGATTCAGGTAATTTTTCTAAGATGAAAAGTTGTTCTTGCTGGTTTACATTTAAAATTACTTAAAATTTGAACGAAAAGTAAATATATATATATATCTGCACTATTTATTCCAGGAATAACTATTTACTTTTGTCTTGTTTACATCTTCCAAGATCAGTTGCAGGCAGTAGAGGTTTTTTTCCATTCCTCTAACCAAGTACTCATAAATATTCTCAAGACCCTACAGAGGCAAAATCCTTCTGAACTGTTATGATTCATTGGGCTACAAGTTACACATGGACTAAGTGAAGCCCAGGTCGATATCTCCCATGAGGTCCAACATATCTCAGTATTGATTGAAGCACTGAAATCAATGGAATTATAATTGGACAGAACTTTTAGGTAACTAGAAGCCCTACTGAAAACTTTGAGGGCTTAACAAATGTCAGAGGGAAATCCCTGGAATTCACATATCTAGAAAAAATATTGCCACTGATTTTTGCCTTGACCATAGATAATTATATATGCCTGTTCTATTTATATATGCCTCTGTTGTGCCTGTTTGGCACTCAAATAGCTGTTTCAGAAGATGGGCCAGGGTAAGGGTAAACAGGATTTACTACAATGGAGGTACCTGTGGTAACATTAATGTACTTTCCCTACAGGTTTCAGCATATACAAAATACTTTTCCAACCATCTGATTCCTGGTGGGTACTAATACCCCATGGATAGGCCTCCTGTGATGAAGCACTTCAGGAACATTATCTCAACTCTTATTGAAACATGACCACAGAATTACAGTAATGGTCTTGGTTGTGTGCCATCCTTGAAAGCAGCAGTCCTAACATGTTATTAAGAAGATTTTGAGATAAGCTGCTTTTTTACTGTCCTAGTGTTCTTTGCACAGCTTTTTTTCCCACCACAGTCAAAGTATCATTGAAATAAAGCTCATCATTTTCTCCGCTTTTCATGATATCAAGGAGATTTTCATGTACAATATTTTTTGGGAAAAACATATGTACGTGCAGAAAAACACTTATAAATTCTTAAAAAATAAAAAAAAATGTATTTTACCTTTTTTTTTTTAGTATTTATATATAAAATCATCTCCATTCTCATCCATGCAAGCATTATGTATGTAAAGAGAGAATATACTCTCAAAATTCAGTGAAAATAAATTAAATCAGGGACAGAGCAGGCAGATACTCAGCTAATATAAATTATCTTTTTCTACCAATTTCAGAAGAGTTATGTGATCCATTTGGTTTTGAATATGGTCCTAGACACAACCAATTTACTGACTGTTTGGTGTGTGATAATAGTTTTCCTGTAGTGATAATTTTTAACTAAATTTCTTAAAACCCACCTTAAAAGCATTAAGAACATAGTAAACACATGGTAACTTCTCAACCACTATAGAAGGAGTAGTGAATTATACTCCTTGTATGGAAATTTTTACATTATTTGGAAGAAGTGCAACTATATGAAATGCATTCACACAGACATTCACACGGAGTCTTTCAGCAGAGCTTCACAGCTAAGGAATGCACTACAGGAATTTATTTATTTATTTTCTTCTTGAAGCAGAAAAAAATTCATAGATGAACAGAAGCTTAATATATGCTCTGAAATGTTGCATAGTGTGACAAAGGTTATACATACTTTCACCATTTCTTCTGAGGCAGGTGATATGCTCCTTATTCTGCCTAGCAGAACCAAACACATCTCACAGTGGGTTTAATGGGGGTGGTGTACAAAGTTGAAGGCAAGACAATCATCACTTCAGTGCTTACTCTACCAAACTTATTGCAATTCTATAAAAGAAGTAGAGTCATGCATAAAAAAGTCACTCCTATATGTGCAATCTATATTACTCTTAAAGAAGGGCTAAGAATGGTGTAAGGCAACTTAGTAAGACTCAGTAATGTGATAATAGCATTGAGCTGAATAATGAAATTCGTAAGGAAAAAGTAAAAAGAAAACTTTAATAATCAAAATAATTGGACAAAAACAAGACCTTAAGTTAAGAATTTACTTTTGTCCTTATTTCTGAGATACACATTTATAATCAAAGGTCTGTATTTCCCTTTTCATCTTTCCTGGATAGATGTTCAATGCAGTAAGGTCATTTTTCACATTAGTATCTATTATTCTGCACATTTCTTTCATCTGCCTAAAACTTTTGCTATGTGATTCAGCTGCAAAAGAGAAAAGGCAATGAGCATCTCACCAAAAAAGATTAATAAGTAGAGTCGATGGTACATGATTGTACCAATCAGTGAGCCTAAGCTTGAGAGTTGTACAGTAAGGTCACCTCAGCACTACCTGAAAAAGGGTAAGCAGAATCAGCGTGAACAGCATACTACTCAAGAAAAACTTTTAATTCAAATGCTTACATTTGGCATGCATAATATGTGATATCTTTTCCCTGTTGGGCTTTCCTTGTTCTTTCTTTTCAAAACTAATTTGTGAAAAAGAAGTGCATAATACACCTTTTCTTCTTTAGCTCCAAGAATATCCTTATCTTGTGTATGATGTGGAAAGTAGGTAACATGCCAGGTATTAAACTGTTAATCATCATCCCATTGCCCTTTCAATTATTTTTGTTGACAGTTCATTAGTGCAGCTGCAAAAGGAAGCCTCTTGTATAAAGTCTCCATTGCACATCATCACTACAAGGTTCTTCTGATTTCTGCCTTATCTTTTAGTTCTGTGAGTCCAAACTTGCAATCTTTCCTTTGCCAGCCTATATAGAGGAGATGGAATACTGGTCAATCAGTTGGGTGTACAACTCTGGTAATTAATTGTCTTCTACTCAATTTTAATTTTTTTTTTTTATTTGCGGGATGGATGAGGAGGGAAATTTTGAACTGGTTGAGTTTTCCCTGTCTTTTAGTTGAGACTATACACATTTAAGATGTTATTTTGGTTTTGGATGCTATTTTTCAAGTAGACAAAGCTATTTAATATAGTGCAGAACCATATACTTCAGTGCTGAGGATGTTTGTAAACCTCAGGCAAACGTCAATTAATTTTTTTTTTTTTTTTAGGAGAGGAGGGGGATATTTTTAAAAAACTCCTATCTTTTTTTTTTTTTTTTTTACATTTATTTGTAAACTAACATTGTAGAATTCCAAAACCACAGGAAAAAATCAAATCATAGGTGGGTGAGAGGGTGAAGGAAAAATTAAAATAAAAATAATTATAACATCTACTCATCTCTAATTATCTGATTGTCACAAGTTACAGATTTCTTTGCAGTTGCATCCTATTCATTGACCAAATCCCAAAAGATCATACTATGGAATTGCAGTATATGGCAATATTATTTAAATTCTGACTTTGCTTGGATATCTTTAGTGGCTGAAAAAATAACTTTACTATAACTTTTACAAATTAGCAATTAATGCAATGCATTTACTTACATCTCAGATAGATATATTTCATCCATTAATTGTATAATAATGAACATTATAGAACACATAGTAAAAATAATAATGATCAAATACATGTGATTAAGAGAAACTCTTCCATTTACAGCAGAAGGAATAAAAATATCTGGAATTAATCGATTTCAATAGGAAATTCAACAGAAGTGTAGTGGAGAAATCTAGTCTTTAGAAAATCAATTTTTTTTTTTGTAATTTTTGAATCTAACTGAAAAAAAGTCGTTAAATAATTCAAAGATGTATAACATACTGAATGGATCACAATATGATGACATGAAAAATTCTTGCATCTCTTTTTAAATCTTCATATATTCAAGAAAATCTGTTATTCTTCATTCAAAAGAAATAATTAAAATCGCACCGTAACTTCAAATTATCAGAAAGTGCTTTTTCATGTTTTCCTCATTCTTTTCACAATTTTCTAGATAAGAATGGAAATAATTTAAAGTAAAATCATCTTTTGTTTGACATTAAAAATATGATATATTTATATTTGTAAATTTATTTTCCTTTAAAAATAAAGACATGCTTTGCCTTCTTCTAACAGCAGGAATCAATTTCCTAAAAAAACCTTCACCAATTTTAAAAAATTAATCTTTGGAAAGCTTAAAATGTCACATCATCCAGATTATAAGTTTTTACTTTTAGGCTGATTCTTCACCTGCAGAGAGTAATTTTGTGCAGAGATTCTTCATCACAACTGTTTTTTTCTGAGATACTAAATGAAAGCTGATTCTTGTCATCTGCATAAGCTCTGCCACTGGGAGAATAAAACAAAAGATCTGTCAGACACACAAGCTCCCAGAGAATATAAGGCAGAATAAGTGAGTAAACCTACATAAGATATTCACATGTGAAGACTCTTTTAAATAACAGAAGAAAAAGATTCTGTGTCTGTCCTTGTAATAACAAGTTCTAATCTTGTTATTACAACCCCAGCTGCAAAAAACCCAGATAACTTTCTAATTTTTAAAGATTTTCTTGAATTTGTTTGGCTGTTAGAGTGGTAATTTCTCTACTACCAAAGTATCTGGTTACTTATGGGGAAACATCATGGCACTTCCTCATTTTCTTCAAAAATTAGGTAGAAAGATTTTTCTTAAATGTCTCAAGAGAGATTCTTGCTATTGACCAGAAAACATTCTTGCAGGAAAAACATAATGGGAAAAGGACTTTGTAGGAGGTAAGATATGATGTAAATTAAGTGATTGTCAATACTCAATCATGAATAAAATTAAATATTTTAAGATTTCAATCTTTATATGTGCAAATAGTAAAAAAACCCTACTCCTTTATGAGGGAACTTTGTTTTGGACATCCTCTAAGTCACTCAGGTATTTCGTTTGAACATTTGTTAATGACTCTGTACTACTACTACTACTTATAATAAATCTCACAAAGAGACTTCAACATCTCAAAATAAACCAATTATGTACAAGATTTAGTAATTTTTTTCCTCAACATACAATTTTTTTTACAAAATCAAGCCTCAAAACCCAATTTCTGTTCAGCTTTTCTGTTTGTTTTGGACAGTCAAGGGCAAAATATGGCACTTTCATTTTGCTAGAGAAAAAATAATACTTTATTTCAATGTTTTTACTGCAGTGGAGGCCTCCTGACATGTTATTAGATTAGTAGGGAAAGTGAAAGAGAGATCTAAAACAGGAATAAGTTGAATACCTTATTACAGAGTGGTTAGAATGGATCAATGAGAGCAAGTATCAAAGGTTGTTCATCTTCCCAGACAATGCAAATCCAAAGGTCATTTCACCTGAAAAAAGTCAGGTTCTTAATACACTGTATTTGAAGGAAAAACGTGCAATTTAAACAGCATATGAGATAACTAGACTTCAGAAAATGAAACAAAGAAGGGGTTTTAAAAGTTTGAAAGCAATTCAAATTTAATTTGAAATGGACTGCAGAGCCTTTTAAATTTTATCTTTACACGTTCTTTTAACGTGTAAGAATCCCTTTGAGGACTGGTTTAATCTGCATAAGTACATTATGTGCTTTCACAAGTCTTTCATAATTTGCACTCCAAATGCTTCAAAATCCTGGTTTCAAAGGTCTTTTTGGGTGAGTTTTTAGAGTTGTGCAGGGTTTTTTTAAATCCATGGTACAGTTATGAAATGTAATGAAGAAATTCCTCCTGCGGAAAACGATGAAGGGCAATTAGGACACCAGAAATTGAATCCGTGTAGGAAGTTAAAAGTCGAAGGCCTAGGGTTCAAAAATGCATTAGAAAATAGTTAAGTTCCAAATACACTTAAAATTAAATTTGTAATTATAAACTTCTCAGAGATTCATATTGCCCTCTACCAATGTCATTGTTGAGTCAATCAAACCCACAATATCTGGTATAAATTCCATTTTATCTTTCACTCTGTTAATACAAAGCTCTATTACTTCAAGCACAGTGATTTAGACCAGTTTCATAAACATTCTACAGTAACATAAACTGTCTCTAAGAGAAGGAGAAGCAATTATGAAATATTTTCTCATTTATTTTTCTCCTTATAGAAAGCTCACAGACAATTTATGGGGATGTAGGATGATGGTGTCTTACAATGTATCAGCTGCTCCACTGAGCATGCCAGTATGATTCAAGACTTTTGGTGTCAAAGCCATCAATTCAACATGGGTAATTAACTTTGCTCCCACAGATGTTTAGGGTGCCTATGGGTTAATTAACTTGAAGTAGCATTCATCAGGTTAACGCCCACAAAGAGTAATCTGCCTACATTGACATTCACTAAGTATTATTGTGACACTTCTAAGAGACTGTGAAAAGAACTGTTGGAACTTGAAACTGTTGGAAAAGGCATTCTTTCTAAATGCAGCTTTGTTAATTTAATATATATATATATAGTCAGATTATGCAATGGTTCTTTCTTATTCTTCTTGACCAAAATCAGGCAAAGTTCACTCAACAATGAGAGTTTTGTTCCACATACCAAAATTACAAAGCAATCTTAATCACTAGACCACAAACTTCCTTTGCTACTGCCTTAGCTACTGCACCCATGCAGGATGTTGTTCAAACTGTTACTGGAAGGCTGGGTAGATTGGGTAGATTAAAACTTAACTTTTTTTTTTTTTTTTTTTTTTTTTTTTTTTTTTTTAACTAAAATCCTGGTCTGTTTTCATGTTTATGCTTGGAGATATTAAAATATTTTTCAAACTCTTCTCTCTCAACCGCTTATGCAGATTATAGACCAAGATGTTGGCAATGACTCCATGTTGCATATTTTCTACCTACTCCTGGAATTCAAACCACCTCTCAGAGAAGACTGGGGACTTGTCAGTACATGCACTGTTTGCTCCCTAGGGCAACAAAGACACAATGTTGCCATTAATTGTATCTTACAATTCCAAGTGGAAAAAAGAAAAATAGGCACTAAGACTGACATGTACAGTGGGATTTGCTTAGACTATTTTTCCCCCCTCTTAAAAAGTACTGAGTTATTGATGCTATGCTATAAAAGAATCAATTTGACTGTAAAAGTGTACCCCTTACCAAGGATGACTCAATGAAAAAATAGCAGAATAGAATAAACCACCAAATAACTGACTGGTATTCAAGTACTTATTGAGTTCATTTATGTATTTTCATTTCTAAGAGCTACTTAGTTTCCTAACCTTAAGCAAAGAACTTCTCTAGAAAACAGGAAAAAACCAACCCATATACATTTTCTCCAAGAGATAATTTAAAAGGTATTTCAGCTCTCCTTTGGCTTTGAAGAGCTTCCTGCAACTACATCAGACTGCGTGATTTCCTACTAAGGCTTCTAAGAAAACTGTACAGATGTATTTAGTCCTATTGATTTTTTTTGCAACATTGAAGACCATAGACATGGTATCAGTCCGTGATTCAAAAGCACTGAAAATTATTCTTCAGGCCAACAAGTAATAGTAAACATAAGTAAAAAATTAATAGATGCAGATGCCTAAAGTTATTTCTCTTTCTGTCTGCACTGGTAGAGATATTTTAAGGCATCTCAAGGGTCAATTTAATAGTGAAAGAGTTACAAACTCATCAATAGCTTAAACACTTATAAATCCTTGGGTTATGAGTGATCTGGCTACCAGATTGAAGAGCTTTGCCCACTGCTTGCCAAAGCATGTAACATCGTTACAGTTAAGAGAGATTTCTTTGGAGCATTTCTCCAGTGATCTCCATCAGGACATTACTGCCTTAAGGCAGAGAGAGGGCTGTGGCTTCCCCGGGTTCTTGTTCACTCTCATCCTTGCTATACCACATGCAATCACACCAGGAGTACTCAAGGTGCACTAGGCTGACATTTGTCTTCTGTCCAACCTGTTTGGCTGAGTTCCCCTGAACCATCTTGAGCCTGTCAGAGCTGCTGCACACACATAGCAGGCTGCACAAAATCTGATGCAGTTCTACCATTTGCTGAGGTCACAGCTGAAGCATTTGGCACAGAACACAGGAAAATCTGGTGTCCATGCTAGTTTGGGGACAGCTTCAACAAATACTATAGGCACATTTGTTATTTCTAATCACCCCTAGGAGGAAATTAGCTGACAGTAAAGCAAACTAATGCAGTGTCCTTTATTTGATCTTCAGCTTTCTGGAGATACAGAAAATCAATTGAGTTGCAGTGCAGCAATT
The DNA here is from genome assembly GCA_013397395.1 of Sinosuthora webbiana. Classification (NCBI taxonomy): domain Eukaryota; kingdom Metazoa; phylum Chordata; class Aves; order Passeriformes; family Sylviidae; genus Sinosuthora; species Sinosuthora webbiana. The sequence continues at coordinate 531,646 of VXBN01008505.1, forward strand.
GTAGGCCTGAGCATAAATGTTCCTTACCATAAGAGAAATCACTCATCAAGAACACTTCTTTATTTCAGCATGTTATAACAATACATTATCAAGTATTTAATGCAATTTTACTTCATTCACATCAACAGACAAATTGAGCTGCTTTCCATTCCACTCTTCATCACACCCTCTCTCTCTGAATACGTGTGAAAAGTACCAGGACCATAAGTTAAATATTCAGCATGATTTATCTTAAGCCAGCTCTGCTGACATCCATTTTTCGTAGTGATTGAAATTATTCACAACCTATTTTTCAGAAAAAAAGATCTACTCAGCCTGTCAGCATCAACGTTGTGTTCTCTAAGACCATACAGTACAGATTTGTATGTGGGTTTCATGGCAATCTTATAAAAAGCAAATCACATGTATACAACTTGGAAAAGTTTAGAGACTCCATGGATCCCAAATTCAGTGGACAAGATCTTCACAAAGCAATTGAAATCCTCATTGTGAATTTTAGAGAAAGAATGAATACTGAAAGCTCCCACAAATGCCATGGACCTGCACTGCCCATCCCATCCTCTAGGTTATTAGCTACTGAGCTGAAACACAGAAGGGAGAGTATCAAGATTACATTCTCCACTTTGTAAGCAGAACCTAACATAAAAAATAGAAATGGCTTTTGAAAAATTCCCAAACAAGCTGACTCAACACATCTGATTTCTACACCCCCTCCAAATCAGAGCACATCCAGATGAAACTGAATACTGGTTAAGCAGTTTGATATGCAAACTCTTTTGGTAGGGGAAAAAAACTAGGCACTTAAAAGCAGTAGATCCAAAACAACCCAGCTGCAGTCCAAACAAATAAAGAAAGCCACAACTACTGAAACCACAGAAGTCTGTCTTCTGTAGTTACTTAAATATTGTTTGGGTAAGATTTTGCATGACCATGGCAGAATCTAATATTAATATTTAGCATTAAATTTCACAAGCATTGAGGGATTCATTGTGTCTTTAGAATTCTCACCATCACAGGAAATCCAATATAAAATTTTTCATACGCTTCAAAGACTGTAAATAGCATGATTCATTTTTGTTACTGCAATTTTGCTGTCAAGTCTTTTGGGTTTTAGTCACTAAAAGTCAGTATCTGAAATTTTAAACCCCTCAAGCTTCAACTGCATTGTGGCTTTTCATACAGAATTAATATCAACCTTGACTTAAGTATTAGAAAATTACAGCATCTTTCAATTACAGTGTAATTAAAAAAAAAAAAAAAAATCTTTGACTGAATTGAGCATCACTTCAGAGCAAATTTCTATTTTCACTGTAAAGTCAGTGCCAGAATTCTTCACACTAAAAAGTGGTCTGAAAGCAACTATTAAAGGGATTTTAATGGAACCTAATGTCATCTACAATTCAATTTACAAAATGAGCTATATTTTAGTAAACAACCCTTTAGACAAGCAATATCCTTGCAATAATTTTGAGTTGAAGCTCTAATTAAGCCTAATTTATTTGAAAGGGTTTATAGTTATAAATACAGATTTACAATATAGTAATGTCTTATATGTATCTGACTGAATTAATATTTCTTGCTTAACGAAAACCTACTATTTAAAGTACAAGTTCAAAAGTCGCACAGTTCTTAGTGTTTCTGCGTAGTCCCCCTTAGAAACAAATTTGATAATAATTTATGAATTATTATATAGTGTGGTGTCATGGTTTAACCCCAACCAGCAGCCAAGCCCCACACAGCTGCTCTCTCACTCCCCCACCAACAGGACTGGGGGAAGAACTGGAAGGATAAAAGCTAGAAAACTCATGAACTGATAGAAAGACAGTTTAAAAGGAAAAGTAAATTTGTACACAGAAGCAAAGCAAAACAAGTAGTTGAGTCACCACTTTCCAAGAGCAGACAGGTGTTCAGCCATTTCCAGGAGAGCAGGGTCCCATCACATATGACAGTGATTTGGGAAGACAAATGTTATCACTCCAAACATCTCCCCCTTCCTCCTTCTTTCCCCACTTTATACACTGAGCATGATGCCACATGGTCTGGAATATACCTTTGGTCACTATGGGTTACCTCTCCCAGCTGTGTCTTCTCCCAAGACAGAATGGCAATACAAAAAGCAGAAAAGGCCCCGGCTCTGTGCAATCTCTGCTCAGCAATAACAAAAGCATCTCTGTATTATCAGACCTGTGTTCAGCACAAATCCAAAACAGAGCCCCACATAGGAAAAAATAAAAATAATAAGAAAATGGTCTTCCAGAATCAACAGTGATATAAAACAATTCCAAGTCAACATCTGGTAGTCCTTACTCTGGTTTTGAAAAGCTCTTAGCAGGTGTAATATTTCAGGGCTTAGTATACTACTGAAAGTATAATACCCACTGGAAAAAGTATAGATTTATTTAGAATAAGTAAGAAAGATCAGCATTAAAAAAGGTGTTTTTCTTTTCAATTCTCATATCTAAATATGTGTTGCATGCATTTATTTCCCTTTTTAGCTGATATTGTAGCCACTGATGTAAATGTTATGAAATGAAAATGAGACATTCCAGACACTGTAGGAAAAATAATTTTTAAAATCAATCATAAAAAATATTTTCCACATCATCTAAGGGGTTATACAGCAAAATTGGTGTAAAAAAATACATATTTTTTTAGTTTTGTTTGTTTTTAAATCATCTCATTATTTACTATCTGCACAGAGGCAGGATGACTTGCTTCCTCTGTAAGATCTTCTGAGCTTTGTTTTCCTTAGCAGACATCTGAATTTTTTCATCTTCCAAATGTAAGTCTTGAAAGAATGGAGGATGGATCTATTTGTCAGAACATTTATCCTAAGGTGAGCAGCTCTGTTTCAAATCTGTTTTCACCTGAGATGCTTCATGCCTTTGACAACAGTTCCCTAAACATCATCTAATTTGAGCCAGAGTCACGCTCCATTGCCCTTGGGGAAATGAAGCAACTGTGCAGAAAAGAGCACAAGCTTCAGTGCATCATGGAAAAAGAAGGAGGATGGCTGTGAAGACATAAGAGCTGAGTAGTTAATGCTGATACCCCGTTTACCCAGGGGTAAAGTTGTCGACTCCAGAACTTTCACTTATTCTCAACAATTCATCTGATCTACCAGTGGCTTAAGAAACAAGCAGCTGCTGCTTTCAAAATGTGAGAGCTCTTTAAACAAGATGTCAGTTTTTTAGCATATAGGACTTTGGAGGGAAAAAAAAAGAATTTTTTTTCTTTCCTCCCTCATTCAAAAGGATTTTTTGGGAATCTGGAGAGGTCCCAGTTGACTGGAAGCTGAATAACATCCCAGTTTTCAAAAGGGTAGGAAGAATGACCCTGGAAACTACAGGACTGTCAGTCTCACTTCTGTGGCTGGTTAAGTCATGGAGAAGATTATTCTGGGAGATATTGAGAAACATCTGTAGGAAAACACAACCAGTACATCTTCACAAGGAGAAAGTCCTGCTTGTCAAATTTGATTTACTTTTCTGACAAGATAACCCCCCTAGCTGACCAAGGGAAGCCAAGTTGATGCAATCTGTTTGGATTTCAGGAAAGCTTTTGGTTCCATCTCTCACAGGATATTTCAGGACAAAATGTCCAGGCAATAGCTGGATAAACACAGCATGTGATGGATGAGCAAGTGGATCATGGGTCAGGCACAAAGGTTACAGTGAATGATGTGACATCAGAAGGGGACCTGTCACTGGTGGGGCTCTGCAGGGCTCCATTCTCAGCACCATGCTCTTCATAATCTTCATTACCAACCTGGACACAGGACTCCAAAGAATACTAAGCAAGATGACAGATGATACAAAACTGTGAGCTATTGAATCCCTTGAAGGCAGAGAAGTCCTCCAGAGAAACCTTGACAAAATAGAGGGCTGGGCAATTCCCAGTTGTATGAAGTTTAACTAGGACAAGTGCTCAATTCTGCACCTGGGATGGGGCAACCCTGGATTTACCGACGGGGGAATGAGATGCAGGAAAGCAGTGCCCTGGAAAGGGACCTGGGGGTCCTGGCTGATGGCAGGTTGAACATGAGACAGCAGTGCCCTGGCAGCCAGGAGGCCCAGGCCTGTCCTGGGGGGCATTGGGCACAGCATCGCCAGCCGGGCAAGGGAGGGAATTGTGCTGCTCTACTCTGAGCTGGGGCAGCTTCACCTCGAGTGCTGGGGGCAGTTATTGGTTCCACAATATATGAAAGACATTGAACTATTATAGAGCATCCAAAGAACAACAAAGCTACTGAAAGGCTTTGAGGGGGAGCCATTTGAGGAGCAACTGAGGTCTCTTGGTCAGTTCAGCATGGAAAAGAGGAGATTGAGGGGAGACCTCACTGCAGTCTGCAACTTCCTCACGAGGGGAAGAGGAAGGGGAGACACTGATCTCTCTGAAAACCAGTGATAGCGATTCCCAAGGGAATATCCTGAACTTTTGTCAGAGGAGATTTAGGTTGGATATTAGGAAAAGGTTCTTTCCCCAGAGGCTGTTTGCGTGCTGGAACAGGCTCCCCAGGAAGTGGTCACACCATCAACCCTGACGGAGTTCAAGATGTGTTTGGATGATGATCTCAGGAACATGGTGTGACCCTTTGGTTGCTCCTCTGCAGGGCCAGGAGGTAGACTCTATTCTTGTCAGTGACTTCCATGTCAGAATAATCTGTGATCCTTGAATTGCAGCTGTTTAGCCTAGGCAATGATTGAAGTTCCTGAACTTTATGTGAGTAGGATTAAGAACAAATAAACATCCCCCTCCCCCCCCAAAAAAAAAGTACAATATAAATTTTATTTTTCATTAAAAACTGAGGTGTTAAAAAATATAGTGTTGAGTCACTGCTTCCTATTATCACCATCAACAAAACTTTTATTTACTTTGATTATTCTGATTAACAAAAAATATAAGCAGAAGAGCATTTTACTGGTGTCATTTCTTCAATTAAACTGAAGAGCACAGCTTCCACATTATTGGGATACAATTTCATACATACATCAATATTTGTATTTCCTGAGCAGAGCATTTATAGTTCATTCCTGGCCAGTCATTCTTCTACATTGCACGAGTCCATCGTATCACTTCTCTGCAAAATAAGATAAATCAGACTGTTGTTGAAAAGACCACATGCAATGCAGTCTTTTGTACTGGATCAAAAAGTGTCAACTAATAGGTACAAACCAGGAAGATTTCACTCATTTGTCTTATTAAGGGAAGTTAAAAAATAACTATTCATCATCATAGCTATATGTTCATCTGTAGCCTAGTGTATTATATATCTAGTTCCTGACTGTGCTAACTGAACCTCAATGCAATCAACAAGACATATGGAGGAAAGACTGAACAGTGCTTCAGCCATCCATCATGATTCTGCAGGTCCTGCTGAATCACAAAAAGCAAAGAGCTCAGAATCTTGAACACCCAGTGTTGTTGGAGGACAAAAGCTCTTTCACTGAAATTCCTGTTTTCTATTTAGAAATAGAAGTGAGTCCACAGGCTGCCATGTTCCTTTCAAACCACAGAAGCAGAAGATTCTGGAATAGTTTGATACTTTTCCTGTAGGACTTCAAATGGTCAGAAGAAAAAAAAGATATTTTTACAGTCAATTATGAACAGGACACTGCATAGTATATGCTTTCCCTCACTTATGTATAAGTAAAAGCAGAATCTTCAGATATGAAAGAATTAGGGATGCAAATAACCAGATACAGAATACAGATACAGATACAGAATCTCCTTTTACTGAAAATAAAATTTAAAACATTTCAAAAAATATTATTTGTCACAAATGAACAAATACCCATTCTATGATTTTGTTTGTCAGATAATGGCATCAGTTACAGTCTGTAAACCTGTATAAGACTCCCAACATCCGAAGAAGCATTATCTAGGACTGAAAAACCAAGCTACAAAACAAAAACAATTTTAGGTAGAATTTCACCTGCCATCTCACCTACAATTGTGCTGCTTGTATAGATCTTTCTTGAGGAAGCAGCATACCTCATGGTTTTGGGGAAAATCATAACCCTTGCAACATGTACAGCTGCAGTGCTGCACATACTGTGATGTTAATTAGAAACTTTTTGAATGCCAAGAGGAAAGGGATTCTAAATATAGCCAGCTCTGCAGATTATACAGAATATAATGTGCTTTTGTCTCCGCACACCTGCATAGTCCAGGGCTGTATTTTATCTTGGCAGGGCATCTTGGACTGGTATGTACAGCCTCATGATTAGTGATAACATTTTACATAAAGCAGCATTAAGAAATCAAACAACAAAGCTGTTAATATGCTTAATGCCTATTACTCTTTGGCACCTATGATGTGATTGATCTTCTCAACTTGTTATCCTGAGATACAGGATGTCTCCCCATCCCTGAAACACAAAGCAAGAATCCCAAGGCAACTACAGAGACATTCATAACTCTCTATATTACCAAAAAAACAGAAAATTTATTATTTAGGCCCTCATAACAGTTTCAACATACTAATAAGACTGTGCCAGAGCCCAAGGAATTCATAGCTTAACATAATTAAGCATTTCTGTGACTCACAAAGACCACATGAGCACAGAGATGACACATCCTTCTCGCAAACTAAGGAAAAGAGAAAACTTGAATCCACCAGGGAATTTTTATTTTTTTTTTAATTGATCCAGCAACTCCAAATCCTTTAACTCACAAATTCAGAATGGAAAAAAAATCTCAGGAAGTAGGTTATTGAGTGTAGGAAGTATTCAGAAAAGTCACGAGCTATGATAATACAGTCAAGTCTTACTGGTACTAAAAAATGATATCAAGAAACATTTTCCTAAGAAAAAGTTTTCACGCTTTATCTATCTCTAGTCCTATGCTTCCTGAAGAATCTGACAGTAAGTCAAATAAGTAAAAGTGAAAAACAGGAGCTGAATTAGTCCTTTGAATTTATGATGATGTCTGAGAAAGAAGGAACTTCAACTTACTATGTGTCCCTTTAAGAGCTTGCAGGGCTAATGACTGGAAACATTAATGTTTAGGGAGGGTTTGGTTACAAAAGTGACAATAAAAGTTTGCAGCTGTCTGGTTTTCAGTGTTCTCCAGCACATAATTACTCTGCAAAAGGTTTTAAAGTATTTTCTTGATTGCAAAAGTACATGCTTTATCTCATCTTTTGCATATATAAGTATTTGTTCATAATTTTGATTTTCAGACAAAAGTCTCACTGGCACTCTTTGTTTCCTGTCAAAGTAGAAGTATTTTTCATAGTATCGTCATGCATTACTATTGTGATGTCACCAATTTAAGGCAAATTTAGAATAAATTCCAGAAGAAGACAAAATTTTAGAAAAAGCAAATCTATTAAAATGACAGTAAATTAGAAGAATTTCTTCAAGATTTCAAGGGATGTAGGTCTAATTAGCATTGAAGACATTTGTTAAATCATAAAGCCAACAGTGTTTTTCTGCCTCGTAAAGGAAAAAAGCAGCCTGATGGAAGTCATGCATCCTTAGACATGGCTGTGCTGGTTCTGGCTAGGATACTTTTATTCCTAGCAGTGAGTACAGTGATGTGTTTTGGAGTTAGGATGAGAATAATTTTCATTACTGCTGAGCAGTGCTCACACAGAGGTTTTTTTCTGTACCTCATGCCACAAATGAGATGGCTCAAGGTGCACACAGGGTTGGGAGGGGACACAGCCAGGACAGCTGACCCTGACTTGACCATGACCATAGCGACATTCCTTACTGCATGGTGTCGTGCTCAGCATACAGAGCTGGGGAGAAGGGAGAAAAGGAAAGAGGTTCAGAGCATGGTGTTTTTCTTTCTAAGTCACCACTATAGGTGATGGAACCCTGCTTTCCAGGGAATGGCCTGTCATGGGAAGAGGTGAATGAATTTCTTTCTTTTCTTTGCTTGTGTGTGGCCTTTGCTTTCCCTATTTAACTGCCTTGATTTCAAGTCACAAACTTTTACACCATTACTCTTGCAATTCTCTCCCTGGCATGGGTAGGTTATTTTCTAATACGTTCTTTCATGTGGGATGTCTGAAAAGGCAAAAGACCTTGCCTTTTTTTACACAGGGCAACAAATATTTTCTTTAAGGTCAACAAATTATTACAGCTATGTCTGTGGTAGGAACGTATTATTTTACGTGCAGGCAAACTCAACCATTACTGCCACTGCACTTTGCAAAAAACACATATCAACTTGGAAATTCAACTACAAAGATTTTTAGGGATCCACTTCCTTAAAACAGATTTCCAAAGCCACCTACAATTAATATTTGAGTACACTTATAGTAAATGTATTGCTACTTAAGATAACAGCATTTGAATTGTGTAATTCTCAGGAAAATTAGCAATGTATATATATAACTAATTGTAAGCTAACATTTGAAAGTGAGAGGCAAACACCATCTTTCTAAGCAAATAAAATTTTGAATTCAGATACTGACAGGTGACCAAATCAAAAAATGAAGAAAACATGTCAAGTCTCAGTTGTTAGTTTTGTGTAGTTTCAGATTTCTTTTTTTTAATATAGAATTAGAAAAGAAGACAAAATATTTAAAAACAAATAAAAAATCTACATCTCAAAATTTCAAGAAAAGTTTGGGGGATTTTTTTTTTCTCTGGCTGGTGTTTTTTAGTTGGTTGGTTTTCTCTGTTGTTGGTTTGGGTTTTTTCCTCCATCTGGCTTGCTTTAAATATACCTGCAGAATCATTCTACTGAGAGAGGCAAGACTGAGGTGCTATTTCTTAACATTCTTTAAGTTGTATGTTAATTCAAAATTTTTTTTCCTATCACTACCCATTCATGGGATGTTTTTCCATTCACTCACAAACTGCAGAAAGGAATTTTTTTCTGCAACAAGAAATGAAGTGGGTATCAATAACAAAGCTAAGAATACAGTAAAACGTTTCCATTCCAAGATTAGGTAGAAACATGAGAAAGAAAAAAAAAAAGGCAGTTGAATGAAACCATGAATAGGGACACTGTGAGTTAGGGAAAAGAAACACACACACAAAAATCTCTTCAGGCAAAACTACTTGAAAATATAAAAATGCACTGCAGGCCCTCAATGGGGAGGTATATATACCACATTACCAATTTCAACTCTTCACCCAGTGGCTGTGATTCAAGATTTAAATTCTTTCCAAAAATGCAGAGCTTAGAAAGGAAAGTACTTTTGACATTATATTTATTGTAACTTTGTTTTAAGAATTTTAATTCTTTTTCCCAGTTTGAAAATTATTAACCAAAACCATTTCTTTACATTCTGCTATCATTGAGACTGATGTGATTTCACAGATAAAGAAGTGAATGGAAAATTCATGTTAAACAAGTTTAATGAGGCACAGCTAGAGTAAATGGATATTGCCTCACTAGTTTCCATAATATTTCCTGACATCAGTGGATCCCTAATAATAGACATTTTCAGACAGTCTGATTTTGGTGGGAGTTTTTAAGCAGAGATGTTAGCTATCCAGAAATAATGAAAAGGAAAAGAAAAATGTTATCTAATCAGTGCAGAAGAAATATGTCAGTACATTAGAACAGGAATAATGAAAAGCGTGAAAAAAATATATTAGAAATGACCAGAAATTGTTAGCTGAAAAGATTACAGAACGCTTTTCATGTAAAATATAAATTATGTGTCTGACAGCCTGGGCCAGGATGGGAAGGCCACATGTCACCACAGGATTTCAGGGGTGAAAGTCCCTTTGGTGGTGAAATAAATGAGGAATGGGCACAACCTGGTGGCCTGAAAAAGAAGAGCTTTACTAAGAGGTAAAAACAACAAACAAAAACAAATAAAAACAACAAACAACAACAACAAACAACCAACAACCACAACCAAGGCAGGACAGAAGTGGAGTCTGAGGGCAGGGAACCAACTGGGAAAGAGGATTAGGAATATGGAAAACATGGCAGCAAAAACCAGCCAATAATAACAAAGGGAACAAAGAACTTTCTAGACTAATTTACATAGAGAGCTCCCATGGGGCCTTGAGGGTGAGATTTCTCTCACCCTGACCAGGGAGATTTCTCCCATGGCCTTAGCTCGAGGCTTTCCTCAACCTCAACATATATATAAATTAGAAATTTCATTGATGGACCTATAAGAATCTGTACGCTCTGTGTGATGCATTAGATCTGTTTAATCAGCAACTTTCTTCTTTTTTCTCTCTCAGATCTGAATCCCACTAAAGTGAGGAGAAAAAGTGAAAAAGCAAAACTAAGATGAAGATAAGTAAAAAACTAAGGAAAACAAAGATCAGACCATAAAAAAAAACCTTATAAAATGATTAGAACACACACAATTGATCAGATGGCTCCAGATAACTTTCAGAAGTTCATTAGTGATCAAAAAAATTTCAATGAAGACATGATTTTCAAAACACAACATGCTGTATTGAAGATAATTCATAAAACCAAGCAGTATAGCCACTATGCAAGAAAAAATAATGTTATTAACAATTTTTTAAAAATCACCACTTTTTTTAGGATCAAATTCCTTTGCAGTAGGATATCCATGAGGAAATGGAATGCAGTGGTATCAGAGAAAGTTCAGAATGGACATTGGGAAAAAATTCTTCACCGAGAAGTTGCTCAGTCACTCTAATAGGCTCCCTAGGAACGTGGCTGTGGTATCAAGTCTGTTAGAGTTCAAGGAGTAGCCAAATGATATTCTTAGCCCTATGGTTTAATTTTACACAATCCTGTGAGGACTGGACTGGAAGTCCAACTGATAGTTGGACTTAATGATCCTCATGCACCACTTTCAACTGGAGAAATTATGTGACTCTGTAACACTGGCCTTGTAAAAAAGGCTCCAGAGAAGAAAGGTAGGAAGAGTCAAATATTTTGAAGGGCAAAATAACTTCTTTTTTTGCCATTTTCATAAGATAATGTATGAATTTGTTAGCCTAAAACGACATATGGCATCTTCTTAACTATATTTTATGCAGCTCTCTCTGCTAAATCTTTCTATCAATACACTCATTTGCAAAGCAAATAGACCTAAGCATTAATTACCCAATCTTCTATTCAGGTTTCTGGAAAGAGAGTGGAAACAGAGGCAGTCATGAAGAAGGAACAATGGGAGGACCACAAGTAAGCTTCTTTTGACATGAACCAATGGAGGCCATTCCCACCCAAGGGATGAACACAGAGCACATTAATGCCATAATCCTGCACTTCTCTGAGATGCTGTAAATGCTTTGCATGCTGAAAGCTGTGTAGGTATATTAGCACAGATCTTTACCTGAACAGCACACTTAATGACTCAGCAGGCTAATGAACCAGGCAGAATGCGTGGCCAGACTGCTCCTGATACTAAAACAAGCTGGCTCCGAGCTTGCTATGCTGTCTCCAGATGGCACTGCCTTGTGATGTGTAGTTGGACTTGAATGGCATGAAGGATTAAAACAAAATTTACAAAGCATATTATCCCCTGTTTATGTTTCAGATACCTGAACTAGGTAAAGATTGCCTGCTAAACCATAGAAAAATATTTCGAAAAACTGAAACCACAAATGCAAAGATAAATGAACAATGGTTAAAAACAACTATTATGCGATGTTAAAAAAAGCAAAATTATTAGCATTGTTAAAACAAAACACTAGTCTTTCTTAGGGATAAACTGGATAAGCCATTGCCTTTTCTTCTTTCCTCTCCTGTGCTGCCCATCTTTCCTTTCACCCCTTCCAATCAGACCAAGGGAGGGGGTTATTATTATAATTGCAGGAGTGAGAACAATGCTTTTCAATTTTGCTGGTGCAATCATTCATTGAAACATTTATTGATTGAAAAAGCCCCATGAGAATTTTGATTATCCTAACATTTTCTCTGGAAGTGAAAGGAACAGGCTTTCTTATTTCATTTTATGCAAAATTACAGTAATTGGTATCTGACCTTTTTGGAATAGACTGTTAAGGTTTACACTGCTGGATTTTTTTTCATCGATTCAATTATTTAAATTATGGCTATCTCAAAAGGAGCAACAGGGTGCAAACAAGAATAGAATATTTAAATTAAACTGAAAACTGATTCTCCACCACTACCCCATTAACACAAAACATGCTATTAGCTGAATATCCAACCTCTGGAGGTTTCTAATGCTTGGATTAAAATTTAGTTTTTAAATAATCAAACTAAACTAGGACAAACAAAGACAAATGACATTTCTGAAAATTAAAAAAAAAAAAAAAACAAAGGCTAAATGAAAATACAAGGAAAAAAATTAAAAACTTAATCAATATGTGAAAACGTATATTGGAGAAATAAGTAATTCTTGTCTCGTCTAAAATAAGTTACTCATTCTGACCACATATCTTTATAAATGTAAAACAAAGATAGAAAAAAAGAGGGCAGCTCAGTAAATTGTCTGCAAGGTCAAACTCTTTCCAGAAAAATCACCACTAAAAAGTTACCATTCCCAACTGGTATCATAGTAACAGTATGCCTCTTTCTTAACCAAAACAGGAGAAACGCTACTGACTTGTCATTCATGTGGTAAATCTATCCGAAACCAACCTGGGCACAATTCTGTAGGAGTTAGTTTAAGGCAAACTGAGATTAAACCACTACCGAGAACTATTTAAATATATTTTCTGACCTCAAGTGGTTAAAAAATATTAAGAGGCAAATATACCATTTTCAGAAATAAAGATATGTTATATTCAGGACAGGATAATTTAAAAATTAACTAGTGGAAGATAGACAGTCATCACAAATTAGTACTTTCAGTCCCTTCAGGCACTCTCTTCTGGTCTGAAGTATTGTCACGGAGTTTCTACTCATATCTGGCAAGACTTTCACTTCCTCAAATAAGCCCTTCTACAGTTTCTGTGTGAGAGCCACCACTACCTCAGGAGACGCTCAAAAGACAACCATTCTCCTTGGGAAAGGACAGGTAACCAGTGTCATCTTCCTGAAAGGAAACTATAGCTAATGCACAAAAGGTGTTTTTAGTGAAAATACCCCTAAGACGGCACTCATGTTGTCATCAATCCCAAGAGAGTGTCCCATTTCCATTAGAATCCAATATATGAGTTCTGATTTTCCCAAAAATAAATCTGCACTTTCCTTAGAAAAACAGTATAATACATCTGGAAACCATTTTCCCACAAGCTTAAGCATACGTTCAGGAGAAAAAATGTTTTATTAAGATTTTGATGCCATTAACTGCAATTTCTCTAACCAGAAGTTCCACCCTTCCACCTTTACTTTTTTCACTCTTCCCTCCTGCCCGGGCAAGAGACTGGGAGGAAAACAAACACAGCAGCTGACCTGAATTGGCAAAAAAACAAACAAACAAACAAAAACAAACAAACAAAAACCAAAACAAACAAACAAAAAAAAACAGCAAGGATTGTCTCCCAAAGTGGCTACTACTTAGACTGCCTGGGCATTGGTCTGCTTGTAGGAGATGGAAAGGGATTGCCTTTTTATCAGTTATTCTTTTTCTTTCTTTATTGGATTCAACTGTCCTTAACCTGACCCAAAATTTTTCTTGTTTTTGTTCTTCCAATTCTCTCCTCCATCCCAATCTTTGAGGGCCTGAGTGCACAGGTGTGTGTTGGGGGCTCATTTTCTGTCTGTGGTTAACCCTCCACAGGCTACAAATGAAAATATACTTCCTTAGTTGATTGTGCTGTAAATGATAAAAAATGGAATACCATTAAAGGACATGTATACCACATTCTTGTAATTTACTGTGAGCAATAATATTTTCATTATTTGCTGCAATAATACTGTTTTTTTCTACCCTTAATGATATAACTATCTGTAATAATCATACTGTTATAAGAATCTCCTTCAAGAATTTTAGATAAGGTTGCCATAGTCTTTTGGTTTCATAGTTCTGCAATTAAGTTTTCAGTAAGAAGTTTCCATAGCACTCCTGCAGTGCAAGGCTGGCATGTCACATTTTACATGGATAATATTATTTTCCAGCATCACATTAATCAGGAGTCTTCCTGATTGGGCACAGTCTTGAAATAATGAAACTTTGGAGGTTACATAAGTAATTTCATTATCTTAAGTTCCTTCATTAACATACACTGAAAAAGCTTAGAAAGAAATATGTGGAGGAATTTGCCTGACTTTCTGTTACTACAGCAGTGATAATATAAAAACATGTGTCAAAAATGAGACAGCATTCCAGGATTATGTCCACAATGGAAAAAAAAAATGTTTTGTCGCATTCATTCCTATTCTGCCCTGCCAGAGCTCACTATCAATCTGTATACAGACATTCATAATTTAAAGCAAGTCCCAAAGGAGTTTGCATTCTGTGACAGAGCATTACAAATGATGTACAAAACCCAGGTGAAACTCAGAGAGACAAACACATTCCATCTGACCAAGTCTACAGTCTGGTGCAGTGCATTTCTCCTGCTTGTCAGGTACCTACCAAATTTAATCACAAAAGTTTGAGTTAAACAAATTTTCAATTTACAGCACAAAAATTAATTCTTTCTGTGAATGATTCAGACCTTTAATCTGTAGAATCCATGGGACAATTTGATCACCAAATGTGTTATTTTGATTTCTACCTTAGAAATAATCAAGTCACTGCATCAAGAAACTATATTGAGGTTTTCATATATTTTATATATATATATATACATATATATATACAAAGTGAATGACAGTCTGTGACCTTCAGATAAAAAATTAGGTTTGTAGTGTTCAAATTTATCTTCATTAGGACTTATGAGGTGGAGATCTTCTTATCAATGTGAACCATTTCCTTTAAAGAATTTTTTATTTTTGTAAAACCTGTGGTAAACAATCTCTGAAATATAAACATTGTATTATTCCTGATAATTTAATTCATATAGCATGTGTTTGAAAAAACTAAGTACTTGAAATACCATTTTTTAATTCAATTGAAATTTTAACAAAATAATAATTCTGAATCAATACTTTTAACTTGACTTTCGTAAACTTTGGTATCATTATTAAGTCTCTCTTATATACTAACCAAGTGTTTCTTCATGTACTTTTGATTTAGTTTCTTCTATGATTCAGTTATTTTCCAATGTTCTGTCACTAGTAATCCTCTCTAAGAGGTTCTTTGACAAATTAATATATATTTCTTTAGATCAGTTGCTAGTTTGTTTCAAAACATGTAGTTCAGCTTCATACACAACAAAACTCCTTTCTTGCCCCTCATTGACTGATATTTTGTACCATTTTTATTTTAAAAAGAAAGTTCACAATATTTTATTTAAAATTCTGGGCATTTTGTAATTGCCCAATCAACTGTAATTGTATGTGACAAGTTCTCAGACACTATAATTTTTGAAATTGTAAAAATGAAACTTTAACGTATTAGCTGAAAAAAACCTCTATTCCTACTGGAAAGACTTATCATGAAAATGAATTTAAATATTACATTAGTCACATTCACAGTATTTAATTTTTTTACAGTTGCTAAAAAATCATGTTGAAGAAGCTCAACCAGCATAACAAAAAAGTATCTTATTCCTTTGAGATGCTCCTAGTGTTTTGGGTAATTGAATACCATGCTGTTGATTCTCATTATTTATTGAAAGTGCTCATTCTCATTATCTTAAATCTTTAAAGACAGCAAATCAAGCCTTGTTTTAATTATATTTTATCCTCGAGAATTTCACAGGAAGTTTTTTTGGTGACACATTATTCCCCTGTTCATTTTTTAAACAATGCACCTAATTTGCCATTTTTTGTGAATCTTGAGTTCATTTTTGCTACTTATTATTTCAACTAATAAAGTTGAATACAACTTACAACATGGTACAAGTTAAATTTTTTACTTTAAAACAAAATCAGTTTCCTTCTTGTGGTATGTTTCCCTGCTTGTCAAATATTACCTGACATTATGAGGCTTATTACCATAAGAAACTGTAATCAATAGTCTAATTTTAAATATTCTGTAATATTTAAAATATTCATGTAAGTATAATGAAAATCCTGTAATAATTGTTAAATATTAACAATCACATGTAAATATGTTTATTCCTCGATATAATTTTCTTTCTTTCTATATTCTTGATTACTTGACACTCAACATCTTTGAAAGACAGAACATTAAATCCCCCAAATCAGATTGATCCAAATAAATAAGTGACAATTAGGACTGAATTTTAAGTGACAGGCTTCAGTTTAACTAGGTAAAAATACCAGATGTATCATAATGTGTCACTTACAGAGTCCTGTCATATTTATATGCAATTTATATTCTACCCTCAGCCTACTTAGAAGAAGGTCACCTCAGAGAATTCTCCTTGTGACAAGAAAACTACAAGGCAATCTTCAGTGCGTGAAAAATCATAGCTATCAAAAAACACCCAAACCAAACCAAAAAACCCCGCAACAAAACCCACCAACCTCCAAAAAAGAAAGTCCCAGATTCCCCCAAAACTGAAACAGCCTTCAAGACACATTAACATTTTAAAAACTTGGTGGTTTCCACCATTTTTAACCAACTAATGATTGTAATTAGCAGGGAGAAAGAAGCAATTTCTAAGGACATTGTCTCCTGGTTTCCTTTCCTTTGACAAATGGTCCTGCTCTACATTTTTAAGCACACAGAGCTTTTTACTCAGATGTACATATTTAGCTGGTTAGCCTGAGCATACTGACATGAGTTTCGCACTGCTACAATTCTAGACTTTAGTGAAGTTACTTTGAATTCAAATAGTATGAATAAGGATAGACTATTTTCAGCTCATTTTAATTTTGTTGGTAGAAGTCCAGACTACTGAATAACAGGAACTTAGAGACACAATTTGTTGTGTGCACCCAGTTGTGTACATGAGAGCAGTACTTTTTGAACAACAGCAATTCATATATTGCACTAAGTCATTTTAAGCAAGCGGGATACAGACTTTACATCTCATAACTAGAAGGCTCATTATAGATGTTTCAGTCTACATACAGAGCATGCTTTGCATTAGTTCAGATAATTACCAAAGTAAGAGTAGAATGAAATAGCAAAAGGTTCTTCAGGGGGAAGAAGAAAAAATCATTCTGTATAACATTTCATCATCACCATCATCATCATCATCATCATCATCATCTCACTTACTTTTTCTTCCTAGTACCTTGAAAATATTGTTGTATTCATTTCACAGATTAGATCTGAGAAACAGAAAAAGAAATATGAGAGGTTAATCAGACATTACTTACCTATTTCCTGAAAGCATTTTTACTCAACTGGGCCTGAGTCAAATATTCAGAAACTGAAAATTCATACATTTTTCTTATGTGAATCTTATTTCAGTAGAAATAGCTAATCATTCTCGGTTATGCCCAGACACACCAGCAGGACTGCTTTCACACTAAACATTTTTTTTCTTGTCACCAAAACATTAATGTATAAATTATCAAGGTTAGAAATCTAATTTCTATACATTAGTACTCAATTTTACAAGTGAACATGAAGATTTTCTGGACGCAGTAGAAGAGTAATGGAGATCTATTAAAAGGAAATAATTGAAAAATACTGTCTTGAAATTATCACAGTATTTACCCTTATTTCTGCTTTAAACTACATCACTTGTAAATTTATTTACCTTTACATAGGAAAAAGCATAATTCTTCTGATATTGATTCTATGATACTTCTTAAATTTATTCCCTCTTTCACCAAAATGAGAACATTTTATCCTCTCCAAAACCTGAATTCTTATCTCTCAGTAATTTTGCCTCACTAATGTCTAGCTGATTTTTTTCTTAATGTCACTTTAAATAATGGAGTGGAAGCAAGAACAAGTATGAACTTTAACAGAGTATTTTCTTAGCAAAAAAAGGTAGTTACCTGCAAATATTGTTTCTGCCTGGGGGGAAATCATGGTTCCATTTGTTCTATGAAAAAAACTCTATAATCCACTGGAGCTGCTGTTAGAGCAGGCAGTGCAGTACGGCTATTTTGAGCTGAATATCATTATCACTGGAAGTGTCAAAGATCAGCCACATTAAAACAGACAGGGTTATGTGCTGCATAATGTTCTGTCTGAAGACTTGCTGCAAAATCAGGGTGAGCATTCTACAGTCCCTTCAGTTCGACAAATGTTGGCAGTGTTCTCCTTCTCACAGATATTTTTCTTACTATTATATTGGTTAAATTTCTTACTATTATATTGGTTAAAAATTCCATGAAAGTCTTGATGAGTAAGTCCTTCCCTTACCTCCCCGAGTTCCTTCTCCTTTTATGCCTTGCAATGTTTACCCAAAGTCATTGTTCAGTATATCTCTCATTTTTATGTTCACTTACATAACCGGTATTTATATGTGGTTTAAATGGAAGTGCAGCATTACATAGCAACAGCAAAAAGGGAGCTAAATAAATACAAAATCCTCAGGAGGTAGTAATTTTATCCCTAGAATCTTCTCAGACATTTTTTTAAAATATGTATTAGTACAGATAGAATTCTCATAATTCAATAAATAGTCAAAGAGCCAAACCCCATCAATTTAGTATCTAAATTAGTGCTTCTCTGTACAACATAAACACTACTTTTAAAAAATTACCAAAAATGCAAACTTTTCTTTTGCCCAGTGATAAAACATAAATCTTACTGCAAAGTCCTATTTCATACAGCTTTTAGGTAACAATGAAGTTACAATGTTAGGAAGATCCCCTCTATGTTAGGAACATCAGTTCAGAGCTAACAGTAACAGAGAAAAAGCAGAATTTTAGAACAGAGGACATGGCCTGGTGTCATTATAATTTTCTAACTTTCTGTGCACATGCTCCATATGCACCAATGTCACCTCCACAAGCCAACATGAGCTGCTTTGTAGCAAGAGAGAGAGAATTCTCTGTATTCAGTTTCAAGAACCAAAACTGACTTCAAGAGAGGTGGCTTCTGTCCTAGGAAATTTAACCAGTGAAGTGACCTGTGAAAAATAACTGCATTTGAAATTTGATATTATCATCTATTGCAAATAAATAAGAAACTAAAGAAATAGAGAGAGACAAACAAACTCAAAATCCCACCTAAAAAACCCAAATATGAAAAAAACCAAAGAATGCCCCCTCCATAATAGTCTAACAATATTTCATACTTTTGCCTGAGACATACTATTCAAGACTAAATTATTATAATCAAGAGTATGTTATACCTCTATGAAAGTTCTATAAAAAGATTTTCTTTGAAAGGAAAAGCACATAATAGAAAATAATATCTTGGTGGAATGACTGAAATTAGAAGAAATTTTCTTTAAAAATAAAAAAATAGGAACACAGTACTTGAGTCATACTCATTACTCAGGAAGTGGTAATGCTGTACAGGTGAAAAGCCATTAGTGGGTAAAGCCACAACTATTTTCCCATAAAACTTTGGGACCATTCAGGGGATATCTGTGCAGAATATAATTGGGCTTTTGCATGCCATTGAGATAATTAAAGGGGATAGATGTGCCCTAATTTACTTATGGAAAGAATGGGCAGCAGTATCTAATTAATAAATAAATTATTACTAAACTTTGAAGAGAAAAAATTTAACTAAAAAAAAACCAAAACAAAAAAAACAACACTTGTATGAGAGGATACAGGGCTTTTGGCCCTCTTTCCTCTGGCCCTTTTGATTTTTAAAGTAATTAAGATATAACCTAATTTAGTTTGCTGCTTTTACTAAAAAAGCTCATAAAAATAATTTAAAAGATGTATTAAACACCATCTTGGAACTTACTCTCAAATGAAAAAAAGAAAGGAATGTAAAGCATTTGAATTAGGATATTAAAAATATTAAGGTAAAATTGGGAAAGAGAGCATTTAGAATACAAATAAATGCTTTTATTAACAGTACCAAAGGAAACAAAAATAGTGGTTTGTGGAAACTGCTGCAAAGCAGTTGGTTCTGGTAACATATCTATAGCAGTACGGTTCAGGATTTCATTTAACTTTATAAAGGCTATGCATAATTTATTAGGAACCAATTTAGTCATGAATATAAATATTCTGCTGGTTGGGAAAAAATCTTTTTTATGCATATTTTGCAGCTCAGATTCCTCTTTTCCTTGTTAAAATGTGCTATTATGGCACTTTCTTGCATTAAGTTCTGACTATATAATTTTAAACCAGCAGGGACCATCAAAAAAATCTCACAAGACCCAGGTTTGTGATACTTATCTACCAGGACATCTTATTTATAACCAAATAAGATATTGTACTAAAATTTTAACATTTTCCTTTAGGTTTCTTTACTGTATCTAATTCTGTACTTCACCAAACATGCAGCTTTGCGGTTTGTAGTGAAAACTAGAATTTATTTTCAAAATAAAACCTGACATAAAATGCGATTATAGTTCACATTAGTTTTGCCTTCCACTATTACATGGTAGGGAAAAAACAAACAAACAAACAAACAAACAAAAACAAAACAAAAAAAAAAACAACAAAGAAAACTCAAAAAAAACAAAGACAAAACAAGAAATATCTTCCTAGTAATGGTGTTCTACCCTCTTAAAGAAAAAAAGAGAATGTAAAAGTATTACAATTTGATAGTTTGATTTTTGGTAACAACATATACTATTAACAGCTTTTAGTATGCCTTAGAAGCAGGAAAAGGGAAAATGAGTGTTGGCCAGTGTTCCACCAGTGATCGTATTTCTGAAAAGAGGGGGGAAAATATTATTAGAGTGGTGGGATGCTGAAATCAGGACTGCACTATGGTGCCATTCAGAGGGTCTAAGCAGCTAAAAAAGGAAAGGACAACCTGAGAGAAGGAAAATGCAAATAAATAAGCAGGTATCCTTGTCTCCTCAAACATCCAGATGAAAAATCTATGCATAGTGATTGTAATCCAAATGCACTTTTCACTGGCACAGCTCACTATCCTGTGCAATATTATTGCTCTAGCACATGTTAAATAAAATCAAAACAACCCCCTTTGGATATGGTTATACAAATTATGTTTTTTAAAGCAGCAGTGAAGGGTTAATCATGATAAGGAGACTCATGAACCTACTTTCTCAGTGTACTAAAAGCTCTTGCTTAGTTCAGCAAAAAGATGAATGAGAGGGAATATGATTACAGTTTTATAAGTGCTTCAGCTGAGAACACACAAGGGCTGGAGGGGAGATAAACTATTTAACTAGACAACAATACTGGCACAGAAACAAATGTGTACAGATTGACCATAAATAAATTTAAGCTGACAACAAACCTCTTACAGGCTTACAAAAGACAGAAGAGATGGTAAGAGTACAATAAAAAACTGTACTTCTAAAATGGAAGTTTATAAAGCAGTGCTGTGTGTTACCCAAGGTGCTTCTTAAGAGTGCCCATGGCTACACTGCAGCTCATGGGAAATCCTTTCCAATCCCATGTTTTTAGGATTGAATTCTTTTTTCACTCATCTCAGCAAAGAAAAATAAAACATGAAAAGTAAGATTTACTCTTAAAGAAAGAACAAAATAGCACAATGTTTCTTGATTTTGAGCTCTGGGTATTTAAAACAGAGGAGGGAGTAAGCTACCATTATTGGCTTTTTGAGAAACTTTTAAATAGAGGATCTTTTTGTGCCTTGGCAATTTTGATATCTCTTTCCTTCACTCTTAGTTTTGCTCTTACATCAAATGCAGAAATGTGCACAACATGCTGAAAAGATCATTGTATTCTGATTCACAAAACACATATATAAAGAATTTAAAAAAAAAAAAATCACAATTCTGAGAATCTCATTACTTTTAAAGACAAACATTTTCACTGAAAGACCTGTTACATATTTTATGCCTTCACTAGGCACAATACAACCAGTGTACCAGATGTGAGCATAACCCTAATGAGGAGTATGCTAATGGTTTTACTTAAAGCACTTCAGAGCATTAATTTTGAACTGAATGAGGACATGCCAAGTACAGAAGAGCATAAGCTAATTTGTTTTGATAAAAGAGAAATTACAAGATTCTAATAAAACCACACACAAAGACAGAAATATAAGTGATATAAGAATTAGGTTAAACTTCTCTATTTTAAAAGCAGGAAGGAAAGCTGATGGGTTTTGTAACATTTCCCATTTATGCTATCATAAGACAAAACATTCCTAGTCACATAAAGGACTAAGAATTTGCAATTCTGAAAGCTGTAATATGAAATCTTCAAAACAGAGAAAGAGGTCAAATGTACGATCGGGATAAAAGAAAAACAAATGCACATACACCCTCAGCCATGTTCAGTGTATGCTGTGTTACTAAATGCTGTCCTGAAAAGTAACATAAAAGTTATCCTATCAACAGTTCATAATTTTCTTTAAATTTTCATTTCCTGCATCATCCAAGTTGAGTAGAAGAAGAAAAGTATAAAAACTCAAACCAACAAAAATAAACTCTCTAAAAGAATATCTGACTAAGCAAGGTGTTCAGTTTCTTTAAGCAAACAGAAATCTAGGTCACACTGTAAAGTAAGGCTTTATTTGCATATAGGTTTCATATGGCTTAAAATATTAATGACTTTAGAAATCCATTTAAGAGACACATTATGTTCACAGGGCATTGTAACTGTAAACTGTGTGCTACATTATAATAATTTATCATTGTATGTTAAAGTTAAATTGTTTATATAACAACATATATTTATATATATATAATATATTTTGCTTACTTAGTTGAGTAACTTATAAGTAGAGTTCATAGAAGTTTGTATTTTATATAAGCCTCTAGACATTCAACAAATGGTAAGAATGATGTTTGACTAGACAAATAATTCACTGTGAACCCCAGTCAAGGAGATTATTTAGGAAGATTATACATGCAGAACTCCCTCGTTATATACTGCTGTAGTAAACCCCACCGTCATTTTTTCTACTCAGAAGCCAATCTATATATCTAACACTCAGTCAGGTATATAAAAACATATTCAAAATCACTTGATACAATAATATATAAAAATATACTATTCTGTGCAGCCCCTTAGCTTTCAGTAACTTCAAATACTGGGGTAAGAAAGGTGGAAAATAAAAAGAGCAATCAGGAACACCAGCTGGGCAATCTTGGAAAGCAATTCATGTCACCTGTTCCACAAGCAGATCAAATATCATCCTCTCAGAGTAAGAAAAATAAGTAGAATGGATGACTTTTAACACCCATCTGTAACTAAATTTTTTCTCTAAACTAAATCCAAACCTGATTCAAGCTACCAGGATACAGCACAAAATGTGTCTGATCTGGACAGAGCAGAGCTAAGGAACAGAAAGTGATGACAAACCTACATAGAACCATAAAGATTTGTGTTTGAGGAATCCTAGGATAAACCATTAAAAAGCCTATTTAGTGATTTGAAGTTGAAACTCCTGAGCAAAAGACAGCAATGAATACTCAGTCCTAAAGAAGAGGGAATCACACATGGAAGCTGAGCAGAAAAGGAAGCAGCAACTGGTCAAGAGGCAGAAATGGATTATCGAAGACATTGCAAATATATCTCTGGATCCAACTGTATGAAAATGTTCATTTAATGATAAAATAAATACTGGAAACATGGTGCATTCAATTTATAAAACTAAGAAAAAAATAATGCCAATACTAATGAAAGCTTTTATAATAAATACAATTGTACAGTGGTCAAGTAGAGAATAACTGCTATAAAAACACTGTATGTAAGGACAAAGAATCATAAATATCTCAGAGAAGAAGCTGATGAAGATTGTGAAATAGAAACAGTGATCTGAGAGAAAAGAAGTGTCATTTCACACACACCAGCAGCATCCATTTTGGCATCTACACTGACATAACCCTACCATCCGAGATGGAGGGAGGTGTGACTTATAGAGGGAGTGGATTAATTACTTTATTAAACAATATTACCATAAATATTTATATATATTCATACCCCCCTGATGTATCACCTTTCAGGGTGATTGAATGTGAGACCTAATGAAGTCTTAAGTGCTTATGCTGAGATTTTTTTTTTCTCCTGGTGTTTATTTTTCTTATTTTCTTATTTTCTTTGTGCAGAGAACATAAAACAAAGAAACCAAAAAAACAAAAAAAAA
>VXBN01008505.1:555697-579455 GCA_013397395.1 Sinosuthora webbiana
AAAACTGAAACAAAACTAATTGGGGAATTAGTAAATGCTTTAGAGATATCCTGATTACCTCCAGCTTGCAGCAGTGTTAAAATTAGATTAGCCTTATAATGTACTGTCACATTTGGATTGATTTAATATAATCATTAGACTAATACTTAGTAACTATATTGTGTTCCATTCCAAGAAAACCCTTATATTTCCATGTTTCATCTTTTTTAGAAAAATAAAAAAAAAATGTATTTGTTTTCGATGTTCATATGATATTTTGACTGCATATTCAACTATGATGTGCAAATGGAAAGGACTGTGAAGTACACAGAGCTGCAAGATCATGTTATCTTATAAACTCCTTACTGAGCAATACCCACACAAGAAAAACATAATTAGAGAATGCAGTTTCAGGACAGGCTGCTCTGGGTCAAATTCACCCTTAATGTAATGTCATACTGATTTTGTTATCATTGAAGTTACTCAAGAGATTATCTGAATTGTGGAACATAAGACAAGCATGCTCAAAAGCAGCACTTTGCAGATAAACACTAAGAAAAGAAGCTTCCTTGCGTGTCAAGCAATGTTATCTAAAGGTTTTCTTAAAGTTTTTTCTAGGCTTTTGAATACAAAGCCTTTGATCACAGACAATAGCTTTGTTGACACATCTGGCTCTCCTGAAATTCTGATGAGGACAGGGACATGTGAAACATCCTGACTGTTTTCTGCACTTGTGTCAGAAAACCGGTTCCACCAGAGATCTCTGCCTCCGACGAGTGACACTGACACTTTAAGAAAGTCTAGGTGAGCTGCCAGCACTGTATCCCTCTTTCCATTTCATTAGTTTGAAGGTTATGATACCAGTGTGCCTTTCCTCACTCCTTTACAAACAGCAAGGTACATTTCCACTTTAGTGAATGCTTGGCACGTCTGCCTTTTCAGCAGGCGCTTGAGCTGCTAAACTCTACCAAACACAACTTAGAAACCTCCAATTTGGTTAAAATGAGAGAAATCTGCTCCTGCTGGGCTCTAAGCTGCAAACCTTCAGCACAGAAGTAGAATATGTGCTATTTGAGTAGAAAAAAGATTAAGGGAGCCATGTGTAGCTAAAAGAAAAAGTATGTCATAAAAGCTGTCTCAGATGTAATCTAAGGAGGCAATGAAAATACAGGTCAAAGCCTTTCTGAGTACAAAAGCAGATTTAAATTCTGATAATGAGATGGATAACTGTGGGGTGAATGATCAGCACTGATTGTAAATTAATCCAGTCAGAAGGTGAACCTGTTGCAAGAAATTAGTGATTTACTGAATGGGGGGCATATAATGAAAAACAATTTTTACTTCGATGGTAAGAAGCAATATAACTCTAAACCAGGTAATGCCAGGGTGAATAATTTGAACATGAGAACTGTATTCTAGGTACATTTTAAATTATATTTTAAGGAACTTCACTTTGTGACCGTTCTACTAACATACATCTCCAACCTTGATGACAGAAGTAAATTCTAATTATTAAATAAAAACTTACAAACAAACAAAAAAAAACAAAATACACCACTCCCTTGAAAACACTGCACCACATCAACTTACAGCTGTTATTCTTTGCTGCCACGTCAAGTGAAACAGGAGTCCTTTCTCTCTTCATCAGTTTCCTACAGGCTGCTCACATTATTCAGATGTAATCAGATGCAGAAATTTTCTGCCTTACTTTCTTTGCTCACAGCACAGTAACGGCTGTAACATTGCATGATAAACCAATAAAAATGCTCCTAGTTTAATCATTCTTTTGTATGTGTCTGTCTGAAAAAGATACAAGGGCAAATATCTTTTTCTTACACATTTATGGGAAACACCTCCTAAATATAAGATGAGGTCTGATACCATCTGGAAAAGACACTTCAATTTGCTCTTTATTTAACTTACTTACTACGTTGCACCATAGGACACACCATGTAACAGTAATCTCATTTCGACATTTCTGTAAAAATGGTAAAAAATGCATTTCATTATTTGGTAGGGTGGGTTTTGTGGGATTTTTTCTTTTTTTTCCTCCCCTAATATAGAATTACTAGCAGAACCACCTATTTCCTGTAGTTGATAATGTATTTCTCCTCCTAGTAAAGAGAGTTATTCTGTTCATTTATTGCTTGATTTACATCACTTCAATCTACATTTAAAAGCTTATTGCACCTGTCTCAACAATAAGTAAGTTGTTTTCTTTGCATTTGTCCATATAGAGGATCAATGGGCCATTGAGTCCCTCAGAGGCAGGAAGGTCCTGCATAGAAGGTTGAAGGCAAGTTGAACCTGAGTCAGCAGTGGCCTGGCAGCCAGGAGGGCCAAGCCTGTCCTGGGGGGCATCACGCACAGTGTCGCCAGCCAGTCAAGGGAGGGGATTGTCCTGCTCTGCACTGGGGCCGCCTCACCTCGAGTGCTGGATGTAGGAGATCTTGCTGTGATTGAATCACCCAGACTGGGTCCAGGCCCCAGGCTGGACCAAGGCCTCAGTGGCGCAGATAGAAATTAGAGCCAAGAGTGTGTCGTAGTTAATATTCTCACTTAAGGTGTTAACAAGGGTCAAAGGGTTTTTCTAGTATAGTGATTGGTGTGGGCACAGTAGCTACCTTAAAGGGTTTGTAAATAACAAGTGTTTGCATTCTTTCTTGTTCTGTGTTGCAATGAGAAATCATCTGTAAGTGTAAACTATACAGAGTGTATAAAACCTGCCATCTTACGCAGAATAAAGGAGAAACGTAGCACTGACCATATTGGTTGTATCTGCGTTTGCTTTGTTGACTTCCCTTCTTTACTTGGGGATCCTCTGCAAAGTTACGGCTGGAGGCAGTTTTGGGTGCCACAATATATGAAACGCATTAAACTGCTTAGAGTCTTTTAAGAAGGGCAACAAAGATGCTGAAGGGCTTTGAGGGGAAGCTGTACAAGGAGCAGCTGGGGTCACTTGGTCTGTTCAGCCTGGAGGAGACTGAAGGGACATCTCACTGGAATTACACCTTCCTCATGAGGGGAAGAGGAGGGGAAGACACTGATCTCTGCTCTGTGGTGACCAGTGACAGGACCCAAGGGAATGGCCTGAAACTGAGTCAGGCAAGATTTAAGTTGGATATTATGAAAAGGTTCCTTCCCCAGAGGCTGTTTGGGTGCTGGAACAGGCTCCCCATGGGAGTGATCACAGCACCAAGCCTAAAAGAGCTCAAGAGCTGTTTGGACAATGCTCTCAGGCACAGGGTGTGATTCTGGGTATGTCCTGTGCAGGGCCAGGAGCTTTGATGATCCTTGTTGGTCTCATCCATCTCAGAATATTGTGATTACTTATTGAATTTGTAACACATTCAGTACTGTGCATTTGTTCTGAGGTTTGGGGGACAGTGGAATAAAGTGAATAAAACAGATGGGAAAAGTAAAGGAAAGAAATTGAAGTGACAACGCAAAATGTAAAAGATAAATTAACCTGAATTAAATAAGCTTATTCAAGGCACAAAGTAACAGTACAATCCAAAGCATAATCAGTCAAGTAACCAACTTCTCTGAGCCAAAGTTTTGTAGAAGGGTCCATTAAAGATAAATCTGAATTTACAACTGAGTTACAATCAAATTGGAATGCAAATGGGAAAGAAATAAGATGTAAATGCAGTCTGGAAGTGTTGATATATCCTTTTTTTGATCAGTCATAACATAGCAACAGTATTAAACATTTGGGATATTTCACCTTTATCTATACATTTTTTTAAACATCTGTTATGATGTCAGGGTGTTTTACACCTTGTAATGAAGTTTGTGAGAGATGAATGGTGGGCATTAACCACTATTTCACGGTCACAAAAGGAGAGAGAGAGGCTGGAGGGGTGATTTGCACCTTGGATGTCTTCAAAATACTGACAAAGACATTTGTTCATTATTAGTTGTACCTCAATACTAAAGATCTGCTAAAACCTGCACGGGCAGGGGGGGTTGGGGGAGGGGAGGAAGAACAAAGGAAAAAAAAGTCACTTCCCTTGAGTGAAGAACCAAATAAATTAATATAAGTAATCCTATGTATTAGATGTGGTCACTAAATTGGAGTCTCCTATTCCTCTGCGCAAATTACCAAGAAATTTCTCAAGAAGCTTCTGCCTAAGGATGGTCTAGGCAGAAAAAAAAACCAAACCCCAAGAATTCAAATACAAATCCAATTTCCCTCAAACTCTGCACCAAAGTGCACCACATTAAACACAAAAGTGTTTATTTTTATGTTAATTATGGTTTTATAAGATTTATATCAAAATACTTATTTTGATACAGAAATAAGACTATAAACTGAAATAGAGTTGGGTTCTTTTTTAAGTAACAACTTAAATGCTGATGCCGTTACTGGTTAAAGCAGACACAAAGAAGCAGAGATTTTTGTTAGGCTTCTCAAAAGCCTAGTTGTGTTTCATTGCTATGCCTACAGCA
This sequence comes from Sinosuthora webbiana, assembly GCA_013397395.1. Taxonomy (NCBI): domain Eukaryota; kingdom Metazoa; phylum Chordata; class Aves; order Passeriformes; family Sylviidae; genus Sinosuthora; species Sinosuthora webbiana. Next base: position 560,129 of record VXBN01008505.1, read on the forward strand.
CCATTGCTATTAAAAGCTTTAATTAAACTACAAATACTATAGCATATGCCACTCATTTTTCAGTTCAGGAATACAGTTACAGAATATTTCTCATCTGGTAAAGATGTAATTGTACATATTTTATCTAAATGAAAATTTGTAATATAATAACTCCCTAATGTTAATGGTAAAAATTACCATGTAAAATTACAGTGATGTTGCTAAACTAGTTACTAATTAAAAACAACAATACAGCTGCAATACAAAATATCTATCACAATAGGTCCTGGAATAGCCAAGTTGTTTATTTATCAAATTCAAAAATGGTTTATCTAAAGAAGAAAGAGGATATTTTTTAAAATATTACTGAAATGCAAAGTTTTTCTTTAAAAATCAAATGAAAATACTGTAATGACAGCCAGAATAACGTTCTTCATAAACAATGTTTGTACTTTCTTGCAACAGAATTTCAATTACTAATAGTGACAGATGGAATCCGAAGCAAATTTCAGAAAATGGATTAGAAAAGTGAAAATTAAAGAACTACTTCAGAGATTATCTAGGAAGGTACAGCCACAAAATCCCCAGTGTTTTAAATACACATCAAACAGACAAAATATTAATGAAAATGTTACACAGATTAGCTCAGTATGGAGCTGTGTTGACAAATTTCAAATGCATTTAGCCTGAAATGGATGTTATGAAAATTTTTGAAAGGCTTCTAGATTGAACAGAGAAGTCTCCCTCTTCAGGGAAAATTGTAATCAGCTTGTATTCAGCTTTAAAGTTAATTTTATTAACAAGCTTCGCTTGTATTCAGCTTTAAAGTTAATTTTATTTATCCATATTACTGCTGGACGGCCAGGTAACAATGAAATGCAGAGAATGAAATGCAGCACAAAGTTTCATTGAGTGTTCAGGGCACTATTTATAAATATGCCATCATTAAGAACCATTGTCACAAGGGAAGACCATGTCTGTGTGAGGATTTTTTTCTTGTAGTTTTATAAATGGGATACTAAAACCCTGATTTAATTTAGCCTGATTTAATTTACTGCAAAGATGTTATCATTAACTTCAAACCTTCCATAAGACAAATACCCATGTAACTAAGGTTCCTGATTCATCCAGGATAGCTTCTCTTGAGATAATACTTGGAATACGTTTTTATGAATAACTTTATTTTAAAGAATACCTTTTAGTTTTAAAGATATTTATATTTTCTGGCATATATATCTTTCATTCTCCTTTAATTATGTCTCTACAACTTGTTTTTCTTAATTCTGAAAAAAAGATTCATTTTAAAAAACTTTTTTCTTAGTTTGCTAACCCCCTTTTCATTTTAAGAATAAAAATTATACTTGATAACTTTCCTAACTTTGCTGTTTGTTTTCTTGCTATGTCACCATTTATGGAAAGAAAAAAAAAAAAGCCCAAGCGGTTAAAACATTTTTCAAGAAAATTTCATTTTCTCCTTTCCAGACTACACAAAAATGATAGTTGCAGAAGTCAATGCCAGGACTGGATCATCACTGCAGTGAACAGCATGGCAGGTGGGCAGCTTACACCATTGTTCCTAGTACACATTTGGAAGCTGAGGAGGAAGACCCTCATATATATCACATTTTCTGGAGGCCACCTTCAAGAGGGTTCTTTCCATGGATAAAAGATACTAGCTCAAAATAGGATGTTGAGTCCTATGCTATTTTTTCCTAACCCTTTTCTTCTGTTTGTAGATGCAATGATATTATGTTGATTTATTTTACCATCCAGGTCTTAAAGCTATACTAATTTCTTGGCACAAATAGTAGTAGTTCCCTTTGTGAGTTTGAAGTGTGTTGTGATAAGCATGGTCTAACCACATTCCTATCAAGAAACCTCATCTTTCAACTATAACGCATAAGGGAAAAATCATATGGCTACATTTAGGCAGAGGTCATCACAAAAGAAAAAAAAAAAAAAGACATCTTGAACTGGTGTCCATTTACNTTTTCTTTTAAAAGCTCAGCTATCTTGTTCTCTCCACAGTATTTTTGAGGCTTCTGGATTTTCTGTAATCTTAAGCACTAGCATCTAGGAAGTGAATATTAGAAGTCCATTCAGCTGTCCTGAGCAATCTGTATAAACTCTATATGATGCATTCTGTATGCTTTTAATTTTATGCATGCTCTAAGAGCAATAAAATGCATGGAATTATGAAAACACTAAGGAGAAAAAAAAATCCACTAAGTTTCCTCATATGTGTGGAAAACACCCATATATATACTGAAAGCCAAACAATGCTAAGTCCAAGCTCCTAAAAAAAGTCTATCTAACCTGTTAAACCCCAATAAGTACATATATAGAATATTTCTTTTCTGGGTAGTTGCAGCGCATGGTTAGCAATCTGAAATATAAACAGTTTTAAAATTGCCTACTAAAATTATATAAAATGCATGCAATAAAATACATCCTTCATTCTCTAGTTTACATATAAATTTATGACCTGTGTTCTATGCATATGTTGAGGAGTTGTGTGTAATGGTTCAGGTACTATTACAATGACAGCTCCCCAGACACAATTCTTCATTTTAAGCAGCTTGTTGGATTGCAAACCCCACCAGACCTATCAAGCAGTACTGCATTATTTGGTGGCTCAGAAGTTCTTGATAGATTTGCAACAATCTTCAAAGATCACATAATTCAGATACATAGGATACTTCTCACAATTCTTATAAAAACAAGGAAAATCCTGAGGATATTAATATGTGGCTGGCTATTGGGAGCAGATGATGAGATTTCTTTCTAGAAACTGTGGCTTGTATGACATGAAGTCTATGTTTCTAGGAGTACTGCAGCAGTGCTGATGTGTGCATGACTGGAGTACATTGCTAGTGTGTGCAGCTATGAACATCCAATAAATATTTGTTTCCTCTCTTCAACTCACATGCATTTGCTTATTTATCTCATTAATTATTGTTCATGTGTCTTAAATTTTCTTGTTAAGGATAAGGCAAACCAAACTGAACTTAAAGTGAAGCAAGGCACCAAAATCATAATTTTCAAAAATCCCAGACAAGTCTGAATACACTGTTTTCTCTAATAAAAATAACAGCAGAAGAAGGACTTTCCTGATGGACTCTCATAATGTTAACTTTTACAGAGACATCTATGTTTATTTATTACTGGTTAATCATCTATGACCTGTTGCTATTCCCCCTGTGTGGTTTAGCCCTCAGAAAGTTGCACTCTATGTGGGTAGAGATGTAGCTGACAAAAATCTCTATATGGTAAAGTTTTACCAATTATTAAGAGACTGGAGATGCCCAGACTTAATCTGTAAAGACAACAGAACACACAGAAACATCATAAGGGTCCTAGCTGACATGTTTTCTGTTCTGTATACTTTGAAGAATTCAGTTTCCCAGATTTTCCTCCAATGGCATTTCTTCCAATAATTTTTACTTTTTCCATGCACAGAGGCAGAACACAGATAGAATCATTCTGCCTAGTCTTGTACTTTGAGTATAAAGTATTTTTTATGACTTTTCATAAGGTCTTTGGAATATATATAAAGCAATATCTTTTCACCAACAGTAATATAGTTAGGGGAAAATCACAGCTTTAGCAAAGCAGAATTTCTATTGAAATTAGTGTTAGTATTGAACTTAGAAGCATGTACTACCTCCTTTGTCAAGGAAAATACCCCCAAGACTGCAATGCTAACACTTTCTCTTGCAGTAAAAAAACCCTAGTATTTTCTTTGCATGCTACTAAATGCAATACATTGCCCACTTTCTTATTAGAAGAGGAATATTTAAAGTGCTTATCCAACATGTATTAAGATTAAAAAACCCAATTAACTGCATAGGCTGCTAATTTTATTATTTGTTTTCAGATAAATCCTGAAATTACAGAATGAAGTACATGAATGAAAATTAATATTTCAATAATCTACTTTGAAAAATGTTCTGAAGTCTCAAAGTTTGTGAGATTTGATATTGTCTAATATATTCCAAAACCAAACAGCTGCCAGAACCTGACTAGCTTGGGGCTCATACACCAGAGTAACTGGTTTGATTAAATGCATTTTTCCATATCCAGTCTATACTTGTTACCTTCCAGCACATTTGTGGTATATATGTACAACTTCTCAGGTACCAGCAAAATAGCATCTTGACAGTAGAAATGAAAATCTAGCAGCAGCAGTCTTAAAACAAGTTCTTTTTGGCCACCAGTGTTAAAAAACATAAATTCCAGCCAAAGAAAAATGTGTACATATTTATTTTTCCACAAGTGTTAAACCATGTACTCTAAAAGACAGTCAAATTAATATGAATTGTAAATAAATTTTAAATTTATTACCACTGAGGAGAAAATAAAGGAGATTGGAGGAGGAGGGGCTTGTTTCTCAATATAAGCATTTTGAACTGTCATCCTAAATTTAAATATATTACAATGCTTCAAAAGTTATGAACACATTTCAAACCTTTCATACAGCATGAAATGAAAGCTTTTATTTCTATTGAGTGTTTTACTCTCCCCTAACTCAAGATATATAAAGTGCAGGTGTATGAAGTAATTTCCCCAGGTTCTTGTATCTAGTCACTTTCAGAGCATAACTATTTTGGCTTGTCTTGATGTTGTGCATTAGGATGATACAAACCAGACTAGACTCCTCTGATTCATAAAAGTAAAAGTAGTTTTTCATTACCAGATCCAGAGCTGTACCTCCACAAAGTAAATATTCATTTAATCAGAGAGAAATAAACCAAACCAACAACCTAGCAATTCTCTCCCAACTCTGAAATTCTGTGGGAATTTCAAGAGGTTCTGGTCTTCAAAACTAACCAGAGACAGCCTTGTCCCTTCTGGCTGATTCATATAAATAGATATTTTTTCATGGGTAGATTTTGTTTCTGCCAATAAACAAGAGAGAGTTTAAAAAAAAAATAACAGGACAATATCCTTTCTTTGCTGCTGATAGTGGTAAAGTTCAAGTAAAATGTAACCAGAATTTCAAGCTCCAGGTGTATCATTTGATGTATTTTAAATATCAAACTTTAATTCTGGACTCAGAACTTCATAGACTGAATTAGACATTCAAAATAGAGCTTTGGCAGTTTAATGAACATCCACAAAGTCTTTCAGACAGGTTATTCAGAACATGGATTAAAGATCTTAGTATTTATCTCTGCTCTGGCACAGAGTGCATTTGTAGTGCTGAGAAACAAAATGAGGTTTTTTTCACTTCTCTTCATAGAGTCACCTTCTTTCCTGTGGTACAGTCTTGCTGTTGGCCAACATTGATTCCAGATCACTCAAAGGGACCTGAAGGACTGGCCACCTTCCTTTGCTTCAGCACTGGGGACCGTGACATCACAAGTGTAGATGAGATGAAGTTACTCATCAAATTGTAATCCAACACACACACAGGTGTAAAATGGCCATATTCATATATTTTATGTATATTAATACATATATAAAACTTTCAGTAAGCTCAACTTGTTCACTCAGCCAGTAGAGTGTGACAGGAAACAACAAACACCCAGGCTGCAAGAAATTACTCTCATGTCTCCATCACAATGAGAGCGCATACAAGGATTAGCATCAGCTTGGAAGCCACATACAGTAAATGTAAACATTCCACTTCTAGCACTGTGCTACCCTTCTTTCACACTTGGAGAAGTGTTCCCATCACAAACCATGAAGTACCACTACTCTGAAGAAAAATGGAATACATAAACAAAGAATAGAAGAAATCAAAAATCAAGGGTCAAATTAAGTATATTTGAATTCATACTATTTATTTTCTCCCTCTTAAAGTCTTTTCTGTATTGATTCCTGCAGGGACAGAAACAACTAAAACTAAAATGGTACTAAAAGTATAACTAACAAATACTTACAGCTTGATACCAAATTTCTGTTATAATCTTGGATAGATCTTTCATTTTCTCCCAATGAGGAGTAGTGTGCCACCGAAACTACTTTAATCGGAAGCATTTTAATATAAAATATTTCCTTTACTGCTTTAAAATTAGAAATTTAAAAAAGGTTATCTTTTCACCCCATGGTGTTGCTTGCCCTATTATTACAATGAAAAAACTAACACAGAGTCATATATGTATGATGATACCAGAGACATTTTAGGATTCGACCACTCCCTAGCAGATAAGCACTTGCTGCTTCAAGCTTATTGCTTGACAACAGGAGATAAAATAGCTGCTCATAACTGTTTAAAATGCTAACACAAACAGTGCAAGCCTATTGTAACCCTGATGAGGTTTCAATACCTGATGTTGATGGGTGGTGCCTTAGAAACCTAATGAATGGTAAAAAAACAAACAAACAAAAACCCCCACAACAATAAAAAAAGCCACAACAAACCAAACAAACAAAAAACACACCAAAAAGTCACCATCAGAAAAGAAATCCACAATCACGAAATATTTCAACAGCATATTGATATTTGACAAAAATGGTTAATGGATTTCAGGACTGAGTGTGCATTTCTTTTGTACCCGTGAAAGTGTGCAATTAACCAAAAAACCCCAGTACAAAATGTCTCAAATCAAAATTAATAATTCTACTTTTTTGTGGTATTTGTTAAAGAGTTTGAAGTCCAGTGACTTCATTTAGTAAAATTCTGGGGGATGAGGTGGTGATCTGATTCATTTTCAGTTGTATTCAGTGGGTCTTTAAAAATGGTTGCCAGCTGTGATTGACTTTGTGAGTGATGTTTTTTCTCAGCAAAGTCCTCTGAATCCTACCAATCCCTTACACCAGCTAATGTTTTTAATAGTATTTAGCCTTGCTGCCATTATCAAAGTTCCAGAGAAAGTGGGAATTCTGTTGTTCAGAAAACTAGATTCCACTAAATTGCACCCTGTATCATATCTGTAGTATGCTGTTGCATATTTACGCTTTATTTAAGCCTTATTTTTTTTTCACCATTAAGGGTTTTTTTCCCTATAATTACAAAGTTGGATAACTCTAAGGAACTGTGGTATAGCTGCTGAAATTCTAAAGGCTCTCTCTGTTCCAATGCTTTCCAAAGCCTTAAATGCAAAACACAATTTAAATGTGACATCTGGTAGAGTTATTAAATGCAGCAGCTGCTGAGGAAACATAAAAGGATTCTTCTTTTAAATAGAAAACAAGCTGACATTTTACAAACATTTATTCACCATTTCAGCTACAGTTATACATTAGAGAAGACTAAAATAATCAGAAAGAATTTGAATGATCTGCAAAACAAAAGTATCTACTAAATTACAAAGATAGCAGATGTTTCAGCATTTATTTCTCTTTAAACCCTCTGCTTGCATATATTTCCAGGTCAAATATGCAGTACATATGTTTTTTTCCTCCTATTAATTTTCAACTGCATATTCCACTCCATAGGATGTATGACAATTTGCTAACTTATCCTGAAACCATGTCCCAGCCAAATCACAGAGATGCAATATAATTACTGTTCCATTATAACAGTTTTTCTTTGATTCCCCCCACCTCTTTTCTCTAACTAGTAGCTCCTTGAACTTCAGGTGTCTGATTTGCATGATCACAGCAGTCTTTGTTGTGAAGCCATTATTACTTTTACTGCCTGAATATCTTTAACCAGGCATGGCTAATTGGTGTGGAATAAAACCTTTTCACTACCAGTATATATCACACATGATTTTAGAGCAAACATATGCTAGCATCTGGTGTGTGCAGTTTGGTTTCAGGCACAATCAAAAGAATCAATAAACTAACCTATCCCTCTTCACACAAAAATTATCTTTTTTAAAATTACGCCTCTTCACATTAGAAATCCTTATCCTCAGAGCAAAACTTTCAGGAGAGAGTGGAGTTATTTTGGTGGGCTGCTTTTCCTTTGTTAAAACCAAAAGTCTTGAATTTGCCTCAAGTTATATTGTACTTTCCTTTCTTTACAAAGTTGTTTATTTCTAATTTTATTTGTCCAATATTCATTTAAGGTTTTGGAAAGACAAATATATATATATATATATATATAAATATATATATATATATAAAAACTATATTAAGAAAGAAAGGAAAGTGAAAACAAAGAATAAATGCTGTATTCCTTTTTTCAAAGAAAATTGCAATTGACTTGAGGAGAATGATATCTTGCTCACCTGAGTCTGAGAGCTCATTGTCTAACAAATTTTTTCAGACTAATGATGAACTCATTCTTATTGATGCTTTACAGTACCAAATGAGTCACAGTGTATTCAGTTCTAAAGGGCCCCCAATATCAAAACCAATGGAAATATTGAATAGAAATATGTGGCTTAAGGTGGTTACTGGTAGTGCAGCGATTAGCTTACAGCTGCTCCCAATTCTGGAATATAACAAAAATATAACAAAGACAAAAAACCCAAACAAAATAGCAAAATAGCAACCAAACAACAACAACAACAACAACAAAAAACCACAACCAAAAAAAACCACTCCCCCCCCCCAAAGATTACACAGTGGGTTGTGGGCTTTCTTTGTGTTTTTGTTTGGTTGGGTGGATTTTGTTTTTATTTCTTTGTTTAGTTGGGTTTTTTAATAAAAATTGAAGTTAGATGTAGATTTAACAATGGGTAGAGCATGGACCACTTGGGACAAAAAAATCTACAAAAAGAAAAAAAACAGAAATTAAGAGAAAACCATCTAGGATGTCCAAAGTATCAGACTCCATTAAAATAGACCATTTTCTCTTCTTTGGAAAGATTAAACTTATTTTATATTCATTGCCAAGTGTTGGTACTGATTCACATGTTAGTAATTTCCTTTACTTACATGTCCAAGGCCTAAATTCTAGCTGTAAGTTCTATTTTTCATAGCAGACATTAAATCATAGAATGGCTTGGGTTAGAAAGGATCTTAAAGATCATTTACTTCCAACCCTTCTGCCATGGTCAGGGATACCTCCCCCTTGACCAGATTATTTGGAGGTCCATCCAACCTAGAACACTTGTAGGGATGGGACACCCACAACTTCTCTGGGCAACCAATTCCAGTGCCTTACCACCCTCACAGGAAAGAATTTCTTCCTAATATCTAACCTAAACTTATTCTCAGTTTGAAGCCATTCCCCCTTGTACTGTCACTACATGCTCTTGTAAAAAACATCTCTCCAGCTCTCTTGTAGGCTCCCTTCAGGTACTAAAAGTCTGCAATTAGGTCATCCTGAAGTCTTCTCATTTTCAGGCTGATTCTTCCACATGTGCAAAAGAAAAACTTTATTGAGCCCTGTGAGTACTGAATAACTCGAGCTGTTACATGAACTTTCTGTTCTATGAAAAAGCTGGTTTGGCAACCACTCCCAAACACTCACTCCTTTTCTTGCCTTCAGCCAATCTCTTCTTAGCTGTGCCAATGAAACTATTTATTTAGGTGGCTTCACTAGAAACTGAATCATTAAAATACTCATGGTTATAAGTCATTCACGTCACAACAGTGTCAAGAATGACCTTTTAAATCCTCTTTCTGCTGTCTGAGACCCAGCTTTGAACAGCAGTCAAAGATGGGCCAACCATCTCCCTGCTGAACAATTAAATCAACAATGATCTGCTAGAAACAGGCTGTAATTTTACCAAGATTTAGGGGATGAAAGGAAACCTTTCAGTTCTCTGGGACATTTCTCATATATCCAGACCTAAAAAAAAAAAACCCTAAATTGTGGAGCAAAAATTTGATGACACTTGGATGCTTAGTTCTGAAACTTAGTTAATGTGATGCTTCAGACACTCAAAACCTTGGAAGTGGTGACATTTTCAATCATTAAACTTTCCTGCATGACTAAATGCTTCTGTTAACAATTTGTCTATGCCTGTTTGTACTTGCAAGCATCTTAACTGATTAAATCCTTTTGCTAATGCTCTTATTTGACACCTATGTCAAAGAAATAACCAACTGTCACAGAAGTTACTTGTCCAACAAATCCCACACTATACTATTTCAGTCATCCTGGAAAGTTTGTGGGTTTGCAGCATTAAAACCCCAGTGTAGAAAATTTCCCTTTTGCTATAGTTGAACTGCCTGAAATTTATTTTTGTACTAAGAAATTATTTAAAAAAATAATCAACCAAATAAACAAATAAACAAAATTTGGATAATACTTGAAAACAAATCTAGTGTAATAGTATTCTGTATTAGTTTAATTTTAATGTACTGGAATGCCATAGAAAGGGATTAATTTTATTACAAGATAATTGAAAGCTGTAAAAACACAGGCATTTCATACACAGTGAATTTTACTGTACCATAGAATTTAAGACCAGATTTCTGTTTTCATCCTGCTATATGCTTTAGCCAAGATATGCCAGTTTAATTTCTTTTTTCTCCCTTCATTGCTCCTGTCCATGAAGCAGTGCTTTGAAATGTGATCATGTTGTACAGCTGTGGTTACCCCACGATGATACTGAAGACTGTGCAGACCAATGTGATCTCAGTGTTCCTCTGCATGCCCCTTCAACAGTTCTTGCATTATATTTATATGACTTAGTTATGTTGTTTGAGGCAAAGATCATTTTTTCATTACACAAGGGAATGATGGTTAACAGAGGGGAAATTTCAAAATTCTAGTACCCTGCAATTAAAAGGAAGAAAACGGTCATGTTAATTATGATGAAGACTTGCTGAATGGGGTTTGAAATCACTGCATCTACCACAAATCTATTTTTGGAGTTGTGAAATTTATGCTGTATGGATTTATACACTTCTCTTCATCTCTCTGAATATGATGTAAATCTGAATGAAATCTAGTGTCTTCTAATTCCTATATAGAGGAAGAATTAAGTGGGATATTAGAAGACATCTTTTAGATTTCCTTATCTCTGAAAGTGATATTTTGTAATGTTTTAGATAAAACTTAAAAATTATTAAGAATTCCTAACCAATTAAGGAGATCAAAAGTTCCATTTTTCAAAGATCTTCCTGTATCAAAGTTGTTCCATTGTTCTGAATTTGAAAAAAATAAAGTCATTAAGATCTTTATGCTGGAAGATACATTTTAAAAATCTTCAGTGAGTAAAACATATTCTTTTACATGCTTGTAAAATATTTTTTTTTTTTGCAGCTGCCAAAAGTAATTTCAAATGGAAAATTGAATTTTTCTAAAATTAAGTTATGCAGTTTCTTCAAATAGATACCTCAGCAAAATATAAACTAATTTGTTAAGGATGAAATTTTTGTATCAGCTGTTCTGTTAGAAAATTCTTCAACCAAAATTTAACTGAAAGCTTTAAGATATTTAATAAAAATTTCTTATCAAATTTAAAGTGTTAAGTTTGCATAGATATCTGCTGCATTCTTAATGTATCCTAACTTTTCACTTTCAATCTTTTGCAGCTTTTATTAAAGCCTGTATAGTAACTATATAAAGACTATAAAATTATCTAAAGGATTACACTAAATTTTGGGTTTATATTTTTGAATGAGAGATGACAATAAAACATAATTCCCCACAGAATTCAAATTAACCTTTAAGAATAGTCACAGACATACCAAAAAACCAACCCCAAACTTGTATTTCATTCAGACTCTTCAATCTTCAGAACAGTCCCTGGAGCCTTTGTATCATCAGTGTGTTTGTGTTGGATATCTATACAGCAAGTAATGGCAATAGTGGCAATGGATTCCTGCTTTTGTGAAAACTCAAAATCATTCCAGTCAGATGCCTCTAGGCAAATCTAAGCAAAATGACTTTGGGGACCATCCATTCAGATGGGAGTAATTTACAGCAGGAACCTGCCAATGAAGCAAGGAACTTCTGCACAGGAAAGTCACAAGTTGCAACAATATTTTACTGACTTGAAACAAAACCAGTGCAAAAAACATTGGGGAGACATAAACATTTTTCTAAGGTACATAACTAGAGATTGAAATTGTTCCCATGAAAAAGAGGAGAAAACATAAAAAACCCTTGTCATACACATGTATTAAGTGCTCTAGGGTTCTCACCTACTAAACAAAAAACTCTACACAGATTGATGAATCAAACAGTATTCATGAATCAACCTGAGAATAACTGAGCATTTGTTTACTAACATTATTTTATTCTCTTGTCATAAAATGCACATTTCTCATATTTGAAGGTGGTCTTGCTCCCCAAATGGTCTTAAATAACAAAAAGATGGCATGAAATGACTGCTATTGCTTTGCTATATAAAGGATGAAACATCATATTACACTTGTAGAATACTATGAATTTACTAAATTTACTCAGAGAGTACAGCGAAAATAGCATGCTCATGAGTTAGAAAGTTCTTTCATGATTTGGGGCCTGTAAAAAAGCTGTTTCTTTGAGTCTTCTCCTAACTTCAATGTTAGGTATTCTTAGGTCCTGTCTGTGTAGTGGGAACATCATAGCCTGATTTTCCTTTCAAGGAGGAAACTCAAATATTAGATTGAAATCTAAAGCCTTATACTACAGTATAATTATATATACCACAGTACATATATATATATACACAACTATACTAATGAGAGTTATGACATGATGAAGTTAAGCACAAAGACTTACTGAGACTCATGCAAGTCATACACCAGATTGTACAAGTGTGTATGCAAGTAGATGTCACTGGATCACTCATGCTTTACTTGAAAGTGCTCCCAGCTGTATCAATAAGCCTTTTCCACTCTTCAATATCCAAGTTTACCTTCTGAAGAATACTTAAGAAACTGTGGATCAAGCTGCTATATCCCACAAGTCTTAGGAAAGCTCCACGTCTCAGGGGAAGGTATTCTCTCCCTCTACTGCCAAGGGACAGTCTAGGAAATACAGTGAAGTCAGGAGAAATGGGGACAACTGCAGTTATAGCCTCCCTGCAGGACACTCAAATCAAACCCAGATGAAAAATCAGGAAGCCAGCAGGGCAAAGAGGATCCAGGTTTGTTGTGTCCAGGCAAACAGCCTAACTGAACATCAGCTACTCACTTTGCCCATTGACCATTAAATTCTTTTCTCTACAGGCACACAGCTGAAGCAGAAGAGTTAGTGACTCATTTGTAAGAGTCTCTAGACCTGTAGCTTGGGCAAAGTTTGAAGAGAAAACATGTATGTATAGTCAATTCCCCAGGTTTTTCTCACTACCACAGACTGATACCTAGTATTAGTCTAAGTAGTGAGAAAACAGAGTAAACATCATGGCATTATTTTTTTAAAGTAACAGCCATAAAACAATGCAATAATAAAGAAACGAGGCCTCATCAGCATTTTAGAGAAAGGGAGTGTATTTACAGGTAAATTTAAGACTTTCATTCTTTTATTTAATGCTGTGTTGTGTTTTGTGAATTCAGTGGCCTTTTTCTTCCTTACCAAACAATTCAATTAAGGCAAACCCAGGACTCATAGTCAGGTTTTGATGGCCTGGGGGCTATAGCGGTGGCTTCTGTGAGAAGGTGCCAGCTCAGAGGTGGACATGTCACTGGCTAAGGCTGGAACAAGAAGTAATTATGGTAATGGCTCTGTGATAACATATTTAAGAAGGAAAACAAACAATAAAAAAAAAAAAAAAGGTATTGCACAGATGTAAATTTCAGAGAAGAGCAGGGTGAGAATATGTGGGAGAACCTACTCTGCAGACACCAAGGTCACTGGAAAAGGAAGAGAAGTGCTTCAGGCACTGGAGCAGACATAGACATTCCCCTGCAGCCCAGGGTGCAGCCCAAGGTGAGGCAGCTGTGTCCCTGCAGCCCATGGAGGACCACTGGCCGGCAGACATCCACCTGCAGCCTTTGGAGGAGACCCACACTGAAGCAGGAAGATGCCTGAGAGGAGATTGTGATCCTGTGGAAGGCCTGTGTTGGAGCAGGACCCTGGCAGGGACCTGCAGAGGAGCCTACACCGGAGCAGGTTTCCTGGTAGGAATTGTGACCTTGCAGGGGACCCACATTGGACCAGCCTGAAAGGATGCACCTTGTGGAAGAGTGGCTCACATTGCAATAGTTTGTGGAGAACTGTTGCCTGTGGGATGGGCTCATGTTGAAGCAATTAATGGAGAGCTGTTATAAAATGCTTAATCATCCCTGTCCTACTAGAGAATTAACTAAGGAAAGGTGGGATATACATTGCCTTTTCAATTTGAAATGTGAAAATTTTCTCATGCTTTGGGAGATGAAATCAATACATTGTTTAGAAAGTAGATATCTCTCTATTAAAGTAAATATGACAATATAAATTTGCAAAGATTTGGTGTACAACTGAAAAATTCTTTGTGTATCATTGCAACCTCCTTAGGAAGTGCCTCAAACTTCTAATGGCTAATATTTGTAGAATTATTAGAAATGTAGAAATACTATAAATATTAGGAATATTTAAAAAGTGACCACTAGGATAACTTGAGATTTCTTCTGTTCCAAACCCCAACTCTTTTTCAGCCAGAAAACTCAGTCAGGTATTAAGAGACTAAAGCAATACAGGGAATAATGTGATTCTGTAGATCGGTGACTCAATAGAAAAGGGGATATATCAACCTGTGACTATTTCAGGACCTATTATTAAAACAATGAGTTTTAAAAAAACTCAATATTATTAATATTAATATTAATATTCTCAATTTAATAATAACATCAGTTACTGTTATGTTTTATCCTGTCTTCATCTGAGCCCTGACATACAGCAGACATGAAAGTGTCATGGTTGAACCCCAGCTGGAAACTTGGCATGACACAGCTTCTCACTTACTCCCCACCCCCACTGGCATAGGAGGAAGAATTGACAAAAATAGTAAAAATCATGGGTTGAGATGAAGACAGTTTAATAGATAAAGCAAAAGACACACACACAAGCAAAGCAACACAAGGAATTCATTCACCACTTCCCATTGCCAGGCAGGTGTTTGACCACCTCCAGGACAACAGGGCTCCTTCACATGTCGCAGTGACCTAGGAAGACAAATGCCATCACTCCAAAAGTTGCCCCTTCCTTCTTCTTCCCACAGCTGAGCATGACACCATGTGGTATGGAGTACCCTTGTGGTCAGCTGGGGTCATCTGTCCTGGCTGTGATCTCTCTCAAGTCCTCGTGCATCCTCAGCCTCCTTGCTGGTTAAGGATGATGAGGGGCAGAAAAGGCCATGACTCTCGGCAATAATGAAAATATTCCTGTGTTATCAGCACTGTTTTCAGCACAAACACAAAACACAGCCCCATATGACCTGTTAAGAAGAAAATTAACTGTATCCAAATCATAACCAGCACAGAGTGTAAATTTCCTCAAGATAAAGAAGGATTTTAAAATATTCTCTTTCCTACCTCAGAGTTCCATTTTTTCACCCCCTTTGGGTGCAGTGATGTTTGCTCACTTTCTCAAATGCTGTAACTTGCTGCATTCAAATCAGGATCCTGAATGGATGAAAGTATTTTCTGAAATCCTTTAAGCATCTAAACTTTAGAGAAGGATGAATCTTAGGCTATAAGCCCATTCACATTTTCTACTGAATGGTTTTGCACTGCTCAGCTCAACGTTCTGAGTCAACCAAACTACTTAAGAAGCTGAGGTACACTATGTAGAAAAAACTCCAAAACTTATTTTTTGCAATACTTATCTCCTAGGCATCAGACTTTATTGGATCTAGGCTTAGCTCACTTTTTTTTTTCATTTTACTGTAAGTTTTTGCTAATAAAGCACTTGACATTCTGTCAAATGTTAATGATGAAATCAGCATTTTGATAATTTCTGAAGGCCTTTTTAAAGGCATAGGTCAAAATAGAAATTTTGGACTGAAATGCTCTGACAGCAATGTGTAAGATCAAACAATGCTAGCTGTCCCTTTTGTCTTTATTACCTGAAAATCCAGTCATTGCACATGCTATTTTCCTCAAACATCCCTTTAGAGGAAGATAAATTCTACATTTTCCCTGCATATTGGGGATCTTGACTCATTCCATTTAGCACTCTTTTTAGATTTACTGTTTATTTAACTTTGAAAATATGAATCCATGGTTGTATGCACGGATTGACTGCATAATACTTACAAGATCCTGAAAGCCAGAAAAACAAATTCCTCTTAGCTAAACAGATCATTTTTCATCTATCTCTTCTTCTTTTTAGGTGCTTCACACGGTTAGAAGAATTGGAGATGATTTATGAAGAGAAACCCTAGAACCAGTTTTGTGGAAAAAAAATTAAAAACATGATTAATTTTTATTTTCCTAATGACAGTCAGAAGCCAGATTCATGCTGTAAATGAGCATTAGTTGAAAGCAAACCCCAGGTCTTCCAATTGTTCCAAGTGCTGCTTCCTTAAGATGTTTTTCTTCTTCCATTTACTATAATTTTTCCACTGAGTCTTATTAAATGGATGAAATCTCCTGACCAAGAAACCCACCTGTCTTCTTCTCTTCAAGACACAGTTTTCATTTTACAGTTCTTCAATCAATGATAATTGCATACTGCATGGGGTGCTAGAAGGGGCAATTTAACTCATTAATGTGTAGTAAAGAGGTAAAATATAAAGGGCCTGTGTTCTGTATATTCTCAAATGATTCTGTATTTGCAAGTGATTCTAGTCCAAAAGGCTAAAGATTCCTCCTTGATATGTACATATTTGTTTACATATTTATATTATGATGTCTTGATGTTACAGTTTAGGTTCTGGAAACTGATTCCAAAGGGACACTTACAGGGCAGGCAATGTCCAATTACTCCCCTGTTCAAATATGGGGTTCCTCCCACAGAAGTCAGGCCTCCATGAGCTTCTCCTATGTAAGTCCTTTCCATGGGATGCAGCCCACAAATTAGAGTGGGCCCCTTCCCCTACCAGGATCCTGCTCTAGCACGTGTCTTCTCTCCATGGAGCCACAGGTCCTGCCAGGATCCTGTTTCAGGGCAGGCTTTCCACAGGGTTTTAGGCTCCATCAAACATATACCTGCTCCAGAGGTCCTCTGCAGGCTGTAGGTGGATCTTTGCTCCTCTGTGGATCTCCGTGGGCTGCAAGGGCACAGCTGCCTCTCGTTGAGCTGCCCCATGGGCTGCAGGGAATTTCTGCTCTGGCTCCCGGAGCCCTCCTGCCCCTCCTCCTTTACTGACCCTGGTGTCTCTGCAGACCTGTTTCTCCCACATATACTCACTCCTCTCCAGAGGCTTTTACTGTTGCACAGAAGTTTTTTTCCCCTTCTTAAGTACATCATCCCAGAAGCATTACCACTGTTACTGATGTGTTTGGCCTTGGCCAGTGGCTGGTCCATCTTGGAGTCACTTGGCATTGGCTCTGCCAGACATGGAGGAAGTTTCTGGCAGCTTCTCACAGAAGCCACCTGTAGACCCTCCCCCACTACCATAACTGTGCAACAAAAACCCAAAAAAGCAAGAGAATTTCATTAAGTAGATTTTTTTAATATATATATTCTTTACCAGTTGTGGGCTGGTAGTCTCTTTCTTGAAATATGTATTTTAAATTAAGCAATCACTCTCTTGAAAGCCTACTTGATTCTGTAATCTCAGTTAAAGACACATGGATTTGGGGCAAGGAAAATAGTAGTCTTAACTGGAAAATGAAATAGTATCACTAATGCAAAACTACACAAAATTTTCCACACATTTTTAAATAACAGCTGTACAATATTGGGAAAATTCTCTCTTCTCAAAATTTTAAAGAATAAAAAATAAAGTACATTCAAAGCATTATTTTAAATTATTTCAAAACACACCTAAAACAACAATATAGGTTTCGTCACATAAATAGTATCTTGGAGCTTCTCTGTTATTTACTTTTCCCTCTAGGATGAATATATAAGAATTGGCAACTGTACATTACGTCATCCTGCTGGCAGTAGAAAATTTTCCAAGGCTCACGTGCAAATTCTGAGTTATGCCGTGCAAAGAAAACCTTAAGCTCCTTTGAGTATTTTAATAAAATTAGAGCAAGGTTGTTACTGAACGTGTGTTATGGAAGAAAAATAAGCTGCTGCTTTGCTGCTTGAAATTATTCAGTCAATCAGTTTGGGCCTGAAATCCATTCTGATTTCCCATTTCCCACACAATGTATGAAAAACTCAAAAGTATTCAGGAAGTATATCAGTATATTGGAAAAGTAATTTAAATTGGCTAGAAGCCCTAAATTCTACATCCTCTAGAGGTCAAGTCTTCCAGTTCATCATGAAAAATGCCTGGGAATAGTTTAAAGCTTGATACAATGCAGTACTTTAAAACTGAGAAAACATTTCATATGAAAAGGATAACATTACAATTTCATGTTTTGCTATGTTGCAGAAGATACTCAAATGCTAGTCAGTTAAGGAAATAAAATTATTCATTACTGAATGGATGGATATGATTCTAAGACTTCAAAAATTCAATTGCCTTATTATTTCATCTGTATTTAATATCCATAGCTTAGTGAAAAAAGGCTGACCATAAATGTAAAGCCAAGGAAGACTTATGTCTAAGAACAGTGTGTATTCGAAAGGAGGATCAGAATGACTGCATGTCTCTGATATTCTCTTTTTATG
The DNA here is from genome assembly GCA_013397395.1 of Sinosuthora webbiana. Taxonomy (NCBI): domain Eukaryota; kingdom Metazoa; phylum Chordata; class Aves; order Passeriformes; family Sylviidae; genus Sinosuthora; species Sinosuthora webbiana. The sequence continues at coordinate 578,541 of VXBN01008505.1, forward strand.
TATTATATTAAATCAATTCACCCTGAAAAAATAAAATATGCACAACCCTCTAATGACAGCAAAAGCGCTGTCAATAAAAATTGTCTTTTTATGTATTATATTAAATCAATTCACCCTGAAAAAATAAAATATGCACAACCCTCTAATGACAGCAAAAGCGCTGTCAATAAAAATTGTCTTTTTATGTATTATATTAAATCAATTCACCCTGAAAAAATAAAATATGCACAACCCTCTAATGACAGCAAAAGCGCTGTCAATAAAAATTGTCTTACAATAAAAATACGATCTGAAGAAAGACTAAGACAGCCTCACAATAACGACTCTGAAAAAGTTAATGTCCCCGTGGCTGTTTTTCCTTGATTACATAATGAACTTTAAGTGCAAATATGCAAAAACATAACATTATTTTTAACATCTTCTGCCAGAAGAAATGGGAATTTATTTACTACTCAGTGCTCACAGGTATTTTCCCTTTTCTACAGGCATCTTCAATGTCAGAGTAAGATGCTGTATATGGAAAAAGGTGTTTGCTTGAGGTGAAGTCGGAAACAGATCATCATGCAACCCATTTATACTTTTACGCTTTGTCCTTCGTATGACATAGACAGAAACAGATTTTTTTTGTGCCAGCAAAAATATTCTTCTTTGTTAGGAAGAAAATAGTATTTTTTCAACACAGGAGTACATCTGTCTGAAGCAATTAACAAAATTTGAATGACTTAACTGTAGTATCCCATAACAGTCACTCTGAACTGAGATGATTAGTGTGTTTTATTTGCTTTTCTTTAGGGCCATATACAGCCATTTCTCAGCTATTTTATTCATTCCAGAGAAGACATCTAATTGCCAAATGTAAAGAACATTTGGATAAGACCTAACTTTGAAGATGAAATCTGAGCCTGAACTAAAAAA